>QLNU02014176.1:167444264-167454321 GCA_006491805.2 Dysdera silvatica
CCTCTAAACAATACTTTTTTCTCGGTTGGTATAATATTGTTGTAGAGAAGTTTTACTTTATATAAAACATTAAATCAAGCTTTCTGAAATTATTTGTTCATTATGAGTTTCACTTTATTATGAGTCATTCCCAATCTATATCAGGATGAAGATTTCTGTCATTACAGATGCAGTAAGGCGAGAGGGTTTAGCCTTGAGCTCATCATACTGGCCGGATATGTTTGCAGGCTGGACCTTAGCCCAGCAGCCATGAGGTCCCAAGGTGAACTCAGTTGTATCGTCCTCCCGTCTCTTGGCATCTGACTAAAGAAAGGTCATGTGACAGTGTGATGAAAACATTAAAAAAACACTTGATTTCAACTACTATAACAAGACTAGTCAAGATTTAGTTTGAAGGGGGGGGGGGGATTAAAAATTGTTTACAAAATGATGAATAAAGATGTCATCTTTAATTAATACAATTATTTGAATACAATATTAAAGTAAAAGTTGACCTCTCACTTATTTTTTAAAGTTGTTTATGAAACTTAATCTTTTGAGAAATCACCAGGGTTCCTATGCACCTAGAGAACTTGGAAAACCTAAAATTGTCCCTAAAGGTTTAAAGAGAAAACAAGATTTTTTTGCTCAAACCTTGAAAAGTCAGAGAAAACCCTAACTCTTGTTTTAAATAGCTAAATCTCCCGCATACGTGAAGCCATTTCTCCTGCAACCAAAGTTTAGTTGAAATTTACTTGTGATCGTAGGCATGCGCAGAAAGCTTGTAAGGGCGGGGTTACATGGATGCAACTTGCATATTCCTATGTTAAATATACAAAATTTCATTGCAGTGTGTGTGGAGGGTTACAACCCCATCACACCTGCTTATGCCCATGCTTGTGATTGATCAAGAAATTTTGTGGGAACAGTCAAAAAATGTTTTTCATCTGTTTAAGTGAGAACTCTGATCATGTTTAGATTGTATCCCATGGTCTGTCAACTCGACATATAGAAAAGACAGATATTAATGTTGATAAAATCATATTTATATGAGATCCCTATATAAGTTGTTTCAAGCCAGTTATTCACAAATTTGAATTTCAGTTAAGTATAGTTGTTTGTATAATTTTGATAATTGCATTAAGTCACATCTAAAGTACTTTTTAGCAACGTTGCTGTATCAAAATCACCATAAGAATATGCACCCCCCCTCCTCTATATGGGGTCCAAGCCCCTGGAATAAATTGCAATTTCACATATATTTATGTTTGTAATATGAGCTTGGTCCAAAAAATATAATTTTGAAAACTCCATATTGCTAAAAATCAAACAACCAAGCAATACTAATGTCACAAGCAGCAATCATTTTATGCTTTGGTGGTTAGAAAACACATGATCTTCGAGTTCATTTTCAGTATGCTTGGATCGGTGGAAACAAAGGTTCTGAGATTACTTTAAGCGATTGTTCCTATCCCAGAGGGTATATCATGAGGTCATAAGACATTTAAAAAAAAAAAAAAAGAATAGTAATTGGTTTTAGATGCGTGTATCGTTATTTTTCTTTATGCTTTAACTTGCCTGTGTGCAACTCTTTAGAAAATAATTTTTTATTCTTCGCAGTCTAAAGAGGAATTGCACAGATGCAAGTTGAAAAGTAAAAATGCCATTTATGCACACTTTAATATGCATGCTTAATAATATTTTTTTTTTCTCTGTGAAATCACACATCTACGTTTAAACCAGAAATTGTAATTTATGATGGATAAATCTCTTAATTTTAGGTTATATGAAAATTAAAAGTTAGAGACCTTTTAATTTTCATACTTACTTGCATTTAAAAGGTCATCATAGTTATTATCTCTGAAGTTCAGTTATATGAAATGGTGATTAGCAAAATTATTTTTAAGATTTACTGCAGTTCAAATGCTCTTTTCATCGTATAGGGGGAAAAAAACAGTTTCACAAACGAAGTCTAGCCAAGGCCATCTTAATGTATTTCAGGGCGTAGAGTTTGATCTCATTTTATTGGATTTTTTTTAACAATAACCTCTAAATTCCAAAATTTTTGCAATAAAAAAAATATAAAATTGGGGTCTGAGGCCTGGGCCCAGCTGGCTGACCAATTCAGATGGCATTGTGGCCACCAACTCATCACTCATTATTGGTATTCCAAAAAAAAAAAAAAAATCAGAGAAGGCATGAACGGTGAATAAAAATGGATAAAAAATAAATTTTTTTTGTATCAACAGTTAACATTTCATTTCTTTTTATAGTTGAAATACTATTGAAGCCAACTGCGAATGCACCCATTATCCAAAAGAAAAGGTGGTGTGTTCCAGCAACGTACAAGATAGCCGATGTCCTGCAGTTTATTCGAAAGCATATCATGAAAGATACCACAACTTCACTGGTATGATTACAGAGTTTGTTTTGACAATTACAAATAACCTGGATTGATAAATCCTCATTAGCGCCGAAATCTCAGATAATATTTAAAATTTCGATATCTTAATGACATAATACAGGTAAAACTGTTTTAAAGTTTATTCATTTTGTAGTAGATTAACTCACGTGCAGTTAGCATATTATTTAGTTAACATGCATAAGTTGAAACTGTTTGGAGAAGGAAAATACTTCCTTACTTTTTATAAACTTGAGTTTGATTCCATAGACAAAGCTGTTCATGTTTCCTGCTAATAATATATTGGTTGTATCCTAAGTGGAGGTTTACCACTAGCCCCAAGTTCCAATATGGATAGGTAGTAGACAATTGTCAAAATGTAAGCAATCAATTAGTTTTATTACAGTTTTATAAGTATTCCTCATTGATATTCCAATGGCCCTCTTCAGCATGTAGCAAAAAAAAAAAGTGTTAACGAGTTTATTTATACAAGTCAAACACTACGCAGATTAAATAAAGCAATGCTTTTTTTATCAACTTTTTTAGGCGTAGTAATATTAACACCGATGTTATGGCGTGGTTAGATGGTGAAACGTTCGTAAAGAAAAGAAATGTTTTTGCGAGCGATTCACCATTTACCCACGCCATAACATCGGCGTTAATATTACTATGCCTAAAACACGTTGATAAAAAAAAATTGAGTTATTTTTATTTTGAAAAACGTTTTAACAACCGGCTCCAACTTCACTGCTGCAGACGGGGCATGGCTGGTTATGGGTAAATCATAGCAAAACACATAAATCAGCTTTTCGTAACAGTTTTACATCAAAGGTACTCTTGAAATAGTTTTAAGGCATTGAGGAACTCCTGCGTTAATATTATTGCTTTACAGTGACATAGTTGTAACTTGTTTATGTCTCATACCATTAGCTTGGTTTTAATTGCAACAGTACCTTAAAGTATGTGTCTTTTTTTTTTTCTGTTCACACTGTAGTCTGGGGTTTGAATTCCTTGGAAAACTGTAGGTCCTGGCACAGCATGACCCTAGCTGACCTTATACTGTAAAATACGATCATAAAAATTACATCTACAGCACAAGTTTACATTTGTGGGATTATACAGTAAAACCTCTCTACAACAATATTATACGGACCGAGAAAAATTATCGTTGTAGAGGGAGTTATTGTTATAGGGAGGGTTCATTATACAGTAAAACCTCTCTACAACACTATTATATGGACCAGTTATCGTTGTATATTATTATGGATGTCATTGGTGGGAGGTTTTACTGTAATAACTTTCCCCATCACAATTATTCAGGAAAACCATGCAATAGACCACAGCTAACAGCACTATGGTTATTAAATTCATAAATTATCGTCTCCAAAATTACTAATCAGTAGACCAATGGCTGTGCAGTCCAGATGCTCTTGCGCCATAAAAATCCAAACAAACCAATGGCTATGTAACTGTCGAACCAGAAAAATATGTTAACTGATTACTGAACATGGCATAAGAAAACATGCAATAATTTCATTTGCACATCCACGATGGATGCAGAGTAATATCGTACATATCTGAAAAGATGACCGTGTCCAAACGTGAGGTTAAATTAGCAATCTTTAGGTTACTGTCCCAATGCTTTGGAAACTAAACTACTCAGGCTGGTCATACATGGTGTCCTGTTCATACTTAAGTAAAAAATTGGATCTGTAATAAATAAAAACGTTTTCTGATTTATGGCCCTATGTTGATATAATGGTAACATGTTAGTGTACCTGTATGGTATGTTGCACCAGGACATAAATCCAAACCCAGGCTTTCTGTATGAAAGCCTGGGTTTGGATTTATCAGAAAATATCCTGGTGCAACATAGCCTCAGTCGGCCTCGTGACATAAAAGATGAACTAATTTTTTATTCATCTTTCCACAACTCTCACCTTCCCCTTTAAGATATGTGAATAATACAATACATACACTTCTTACTATAAGATTGTTTTAAATGAGATAAAATGCTAATAAATGAGGACTTGAGCGTAGGTATAACTAGGAGGCTAGGAAGGTGAGTTTCCTGTAAAAATTGTTAACCTAATAAAAAATTCAGGTAACTGAGAAAAAAAAGATCCCCCCCCTAATTTCGAAACTTGTTATAACAATGAGTCTGAGGTATTATAAGTTGTGAATGTTTTTACAATAAATTTAATTACTCTTTAATGGTTATTGTTAATTATCAAATGATGCTATGCATAAGCAGATTTACAATTTTCGTTTTTTGCAGTTTCTGTATGTCAATCAAGCCTTTGCCCCAAATCCTGATGATGAAATCGGAAATGTGTACAGGGTAATTTTTTCCCATATTTATATTTTTTTTTATAATAAAATATTCTAAAAAATCATTGGTGTTTATATGTGCAAGAAGTGTATATGTTGTATACAATATTAGTTTTTGTACGATAATCTTTATGGATCAACTTCAAAGTGCATGAACATGTCACGACGAGAACTTGTCTGTAATATTCTTTATACAGCGTTGCTAATGGACAGAGATGGGGGCCCATGAAGTCCTTTGTAAAATTAATAGCAGGGAGCGTCCTTGGCTATAACACTTCTTTTTCGCCGGTCCATCAAGTGTAGACATACGTACAGCCGGTTTCTAATGTTCAGTGAATAACTTAGAGCAAAGATAGTAAGATCACTCCAAGAAATGAAGCGCACATTGAAAATACCTTGGGGACACACCTGCCTCCCAAATATGCCAGGCCATTGTGTTAAGAAGGTAAAGATTCATCCTCCGGAATTTGTACAAAATTGGGAGTTAGACAGGTAACTGCTTTGTCTGGCAACTAAAAAGGTGGTACATGATATATGTAGAATAGCGGATGCCTAGAAGTAACCGTTATACCAATAGCCAACAATAAAGAGAAAAGAGCCGTAAGGCATTGAAAAAGATACTTAAGAGGGAATATCATAAGAAGAGGGGGGTCTTGTTTAAGGAGCGGGAGCGAAGGGTGACATTTGCGACGGGGTGGTATGCTGATTTCGACTCTTGGTGAGTTATCACTTTTTACTTATGGCCATTTGATAAATAAGATTAATATTAAAACATGGAATGAATCCCCCAGGTTCTAATTTAACTACAGCCAATCTTGCTTGTTGTATAATTAGTAGATACTGTGATATTGATATGTGTTACATTTGTTAAATAAATTATGATAATACAAAACTGTTTTAATTGGGATTTTTTCACGTTTCTATTTAAGGTTGTAATGTTGCTAGTTGGGGATTCATAACGTATATATGTTTAACCGCTGTATTTTCATGTGCTGAACTGATCTATTAAGTAGCTTTTAATGCAGAATCCTCCCTGCCCCCCCCCAGCTCATTACAAATGGTTTCAAAAGAATCCGTTAAATATATTTTTTCAAAATTTGTACACTTTGAAGCTGATGTGTATAGTCCATGCTGTATAGAAATTCATATCACATAATTTATACATTGTAGCAAATACATTATATTGATATAATTTTAGCTATACGATAACCTGACCATCGCTTAATAAAATCACCTCTGTTCCAGAAAATTTCATTTTATTAATCGGCTGACTTTTATAACCAGTAATTCGAAATTTAAATTTTTTATAAAATCAAATATACATTACAACCACCACAAGTAATAAAACTGATTAGCAATAACTCAATAATTATAAATACAAATTACACATGATTTTTAAGTACATATAATTATAATCACCTCTATATATATTTTTAGGTATCTAATTATATTTATTTATAATTAAAGAAATACTATTGTTAAACAGAAATAGTTGATGCTATTGAAAGAGATTATTGTACATAATTAAACAGTTGTGGCAACGGAGTTCTCTAAAGTTCACATTGAAGAACAAATAGAATGTTGTATCTGCTATTCTCAATTAGCCATTTGTATAATTAATTCAATATTTATCACTTTTTTTAATATGAAACTCCTACTTTTTATAGTGTTTCAATATGAATGGACGATTAGTGCTTCATTATTCCACAAGCATAGCATGGGGCTAAAAGAGCTGCTTACTACTCTTAATTGTTTCTCTTGCTTAAATTTGTAAATATTAAAACGGAATATATATATAACTCATGTTTTGATATATTTCATTGTTATAAATAAACTGAAGAACATGATGGAATTTTCATTTTGTTTGGTATTTGTGTACAAATACAAGTCTATAACCCCACAGTGAAATGTTTTGCAATATTCTGCAATAAGTCTTCAGCTGATCGAAAACATCCTACAGAAGATATATGTATATCACAAGTTTACGTACGATTTAGTTTATATATACACTGAAGAACCAAAATATTATGATCATCTCAACCATGTGAGAATGGGCTTGTCTGCGTGATCTGGAGGGCAGGTGGGAAGGGTATTTAACGGCTGCTCTTGATTCTGAGGTCTAATTCTCTCAGGTTGTATACGATGGGTAAGGCTGCTGATATAAGTAAGGTTGACAAAGAGCTGGTTGTAATGGCCTGGAATGAATATACCCAAAACTGTACAACTCATCAGGTGTTCGTGAGCTACCATTGTTAGGACCTATGCAAAGTGGATGAATGACGGCGAAACCAGTAGTAGATGGCAAGGTGTTGGGTGTCCACCCTTCATTAATGAAACTGGACAGCAGAGGCTGTTCCACTCGATGAAGTAAAATCGGCAACAGCCAATTACAATGCAAGTCCATGTATAAGTATTTCGGGGGGACACAGTTCAGTTGAAGTGTGTCATGTGAGACTCTGCAGCTGACACTCCTCTCATATGCCTCTGTTAAAGAACTGTCATCGCCATTTACGCCTACAGTGGACCCGAGAACATAGTGAGTGGATGGAACAGAGTTGCCTGGTCGATGAATTACATTTCCTGCATCATCACATCAATGGCTGCGTTAGATTATACCGTCTTTCAGGCAAATAGTTCCTCAATGCATGTGCCACAGGTTATAAACAGGCCAGTAATGGTGGTATTATGGTTTGGAGGACTTTGTGTGTGGTGGCGTCTGAGACTTGGTTGTGGTAGAACACACCATGAAAGTGGTTGATTATCTCATCATTAAGGCCCGGATTTTCATGCATAAAATTTAGCCCAAATAATATGCAAATATGCTCCAAATTATTACAACAAAAATATGCAAGTGCATAGAAATTTGGACCCTACTCATAAGCGATGTTTCGAAATGTATAAAATGACAATTTATTGAAACAGTGCAAATGTTCTTGAAATTATTACATAATATGCACTGAAATGCATAAAAAATATCACTTTGTTACGTCCTCGAATATGAGTATGCACAAAATTAATACAAAATACACACCACAATGTATGAAATAAATACAGAGATATGTTTGAAAGTATGGCACATTGGCCCAAGGATGCCTGGCAATGTGAAATTTAGGGGTGTAGAGGGAGAGAAAAGGCCTTAAAAAATGTAAGTTTTCTACCTCGCCTTTTTAATTTTAACGAAAATTAAAATATAAGGGGGGGGGGGGGCGGCAATGGATGGAAAAATTTTATTTTTTTAAAAAAGAAAGGCCTTTTTAAAAAAAAAAGAAACATTGAAGTAATGTAATTGATTATAATGATAAATATGCAAAAACACGCACAGAAAGCTGGGCCCTAGTTATTAGCATTCAAAATTTGGGTAGTGATTATCGAAGTAGTTCTAGTCCTTAAAGAACTTCACTGTATTTTTAATGCTATTTCTTCCGCTGTAATCTATCCTATTAACAGCTTTCAAGGAATGGAGGAAAAATTAAACAAAAAAAGACGTTAGTTGGAATGAAATCTATGAAACATTCCCCAGGACTGCAAATTTTCGTACTTAAATGGAAATAAATAGTCCCTAAAAATGGCCTTATTAGGGGAATTAGTTGGGAATCGAACCCGGGATAATCGAATGATAAGGACGAGCGCGCTATTATTACACCACCACAGGGCCCCATAACTTTTAATCATGGGAATAGTATAGTTTAGATTATGTTCTGATTTATTAGAATGTAACTGAAAGTTTAAATTAATAAAATTGCAATTGGTAACCACTAGCAGGGTCGTCCTGACGGGGTACAAAAAGGTGCTTCAGCAGACCATTTATCGTATTATTATATCGTCTTTGTATCAGAGACAATATTAAGGACCTTTGTCTTGTTTGATAAAAGTAAATATTTCTCTTTCGTATAATAATTGTTTAAAACTATGTATATATCGATATACAGTAGAACCTCCATATAATGAAATCGACGGTTCCATAAAAAAAAATTCGTTATATAGAAAATTTGATACATGGAAACGATGTATTCATGAACCAGGGCAGTGCAATATGATACCACAATTAAAATCCCATTTTTCAGTAAACGACTGTTTCTCATAAATAACATTCAACCATTTAAAAATAGATGTTTTCAAGTGTGAAATATACATGCATATAAAAAGAGTTGCACAATTCTTATCTTAAAATGAAAACGTATTTAGTTCTTCATATACATTCATCTTTTCGTAAAAAACATTCTAATATCCTACTGCACAACAAACGGTAATGTTGATTTATCATAAAAGTATTCGCATTTATTAAGATACGTTTTGTTTGCCGCTTATCTTAAAATCATATTGTATTCCCACTGTATTATGGAACCTGATGTCACTGACATTAACCACTCAATTTTCTGTTTAGCCTATAACACCCTTACGAACTTTCTGCATACACCTAAGGAGACAGGACATAATCTTAATTAAATCAGGATTTATTTAAAAGGATATAAAAAAAAAAGATTCAGAGAGTGGAGAGAGAAACACATTATAAAGAAGCCTTATAATAGGCCATAACGTCTTCATTGGAGAATTTTTTGATACAGATGCTGAGAGAGATTTGGATAAACATACACATTTTGTTTCTAAGTACTTATTTAAATAAACCAAGTAATATAAATCCCTAATAGCCATAAGATGGCTATATATTCTGATTGAACATATGCTTATAAGCGTTGAGTTATATGGGCCCAGAGCCCCCACCCACCCATAATTTGAAATGAATTGAAATTTTACATATAGTGTAATATATAAATGTACATAATATGTGCATGAGTCCTCCCACTCAATAATTTTGAAAAACTCTACATTGATGCATATACTTTGCTAAGAATTTTGCCCTACTTAATATGTGTTCAATCGGGATATGTAGCCACCTAATATTAAGTAGAGCCCGATTTGTAGTAAAATTGAAATATTAGGACAAATCTGTAACATCTTACATCAAGGCATCGGCGCCGACGGCATAAAAATATTGGGGGAACAATATACAAGTAGAAGGCATTTTGTTTGAAATTGGAGGGGGATATGGAACTCTAACACCAACATTGAGGGGGGGGGATGGATCCCCCTGCTAACGGCTCCTATGCTTCAAGGGAGAAACCCATTCCTTTGTGTGTGGGGGGAGGGAGAAGGAAAGGAGAGTGGGTGAGTGAGCTGTTCAAGGGATACAATTACAAGAATCTCCAAAATCATATGGTGATTTTTCACTTAGTGGTCAGAGCTCATATTTCCTTTTTTTACGCATCTCCCCGGAAGTGTGTTGGTGGTGGTGAAAGCTCGAGCCCCATGGGCCCCTATTTCTATACCTATATCCACATGTACACA
>QLNU02014176.1:167454421-167482523 GCA_006491805.2 Dysdera silvatica
GATGTTAAGGTATTATTACCCTCCGCAGGGATAACACAATTGCCAAATATGGTCAACACAAGAAAGCCTCCGGGGCGAGAATTTTGTGAGTTTTCGTGGGGGAATTTATTATACTATAATTTTTGCCACCCACGTATTAATTACAGCTCAAACTAGAGCTTATGTAATTTTGGAGAAAAAGAGACGCTTTCCCCATCCTGGATTCGAACCAGGGTCCCTCCGTTTAGCCCGGAGTGTCTTGGACCGCTAGACGAATGAGGACAGGAAACAACGCTCTCTTTCTCCGTATGTAAAGGTGTTAAGGTATTATTACCCTCCGCAGGGATAACACAATTTATTATACAATAATTTTTGCCACCCACGTGTTAATACGCTCTAGTTTGAGCTAATTAATACGTGGGTGGCAAAAATTATTGTGAAATGAAAGGATGATGGTGACCACTTGGTCATTTTCCTCACGTTCATATTTTGAGATGGTATATTGAAGATGGAATCAGCGTTGTTAACCTTCAAATCATGATAAAACAACACACAACCAATCTTACTAGGACTTGAACTTGATCAGTAGGTTTAAAAGTAGCGACCATAGAGATGAAAAAATTTAAAATGTTAGAAAATCACAATACGCTTGTAAGGACCTATACAATGTCTAATACGGTCAAACCTTGTCAACTCAGACTACTTTTAACACAAATTGCTTCCTAATTCCCCATCAAATTGTATAGGAATTCCTATGCTTTTGGATTTTTTAATACAAACACTGAACTGATAATGGCTTCTGGAAAAGTTCCTCTGCTTAACACAAACAATTCACACTTTTCTTAGTTTCACCGTGCAATTTTTTCAAATTCTATTGTTTCTTTGAAATATAGAGTTCTATTAAAGGCCAAAGTGTTTTCTTTCAAAGGGAATATCTTTTGTTCTGGTGGGCGTAATGGGATTGGGGTGACTAAGTCACTTTGACAGGGTGTCTACTCATCTGGAAAAGTCAGGGAAATTTGAAATACAAAGGCCAAAATCAGGGAAATTCGAAATTCATTGTTATAATAAATAACTTATTAAAATAATTTTCCTGAACTGTGCTTTTCATACCACATTACCTACTGAAAAACTTGTACTTTTGACTAAACTTCTTCCAAAAGTTACCATTTTGCACCAAAACTAATATAATTTATATAAAATTATTAAGCCTATATATTTTTCAGAAGAAAATGTTTGCCAAATATGTAACTAAAACTTGAAAAACAAAAAGTGTTTTTAGCTAAATTATTTAATCTGTAAGGAATTTTGATCATACCAATCTCCTTTGCCTTATATACAGTCATACACATTTTAAATGAAATAGAAGATGAAGCATCAGCTTTGCGATTATATAGTTAAACTTTTATAATGAACTCAAAAAAAGACAAATGGAAATGTTGCTGTAAATACTTAGTGTAATTTTTAGTATAAAGAAATACATTTTTACAACCCTTTGCACTTTCGAGGGCTCGGGCCGAGCCATTTAAAATTGTCTTCAAACTTCGAGGCTCATCACGGAGACAATGCAAATAATTTTGTGATACCTGTCTAGAAAAGCCAAGATTACATATTGGCAATTGCTTCGAGAGGTATCACACTTTGGACGATTACAAAATGTAATAATTTTATAATTTTTTGTTTTTTTTTATATATCATAACATTTGTATTCATAAAAAATTAAAAAAATAAGATATAACGATGACTTTTCTTTTAATGCGTATATCAAACTTACATGTGAATATGATCTTTTCACTAAAATCGCTTTGAGTTGCTGGTAATACGAATGAAAAAAAACTTCGAGTGCAAAGGGTTAATAGATTCGTACCTGATAACCACTAGCAGGGTCGTCCCGACGGGGTACAAAAAGGTGCCTCCGCAGACCATTTGTCATATTATTGTATTGTCTTTGTATCAGAGACAATATTAAGGACCTTTGTCTTGTTTGATAAAAGTAAATATTTCTCTTTCGTATAATAATTGTTTAAAACTATGTATATATCGATATACAGTGGAACCTCCATATAACAAAATGGACGTTTCCATGAAAAAAAATTCGTTACATAGGATATTTGCTACATGGAAAAAACGTATTCGTGAATCAGGGCAATGCAATACCATACTACAATTAAAATCCTGTTTTTCAGTTAACGACTGTTTCTCATAAATAACATTCAACCATTTAAAAATAGATGTTTTTAGGAGTGAAATATACATGCACATATAAAAAGAGTTAAACAATTCTTAGCTTAAAATGGAAACGTATTTAGTTCTTCATATACATTCATCTTTTCGTAAAAAACATTCTAATATCCTACTGCACAACAAACGGTAATGTTGATTTATCATAAAAGTATTCGCATTTATTAAGATACGTTTTGTTTGCCGCTTATCTTAAAATCATATTGTATTCCCACTGTATTATGGAACCTGATGTCACTGACATTAACCACTCAATTTTCTGTTTAGCCTATAACACCCTTACGAACTTTCTGCATACACCTAAGGAGACAGGACATAATCTTAATTAAATCAGGATTTATTTAAAAGGATATAAAAAAAAAAGATTCAGAGAGTGGAGAGAGAAACACATTATAAAGAAGCCTTATAATAGGCCATAACGTCTTCATTGGAGAATTTTTTGATACAGATGCTGAGAGAGATTTGGATAAACATACACATTTTGTTTCTAAGTACTTATTTAAATAAACCAAGTAATATAAATCCCTAATAGCCATAAGATGGCTATATATTCTGATTGAACATATGCTTATAAGCGTTGAGTTATATGGGCCCAGAGCCCCCACCCACCCAATAATTTGAAATAAATTGAAATTTTACATATATTGTAATATATAAATGTACATAATGTGTGCTTGGGTCCTCCCACTCAATAATTTTGAAAAACTCTACATTGATGCATATACTTTGCTAAGAATTTTGCCCTACTTAATATGTGTTCAATCGGGATATGTAGCCACCTAATATTAAGTAGAGCCCGATTTGTAGTAAAATTGAAATATTAGGACAAATCTGTAACATCTTACATCAAGGCATCGGCGCCGACGGCATAAAAATATTGGGGGAACAATATACAAGTAGAAGGCATTTTATTTGAAATTGGAGGGGGATGTGGAACTCTAACACCAACATTGAGGGGGGGGGATGGATCCCCCTGCTAACGGCTCCTATGCTTCAAGGGAGAAACCCATTCCTTTGTGTGTGGGGGGAGGGAGAAGGAAAGGAGAGTGGGTGAGTGAGCTGTTCAAGGGATACAATTACAAGAATCTCCAAAATCATATGGTGATTTTTCACTTAGTGGTCAGAGCTCATATTTCCTTTTTTTACGCATCTCCCCGGAAGTGTGTTGGTGGTGGTGAAAGCTCGAGCCCCATGGGCCCCTATTTCTATACCTATATCCACATGTACACATCCGCCTTAGATATCTTTGGATGACTGTTTCTTTCTTTTCTTGGCGGTCCAAACCCACCCCATTCTTTCTTAGGATTCCCTCAGGAGGTGGGGGCTTATGTGCGTTTGTTTGAACCCTCATAAGATGCAGAATGAACGTTGCAGCTGGCGATCAATGGGAGGTCAGGAAGCAATTATGTCAGTCTTTGGTTTGGAAGAAAAAAAGCCAGTGCATGATCAGGATCGAAAAAAACAAAAAGTATGAAAATTCATTACAAGCATTTTCGTAAACTAAAATTGCAATTTTTTTAAAAATATTAGCAGATTATTGGGGCTTAGGCCCATGCCTATGTGCAAGGACAACAATGGTCATTCTGTACGTCAAGGTGAGACTGTGCATACGGCTTTAATATCAAATATTAATATAATAATGTTAAAAACATTGAAAAGAAAATTGTGGCAAGCAGATTAGAACTGTAAATAAAAATAAACCGGAATATTTATATGAACTGGATTGTGTGTGAAAATGAAGGTGGTTCTAGGCAAAAAGAATGAATGCATGGTGGTCCAATGAACAATAGTCAATGAAAATTATATATTTATTAGTTACACATAAATTTTTACATTCACTTAATACAACTACTATGCTGAAATTGAACAATAAAATGTTTCTAACATTCTGAAGCTACGGTCATATTAAAAGTTTTACACAAGTAGCATTGTGTATTTCTTTCACTCAATAACGTGGATCATAAAAAAAATATACATCGAATAATATTGGGTACTTAAACCTAATCGATGGAATAAAATATGCTATTTTTGTATTTATAAACATTTGACAATAAATATATACAAGAACTCAGGAACCTCAACTTGAAAAAATATTGGGTTGTGGTCCAATTTAATCTCAAACTCGCAAAGTCTATCACATATTAAAGTTTTCTTATCGCAAAATTTAAAAGTTGGCATAAAAGTGACCCTAATGCATTAAAATGGCCCTGAAAGTTAGCAGGGTTGAATGGAAGAACCCATATGTATAGTCAAACGAATTAACCTGAGACAGGAAAAACGACAAAGTTACTGAACACAAATAATTTCCATTTACAAGGCTGATGGTAGTAGTATTGCTTGATAAATCACTTGCAGAAAAAACGAAGTTTTTCGTTCTTTTGGTGGGGTACAATCCCACAACAATTGTGTTGCTGAAGAGTTTGTTACCTATCCATAGCTCAATGGGTAGAACATTTCACCAATAATGAAAAAGTTATGAGATTATATCCCTATCGGATGCTTGTTTGTTTGGTGGTTT
The DNA here is from genome assembly GCA_006491805.2 of Dysdera silvatica. Lineage (NCBI taxonomy): Eukaryota > Metazoa > Arthropoda > Arachnida > Araneae > Dysderidae > Dysdera > Dysdera silvatica. The sequence continues at coordinate 167,459,160 of QLNU02014176.1, forward strand.
TATGGCTCAAGGACTACAGTGGTCATGCTGCACCGGGACCTACTGTTTTCTGAAGAATCCGAACCTCTGGACCTGCAATTTTCCAAGGAATCTGTGCCACTGGAGCTACAATTTTCTGAGGAATCCAAACCTCTGGACCTACAATTTTCCGAGGAATCCGAACCTTTTAAGGCCTAGGGAACCAAACCCAGGACTACAGTGAGCAGTGTGATCTTTATGAGATCTCTGAGTAAGTCTTCATTGCATTGTTGGGAGTCGAACGCGGATTAATGGCACATGCGTTACCACACTGTATCACTGCAGGGCACTATTGGATGCACAATTCTTTTCTTTCTCTATGAGTGATTTATCAAGTAATACTGATACCATAAGCCTTGCAGATGGAAATTATTTGCCTTAAGTATCAATATTTGTCTCAGCTAGAGCATCCACTTCATTTGACTCTGTTGAGGGTAGTTTAAGAAGCAGTCCAGGTACTGCACCACCACCATTCATTAACTTGTCTGTTGTCAAGTTTCATATTTGCTCGCAGGGGAGAGTTTGTTAGATATCCATAGCTCAATGGGTAAAGCATTTCACTGGCAATGAAAAGGTTGTGGGATCGTACTCTACCAGACACATGAAAATTTCCTTTTCTCTGTGAGTGATTTATCAAGCAATAACGATATTTTATCTTTCAATGTCAACTATGTTCTGCATTTTATTGTCTAAGAATTTTGGGGGAGGGTTTGGTCTCCTAAATATTTTTTCTTGGGGGGGGGGGACAAAAGGGAACTAGGCTCTTTAGAGTTGGCACCCTTACAGTAAGGTAAGTAAACTTTACCAATCCTTAGCTACTCTGAATATACCATAGTTCTTATATAGTTGAAATATAACATAGCCAGGGTTCGTAACAGGTTATAACCTTAAAAAATGTTGAAATAGTGACCAAGAAGTACAAAAAAAAGTGACAAATAGCGACCAAAAACAAAAGAAAAAGTGACAACAACAAAAACGACGCCTAATATATTCAAATATAAAGATAGAAAAGAAAAAGGTTCTCCACAACCACCCCTATCCTTTTCTGGGATAATATTTATTTTTTTCCTTCAAAGAGAATTTTTTTTAAAAAAATGATGGTAACAAACCAAAATATCTATAAATTTTAGAAACAATCACAATCTTCAAATATGTTGTTCAGTGTTTTTTTAAGTAGCCTTTTCTCGCTGTCTGCGAGCTCCATCTTATCGCTTCATTTTTTTTTTACTTAAATGTTTTTTCCTTGAAATTAGAATTATAGGAACTGAAACCTCAAAAAAAGCGACAAAAAGCGATGAGGAACAAAAAAGTGAGACTAATAAGGAACCCTAGGAAAGTGTTGCTCATATTTTGATTTCAAATTTATATCAATTGATAGATAAAGGTATCTAAGTAAATAATCTGCAATAAATTTTTTGGAAAAATTAAATTCTGATTTTTTATTAATTTTCAAAATTTGACGTTTGGTGCCAAATTTGGCTGGATTTAGGGCCACTAGTCAAATTGTCTTTCCGTATAATCAAATGTATTCCTCGTGTGATTTTTGTAAAATCGGAAATCTTATTAAAAAGAACATGGCTCTCATTTTTTGCAATAAGAGTATTTATAACATTACCGACATTTATTATTAAATGTTGCAGATACATACAACAGAAGAAATGTATATAAAAAATAATTGTCTTTTAAAAAGTGTACGGATGGATAATTCATAGTCAAAGTTTGATCAGTAAGAAATATTTTTAAAAATTAACGTTATTTTTCTCTGATTTAGCTTAATCAAATTTTATGTAATGAAAATAAAAGAAGCTTGCATTTGGCCTACTAATGTAGAACGTAAAATACCAAAGAAATTGGAAATACGGTTTCAGGTCAACACTACTGGCGTCAGAATTTTCCCGACATGGGGACACTCCTTTCTTGAAAAGGTGGGGGGCAAATATGATATAAACAACACCAAAATAATATTGCAAATTAATCAAACTGCTTCGAGGGGGACATGTGTCCCTGGACTCCACCCATTGGCACCACTTTTGCATTGCAGGTCAGTTGATGAAAATTAATTGACAAATCGTTGTGTTAAAAAAATATAGGAAGTTAAAATTCATCAATTATCGTTCAAAATCAAATTCTCAATTTGTGGAAAAATTCTATTACTTTTTGCTAAATCATCAATTGTAATTATAATAGGAATCATCTCATATTAATGGCCACATCCAACACGAAGTAACCTTCAAACACGAAGTATTAACAATATTTTTCATTGTTGAGCATACGTATGCCACAAGCAAATTCAACATCTGCGATAATTGATTTTTGATTCCATTACTATATTGACTGCAGAAATGGCTCGTGGCGGCCGCCAAGGTTGTGGTTAAGCCAAAAAAGAAGGTAAGATTGTTTTAAACAGCTTTAAATTAATTAAAATCAATGTTAAAACGCTTTTAGGCGCAGTTATCGACTTAAAATTTCACCTTGGCGGCCACTGACTAACTGTAGGCTATACATATATATATAGCCATTGGCTACACATGCTCAGCTACGTAGTTAACGTTTTGCGCCAAATGTTAAAATTTTTAAAATTAATAAAAAATCAGAATTTAATTTTTCCGACAAACTAATTGCGGATTATTTACTTAGACAACTTTATCTATCAATTGTTATGAATTTGAAATCAAAGTGTGAGCAACACTTCCCTTGTAAATGACAAAAAATTAATTTCTTGTAAGATGAAGAATGATTTCTTGTAAGTGACAAAAAAGTAATGTGTTACAAGCCCCGCATAGCTAAAACTTGAGAAAATAATTTTTTTTGTTATTAACCAGCAACCGAAATTAGTTTTAACTAGTATTAACATTAAGAAACGAAACTATTACAGATTAAAAACAGTAAATTATACACCTTATGTGATAAAAGAGTTCACTGATTTGAGGAACAAAACTTTTCTCGAAGGTATTTTTTGCCTATCTTGTTTTCAGTACCAGAGGATTTGATACTCTAAATATAGCTGGCAATAAATTGGACAAATTGGAGAACATTTCTTCCGATATACCCTGTAAGAAGAAAAAACAACCCATTATTTATGTAATATATAAATATTACATGATTTGGTGAATTATTAGGCACCAATTTGTGTTTGTTGGCTTTAACTTACTTTCGGCACAAGGAACTGCACCGTCCTTGTTTCATCTCCAACGAGGGACGCCATTTCTATCATAAAGCCCTTCACGCATTTAAAGACCAGTTCGGCTCGTTTCATACACCATAATAGTCATTTCCTACATCAAAATATATTCGTTTCGTTATGTCTGCTTGAAAATTGAAAAATGCAAATCTATGTTAAGAAGATGTTTAATTATTGTGTTTATACATAAATCCCTATTCATTACTGAATGTCCCTGTAAGTTTCCTTTGTTCATGTATCAAAGCTTGCTTCAATTACCACAAGGAAGAGGCATAGATGCCATGCTGTGACAAACAAGACACTGTTTATGATTTATGGCATAAAGCAGGGGCTTATCCATGATTCATAAACTAGGGGGTGTGTATTATATTTTGTGCATGTTTAAATTTTATTAAGGGGGATGTATCAAAGATCTGGAGGAGTGTATAAATCCCTAGCATAAAGACAGTTTCGGTCATGCATTACCAGAACCCGCAGTTTCCAGAAGGAACGAAACTTCCATCGCCTAAAAGGAATTGATCTCCGAAATAGGAATTGATTAAAAACAATAGCAAGCATTTCTTGGCACCATGGGATTCAGTTCTGAAATAATTTCACAAAGTAGACAAACACATTATTTCTATCTCACCCACCATATAGCTATCAAATAGGGTATTTATGAAGACTTTTTGGCAATATTGGTTGCATACTATCCATGATAGATTAATAGATTGATGCGTTATTTAGCTCACCCCTACCCCCACCTCCCTATTTTTCATTCATTCACATAGCAACTAAAGTGACTGTCCATCGGTTTAATAAACTGACAATATTGTTTAACTACACTTCTTTCTGGGCATGCAGATATATCCAACATGGTCTTCGTTCAGTGTTTAGGGTTATGTACAGAGACTTGTAGCCTTTTGAATTTTTTGTAATGATTAATATGATCATGCCATATGCCTATCCACTGACAATAAAAATAATAATGTAAACACAAAAGTAGTGTATAGTGAAGAAATAAACAGCTGGATGTATCGGCTAATAATCCGTACACTGTCAGTGACCAAAAATTAATTAGCATAAAAGAAAAACAGATAAGGAGACAAGTTCCACAGTTAGCTGAATTTCTATAAGGACAGCATAGGTCATGCTGCACCAAGAGAGAAGTTCCAGATCCTGTGAGGGATATTTTGTATATAACTGTAATGTTGCGTCAGAATTCACCATATCTTACGTATATATATAGCTCAAGTACTCAAAATTTGGTGTTAAATTATTTAAGTTAGATTGTTATTATCATTGAATCAATTTTACCTCAGACATTTCATGAACTAGCAATAACGGAATAGTGACTGTGCAAACGTCTCGTTCATGGGCTATCCTGAGTATGTTTCTAATACCTAAAATGGTTGGGTGTCGGGAATTGATTTCTGCAGAGCGAAGCGTATCATCTGTAACCAAATGGAACACAATATGCACTTCGGATAAATTCGAATGACGAGTGGTGTAGAAGTCACCTGTCTTCAGTAGCACTGCATTTGGTGTCTGCAAAAACCCAATGAATATTGAAATTACTACATGGTATCTGTAAACGCTAAAGAAAATTGACGTTACTGTTAAGCATGGGTCAATCACCCTATGTCTGACGGCAGTTTGGTAATTTGTATGCTGTGTAATAATGCAGACAAATAATATTTAGAAAAAAAGGAGGGGGAAGGGTCAAAGGATCTAACAATATGGACATTTTTAGAGGAAGTTATAAGTGAACTACTTTATTCAATAACTTAAAAGAAATGAATGCATAACACAAAAAAATGCACAAGTAGTGTTAGGAATTAACATAGTTTTTTTTTTTAAACGTTTACAGTATTGCTTCAACAGAACACGATATTTTCACCAGAACAGAGTGATTCTGACGATCAGAAAAGCCAATCCATGTTGCCATTGTGCAGGTTTGTTGGCTGGGAGCAAGAGCAAATTCTGTATGGTGGTTGTAGAGTGGAAAAGGGGTGGGGGAATTGGGAAGGGTGGCCACCGAGAAATTCTGTATGGCTGTGGCCCTCCTCTTTCTCCCAACCAATGAGATTGTAATCTGTGCAATGGCAACATGGACTGGCATCGCCGATGATCAAAATCATTCTGTTCTGATGACGAGAGCATGTGATATTGAAATGGCACTATAAAAAATTTAAAACAAAGTGAACTGGGTTAATTCATGAAACACTGTACACATTCGATATTATTTGTGAAGGTTAGTGATATTCCTTTCAATTCACGTATTATAACGATGCAGTGTATTGCCTAATTTCACATGACAACTGCAACACTGATGTGAGAGTTAAAAACGTATTTCGGGATCCAACGGTTCCCTCTGTCAAATGAATAGACAGAAGTCCTAAATTCATGCACCCCCTTGTTGGAAATCTCCTATGGAATTTCCTGTATTCAAAATTACAACAGTCTTACAATCAGTAACTTGACAAAATATGCAGGCGTACATGAACACAAGAGATATTTGCCCTAAAACATTTTTTTTTCAAAAGAGCTAAAACATCTAGACTTTTTTTTTTTTTTTGCGGTGGGGGAGCCTTAACAACAGTTATTTCAACACTGGCGTAAGGTTTAAAACATGACGTTTCAAGAACTAATTGTTCCTTTTGTCAATGGAAGGCAGAATCCATCCTGCCTTCATTTTTGTTTGGAAAAATTACATATTTTGCAGTTAAAGCGACATTAAAGTATTTATTGCTAGCTGGTGAAGAGTAGATGACTATGTGCCTAAGACATACACACTAACCATGCTTTCAGATGAATTAGATTTGCCACTGCTACTTTGGCTGCTATTATCTCCTTGGGCCACACTAGCACGCCAATCTGATGCTTTCTTGGCTTGTTCTCTAACAACCTCAAGTTGCTGCTCAATGTCCGGAAAGTGAAATTCCGTGGATGCTTGGCACACTGATGCAAAATCTGAAAAACAGCAATTTCTCGACGTAATGTTCAATTATCGAACAAATAGCAGAATCACCTATAACATACATACAATTTTCACATTACAATAATTTAAATTTTTTGAACGGTCTCACAGTTGCCAGTTTTTATGTGGTACATTTATTAAGTGAAGGTACTATATGTGAAGTTTAAAATAAATAATAATTAGTATTCTAGATTTTTAACCACCAAAAGTTTAACTACTTTAAAATGCATACAGCAATATCGATTTGCAGTACAATTAAAAAGAGCCCTTCTTATGCTAGAGTGTACAAAGAGTTTATTATAATAAACCAAAGACTGTTTTATAGTAAAGATCAGTAGAATGTCACTAATCTGATCATTTCTTGCATAGAGTGCTGGATTACTAAGACTGATAACAAAACTTAGTTTAAAATTCTTTATTAAATCTCTTGCTCATGACAATACCTTTCAAATGTCAAAGCCCAGATTAGGAAGAATACACTGTATACCAAAAAAAAAAAAATTTTGGCGCAGTGGTAACAGCGCTTCCCTATGCTGCTAATCCGGGTTCGACTCCCAGCAGTGCAAAAAGAACGCTTACTCAGAGATCTCATAAAGATCGCACTGCTCACTGTAGTCCGGGGTTTGGTTCCCTAGGCCTTAAGAGGTTCGGATTCCTCGGAAAACAGTAGGTCCCGGCGCAGCATGACCACTGTAGTCTTTGAGCCGTAAAACCACAAACAACAGCAAGCACAAGCAAGAAGATATAGACAATTTTTTTCACATGAGAATCAGATTTATATTAAAAATATAGGAATTATGGGAAAAAGGTTTTATATATACATACTCGTGTTTATGAAAACTGCAACCCCAGGAAGAAATTGTCAGATCAGAATGAAATTTATACTACATATGAAGAATAGGGTTACAAAGACAGGATTAATTTTACAAACAAATACGTTGAGGGGCCCCAAATCAGTATTCAGTGAAACCTCCCCAAGCGATAATAAGAGCCTTTAAACCCTTGGGCATCTGTAGAAACAGATGCCACACCTGCTCCAGTGCTATGCTAACACTCAAGAACTAGCTGTATGGTTCCATGCGGATGAACTATGAACTATCGTTCCATGCTGTCATCATATTTTGTGATCAACTGCTAGATTTTGGACTCGTTTGGTATTGTTCGGTCCACTGCTTCCACACTCACATTTCTGTTCTGGCATCATGACTGATATATCCTGGTACGAAAATCGTCCTTCTTGCAAGCTGATGATGCATCCCATTTTGAACTCTGTAGTTTGCTTGTATAATGCCCGCTGATGACACATACTGACTTCAAAAGTACCGTTTGCGGCTGACTGACAACGATATAATACTCGTTTGGCTTTTCTGCAGTCACCTTATTTGTACTCCACATGCGACTGTTCACAGGGTGCTGCTGAGTTAAGGCACTTACACTACATTTTTAATCATTTTCATGTTACACTCTGCTTTGATTTCCCGTGCATTTGAGCTAAATTAGACAATTCCTTCCAGGTGCTGCAATTTACATAAATATGAGTATATGTATATAAAAATAGTTTTTTTTTGGGTGGGGAATAAATTTACCTTTTTTAATTCCTGTATACGAGTTAATTCTGTTGTCCACAAGTAGAACTAAACCACAAAGGTTATTGGAATATAGGGAGATCGCTGTTTGAAGTCTCTGGGGCTGAGGAACAACAATGCCCCTAAAAAATTTCACTTTGAGAAATAATCCATGATATTTAATATTATTCATATTTTTATACAACAAACATTAATATATATTGATATCAGATTAAAAAACAAAGCACTATCATGGTGCTCTATAATTTTAAATCTTTATATTTACATATAAGAGTTATGCAATGCTAAATTTTCTAAATGACCAAAGGATAGAGGTAAGATACAAGGTACCAGGGAAGAAATTTACACACAAATGGCTGACACACAGCTGGCTTGAGTCTAGCTAAGTGTGTAGCAAATTTTCTTTTTCCCGATTGTTACAAGCCAAAATAGGTTCCAATATGAACTCTGAAACGTGAAGTGTCAGACCTAATCATAATCTGATTAATTCCTTCACAAACTCCTTTAGTAATTATTGTGTTTCTAAGAATAATGCAATGGTAAAGAAGTGGATATACAAATAAAAAGAATACAATGAGTAGTGTCATTATGTGGGCTCGTTATAAGTCGGTTCTACTGTGTTTATAGCATAATTTTCTATATATTAAGAAAATTCACACATTTACTAAAGAAGACAAAGAAATTAAAATAGTTTATTTATTACAACATATATCAAATACTGTAGTCATTATTCCCCAATTATTAAAAAAAAAATTGAAGCATTTAAATTAAGATAAAAAAAATTACGCACAACACTAGTTTATTAGGACATTCCACTGCATTTCTATAAAAACCGAAGCACTAAAATAATGCATGCAGCAGGCTTGTGTTATAGTGATTCATTGTGATATAATCGCCAACTGACCTCAGTAGTTGTCCTATAAATGCAATACTAATTTTAATATAAATTTGATATAGTGGCTTTGCAAGCAAGGAAGCTCTTCAGGGTTGCTATAATGCAAGTTTATACGGCAATATATATTCATTTATCCAATGTTACATACCCAACTTTGTTCAACTTGTGTCTGCACAGGTCCAGAACATCAGCAGACATAAGTCGAAGATTATGCATCAATTTTAACTGAGAGCCTACAGCATAAGTAAAATGTGTTCATTTATTAAGTAAATATAATAAATTAGTAATTAATATATCATAAGTAAGAACTATAAATAGCAATACTTAAATGATAAACATAAATTACTAAATTAATGTTGAAAATGTTAAATAAAATAATGAATTATAAGGGTTCAAGCTTGGAAAAAAACAAATAAATCTTTAGTATTCTCTCCAGTTTCGATTTTTTCTGGTGACAGTAAAAATAAAAACGTGCAATGTGGGAAAATTCACAAAACGGGAATACCCTTTTTAATTGCTAATCCATTTGGGATTTTGAAAAAAAATTAAGTGGAAAAAATGTATTAAAAACTTACAATTGGGGATTCATTAAATTTGCAATAATAATGTGTTCCAGGGTGAAAGCAACGGAGTTGTGATAAAAACAACATTTTACCTAAATGGATGGTGAAACTTTCTTCCATGCGCAATGGTTGAGGAGTCCAATCACAGTCTCTAGGATCTGGAACAGCTTCGGACAAAGCCCTAACCCGCTGTCTGTCAACAAACAAAATTTGAAACCAGGTGAAGAATCTAATTCAATATTTAAAGACTTCCAACATTTTCTCCATTTTGCAGCTATGACATTTATTTTTTAAATGCTAAATAGGGGACCATGGCACATTATTTTGAAACATGTACACTATATGCAAAAATATTTGTATTTTATACCGCAAGGACAGCAAAAATCATGCTGTAACAGGACCTAAAGCTTTCCAAGGAACCTGAACCTCTGTGGCCCAAGGATCTACACTCAAGGCTACAGTGGACAGAAAAAATTTGTATGGCACCACTGGAATCGAACATGATAGTTAATAACACGGCAGGCAAACATGTTATCTCAATGCTGCCATATGGCAATCTAACCCTTAGATAGGCAAGGCCCTGGGGGAACAGAATACCACCAGCACACCACATTCCAAGGCGGTCACCCTCCCAAATACTGAATGCACCCAGTGTTGCTTAACTTTGATGATTATGTGAGAACTGGCATTTTCAACATGGTGTCATTGACGCAGACGCAAAATTTATACATCGTAATTTCATGAGTTGCAATGCTTCACCAAGGCTGTAATCATTAGAAAAGGATTATAACCAGGGCTCATCAACTTGCTGATTGCTTTCCATATTGGCCAAACGAAGACTACTTGTCCACCTCAAAAACAAAGCCTACGAGAACATGATGGGGGGGAAGATTTTTTGCTCGTTAGTTGAAAAATCCAGTCAAGCCTTAATTATAACTATGGATGGAAATCCAGACTAAGAATTTTCATGAAAATTACATTTAATTGTTGTAATATTAAAAAGCCATGGGGGGCTGAGAAACATTAAGAGTACTTCTATGGGGCTTCTATTACCTCCTTCTCAAAGCTGTCGAGAATTTTAGTGAATGTACAAGATACCAAAACGCTACAAAAATAATTGATACTGCTTGACAATTAGTAATGAGCTAAAAAGTACCTTATTTTAAAATGTGACTGTAAAACTTTTGAAAGTAAATGCATAGCAGGTTCGGGCAAATAAAATTTTTATGGCCGGGGGGGTTCGAGTCCCTCTCTGCCCCATATGAGCACCCATATACAAAGCTAGTTGTGTTTAATTGCCTTATTAAAAATACACACTATTAAATAAACACTGTTCTTTAATATAGAACTTCATGTAGTATGTGTTTGTATCACAATAAACTTGCTGTCATTAAAAACTAAGGAATATATTTTGAAACGGCTCGTAAATTGGTTAAATGTTTGTGTTTTGCCAGGCAAGAATATCTAAGTCAATACTACACCAAGGCCTACAGTCTTTCGGGGAATCAAACTTTGGACAAGGGCAAGGGATATGTGAACATGTTACCATTACTACACTGCAGGGCTTGGACAAATGTGGCTATCAAACATAACACATCCACAAATGCCTACGAATAATTAATGATGCTTCTATTATAAGAGTTGTGAAAAGTATTCCACTCATTTCCCACAAGTATAAGACAGCAATGCAAGAAACAAATACTAGCTTTACTAAGCATTTATAATAGATGGATTATTACAGCTAAGATCATGTTGTGCTAAGACTTGCAGTTTTCAGAGGAATTTAAACCTTTGTCAAGTAGGGAATCAAACCCCAGAATGCAAATTGGTATAAAAACAGCACAAGCTCAGTACCATAAGAATTTAGACCATTTTTTTCATGCATGATAGGCAAATGCCATATCACTACACCACTATACACTCCCCACCCTCCCTTTATAACAAATATTAACTTAATAAAACATATAGTAAGTATTGAGAAGAATGTAGGTCAATTTACTATTAAAATATACTTTCCAACTATTCTTCAAATGCACAATCTCAACCTCTTTATGATGGGAGAATTCTTGAAATAATTTTCAGGAAACCAGGATAAAAAAAAAATAGATATTACTTACGGAGTCCTACATAATCAATAGGTTATTATTTTTTTTTGTATTATTATTATTTGAATTACATTTTTCAAAGAAACTAAATTTTCACCTTTCATGAAACATAGTTTCCAGACTATGACAATAGAACCATAGCGTGGAAACTTTTTTATGGAAGTACACAACAAAACAACATATTTAAATCTTCACTAGTTCAGATTATTGATAAAATTTGTGAAAATTTATGTTTGAAAACTTTCGTTCGTGAAAACTTATTTGATAGGAAGAACCCAATGGTAAGTGCTATATTCACAATTGCTGCATTCAAAGGAAAAATGATGCAAGTCAGGTCATTATGTCAATTAAGAATCATAAAAATCCTTTTGAAAATTTAGATCATTAATGATGGTGATGATTAAGCCAAGAATTGCTTACAAGTATCCTGGTGATCCACAGCCACTTTGGTAATCCTCGTGAACCATTACCACCCACTCGTGAAACTCCTTAATTTGGGTTTCCTTTAAAAGGCTAATCTTCCTCTCCCAACTATCGGTGATATGCTAAAAAAAGGCAATAAAAATGTATTCACAAGCTCTTAAACATACAAATTAACTTTGCGACATTTACACAGTTGGATAGAGTTGAACAGCCATGAAATGCTGAGGGTTAAAATTATCCTAACCCTCCCCCCCTCTAAGCACCACCTTTTATTCTATATATTTTAGATAGTACTTTTTTTTGTTTGTGGTTTTATGGCTCACTGACCATGCTGCATAGGAACCTACAGTTTTCCGAGGAATCTGAACCTCTTAAGGTCTAGAGAACCAAATCCAGGACAACAACAAGCAGTGTGATCTTTATAGCATTCTTTCACCATTGGGAGTCAAACCCAAGCTAACGGCGCATTAGGCAAAAGTGTTACCACACTGCGTCACCATAGGACCCAGACAACATTTTAAAAAATTCTTTATTAGAATTATTATAGACGCTTTCGTTAACAGCTTAAGTTAACAATATTTAAAAATGTTGGATGAAAATGCCAGTTTTATTTCAACTAAACACATTAATCGTGGAAGCTTAAAATATCCTACACTTCGTAATTTAAGATTTCTCTCTTTGTTCTCTTTTAAAAACTAACCAAAGTGAAAAACCTTGTGAATAACCAAAAATCTACTCCCAACTTCTGTAATGTATGGAAGGCTCTATTAAACTACCCTCATTAATAATCGTCACTTCCTCTTCTCAACTTCCCCATTTCTCTGCCTCTACATGCTTTCTTGTAATAGGTAGCACATCTGTTAGACAACCAACAATAGCATGAAATGGCAACACTTTGTACTTACTCCAGTTAATTCCCCATGAAGCAGTGATATCTATCGAAATACGTTGATGTACGCTCAACTGAATATTCCACACTCTGCTTGGCAACACTGTAACTAACTGTAATGTTTTCTGTATGATGCTGCAGTGATTTTTATGCTCATTACACAGAAACGTTGCTAATTTGTCACTTCAATTTTTGAAGAGGAAATACCATTATCAAGATTTTTTATAGGATAGGCATATTGCTACAAACCACTAAACAATATTTTAATTAGTTTTTTTTTTTAAGTATATCCACAATAGTTAAGAACATCCACATATTTGAAAGACCCTCTAATTCAAACCGTTTTTACAGCACAACCACCCATTAGCAAATATTCACTGGAAGGTAAAATACATCCACAAATGGGAACAGTGTTATTATGAAGGCATTTTTTGCCCCAAGGAATTTTTATCTAACAATAAAAACAGGGTGTCCATACCTGCGAGGTATCAATCAAGAGGTTTTTTTTTTTAAATTGCATTTTGAAACAAATTACGCAGTATTTTTCAATGAACAGAAAATTTTACCTGCATTTCCTCAAAATGCCGTACTGCCATTTCATTTATATCTTTATCAGTACGTGTTATGCCAACCTGGGGAACAGCATCTTCCATTTCTTCTGCTTGCCTAAAAAATTAACATCTTAATACGGATTTACACCCAATTAAACCACAAAATTTTTCATCATATTAATTAAAAACAATTAAATATTTATTGATAAACCTTAGATATACTGCCATTTATAAAATGAAAATAAAGAAGTTTATTATTTGTGCAAATTCTTATAAGACATTTGCAGTTTTCAAATTTGAAGACACGTCTTTACTTTCAATTTCGCTCCAATAACTTGATTTGTATACATTATATAAATCCAAGGTTTTACAAAATATTACCACCTTTCTCACTGTTAACACAGTTATCAAAATGGTCAACACAAAAAGACGAGGCATGCTTTTTCTAATTTTAGAAAGGTAATAGTATCTTACAAAAACTGTGTATATGGAGAAGAGAAAGGCAGTGTCATTCATTCATCCTCTCTCTCTCTCTTGTGCCCTGGTGGCTTAGGGGTTAAGGCACTCTGGATCTAACTGAGGGACCTTAGTTCGATTCTAGACCAGGCTGGTGTCTATCTTTCTCCTACACATTAAAAACTTTAGTTTGAGCTCTAGCATGGGTGACAGAAATTACTATCTATATAAATCAAGTTATTTAATAGTTTGCAAATTATATTTAATGATTTTACTCTAATTTGAAAAAACAAACTATTTATAATCATAATAAGAATATTAATCATTAAGCCACTGATATTAAAAGAGTTTATAACAATTACTGCAAATAACATAATTTATTATATAATGACACTTGATTTCATAGGTTATTGTTGGACGTTATTTGAAATAGAGAAATAGAATTGATAGATTAACAATGCACAGCATTGATATACTCTTTCACATGTTTTCATCATAATACTTTATTCAGGGCATAAAGATTTGAACAAAAACCTGGTGGTGAGATCAAAACCATTCCTCATGTTGTAAAAGCAGTGAAAACTACAAACATGTTTTCCCTCAGATACAAAAAGCAATAAGGCGGAAGCTAGCTTGGATTCACGTTGAGAGATACTCTGGGCACAGTGGTCTTTTTTTTGGGGTGGGGGCTCCCAATATTTAAAGAATTGGAACCCATACTGCAGGCAATATCATCACTATGTAAACAAGAATTACAAAATATTCATTTGTGGTTGTTTCCTTTAAACTATACCACCATATAGGAACTGGGACATTTTCCAAGATTTTATTATAGTAATATGTTTTAGGAAAAGGAATTGATTTTGCTCAAAAAGCTATAACGTAAAGCACAAAATGACATCAGATTTTTTTTTAATATTACAAAAAGTGGGAGGGAGGGCGACTTGGTTAACTACCCAGGGGCCTTGGGATTCCTAAATCTGGGGATGGCAACAGTGATAGGTTTTAAGAGCCGCAACAAGTCTTTTTACATCTTTATTAATCATCTGATTGTTTATGACCTGGAAAGTTCCTTTATCATCCATATCATTTTCATGATCTTCGAGTAACATGGGTGTTTCTTTAGGAATAATTCCAAGAAATCTACGTGGTTTTTCCACCTTATATTGCTGGGTATTTGTGGCTTCACAGTGTTTATGTATTCCTTTAGCCAAGCACAGTGTCTGTAATTATTTCCAAAATATTTCTGAACAGATACCATATGCTTCACAAGACTTAAAAAAAGTGTGGTAAAAACAGTTTATTCGATTAGTCATAAACCATTGAGGCTTTTCCTTACAGGCGGTCTGTCAATGTTGTTGCTTTTTATTTTATAGCCAAAAGTCTAATGAGGTAGAGAAGATAAATAAGAAATAGGCCTAATAAGTTAAATAATATGGCTTCCAAACATGGTTTTCGTAACAAACCTTTGATTTATTCTGAGCATACTTTAATTATTAAAATTATTAATATAAAGCTTTATAATATACTAAATTATTGTAATAAAAATATATATTTGTAATCTTTCATTTACTAAATAATACAATACTATTTTAAATACTTTTATTAGTTTCTGCCAGTTAAAACCAGTTTCTGATACTGGCATGGCAAAAACTAGTTTCTATTCGGCAAAAAGCCAACAATGGTTAAAAATAACTAACCTATACGAATCAGCACTATGAGCGGCTATTATAACAGAGCATGTAAAACACTCGCACTGGCAAATTCAATATGTTAAAGCCATTTTTGGATAAATGAATTCCATTAATATTATAAGCTAACAAAAAGATAACACGTCATTCATAATTAAAAAAAGATAATACGGCTGGCATTACAGTCATGAAAAAACACAGTAAATTATGTACAGTGGAAGACAAACACAGAGTGAGCAAAGAGATTACCATATTTATGCTGGATGACGATAAGCTTTGTTTGTTTGTGAGTTTTATGGAGAGAGTTGACAGCAATGGTCATGCTGTACTGGAACCTGCAGTTTTCTACGGAATCTTAGTCTCTTAAAGCCTAGGAAACCCCCCCCCACACCACCCCAACTACAATGAGCAAATAGTGGGTGAGTGTATGCATTTTATTTCCACATGGTTAGAAGTTGAACTCGGGGATAACTGCAAGTTAGGTGAAGGCAATACCACTGCCCGACCGAAGTCATGATCAGCTTTCAATAGCAGCTCTGTAGTTGACAGCCCCTCACACAGCCATGATGGTTTACTGTAACAGTTAGCTGGTTGGTTGGTTGGTTGGTTGGTTAAAATGCTATTTTTAAAATGGCGGTGTCACGGTATCATAGGTGTATTCAAAAAATTCGTAAAGTGGGGTTATAGGCAGAGCTACATCTTGCACATTCCTATGTTACATATACAAAATTTCATTGCAATCATCAATGCCCCCCCCCCCACCTGCATACGCCAATGCACGATATGCAAGCATATCTACCATAATGGAAATTTTTGAAAAGTCACTACAGTTACCATAGTCTAGTAGTGCTTCTCAACTTTTATACGGCTGCAGCCTGGTAAATTCTTTCTTATGAAAAGGGCCCAGTTCCAACAAATTTACTCGTAAATACCTGTCCATGTGTTTAAAGTCTGTACATTAAACTATCATACGTATGAATAATCAATTATGATGTTATAATCAAGAATATCAGTAGACTCCTTCTATCAATATACACTGTGCTGATACACTTACTTGCTGATTGATCTCTAGCATTTGCAATTGATATTATCTCATTCAGCTTTAAGAACAGATGATGCACGATACATTATTGTAACCATTTTTTTATATCTGGTCATAGTAAGTGGTGTATCCTTTCTCGAATGCTAAAAGGTTTCACTGAATGAAAATTCTCAATCATTCATGAATATTTACATATTTAAAAACACACGGAAATGGTCAACGGCATTTGCTATACAGAGGTTATTTAGGCATTTCAGATCTGAGCTTTTCGGCATATTCACGACTTATTCTTCTCAAAATATTTCTACAAAATGTTCATTAAAAACCTTTGGGAAACTAAAATGACAAATTCCAGATAATTCTCTTGCGGCCTGGAATAATTGATGACAGGGCCCGGAAGTTGAGAAACACTAGTTTAGAGCAACATCATGACTTTCGTTAAAATGATTTTTTTTTTTTACTTCTTCACAAAACTGACCACAATTTAAAAGGTCCATTGCAATGAATCAGCACTATGTATGGGGTAGTGTTGTATGCATGAGGGCTAAGTATATTTTATTGATGACTTTACTACTCCACTATAATTTTCACCACAAAATTATAGTATTCACAAATCTTATTTTTTAGAAAAAAGGATGCTCGTCTAATTTTAAAAACTTACCATTTTTGCAGATCACTTATTGCTTTATCTCGACCCTGTACCAGTTCACCAACAGCCAATGCATAAGAATGTTCAAGATTCAGCATCGTTTCCAAAGCCGGAGAATGAATTAGGCGATGATACATTTCTGGGAATGAAACATCTTCAGTCACGTCTTCAACATTTGCAAATTGCATATGTTCCTAAAAGTTTTCAAGTAATTTGTTTTTATCGATCAAACATACTTAGAAATTCACTCCAACAGGGAATTCTTTTTAAGACTGAAATGGTAAAACAATTTAAGACATAAATATACTAGAAACTTTGTATTTACAGATTCTGTTTGCAGGGTTTATCATAGCCCAAAAGTATCAAATGGAAAATTCCAGAAATAAACGTTTCATAAGTTCGAAATTACATGCTATTTTGAGTATTATGGTGAGCCCTTCTCATAACATCACAATCGGTACATAATTCACCTCTTTTTGTCCTCTGTACTCATTCTACCTTTTTCTACTATCATCTACACCAGCATTTCTTAAACTTGTTGGTCACGGAGCCCTTTTAAATCCAAAACTATATGACGGAGCCCCAAATTCTATCACGTAAACCTTAAAAATTTAGCAATTCATTATGTATAAAGGGGGCATTAAACTATTACGTAAGCATCTTAGGAGGGAAGGGGATTTAAACTTTGCTTATTTTTTATTTTTGGGGAACAGGGGAGGGGGCTGAACTATGCTTACATAACTCTTATATAAGCATAGTTAGGTGGTATTAATTTTGACGTTTTACGTTGTAAGGTATCGAAAATAATACAACGAGCACAGTAGACCTTGTTGCCAAGTGATAACTACCCTAACAGAACTGCAATAATTAATTAATTAAAACCTAAATCAATTTATAAATTTCTTTAAAAAGTGGTATTTGCAGCAGCAAATAAAAAATCAGAGAATAAAAACCTCACGTAAGCATGGAGGTGGGTCAGGCATTTGCATTTTATTTTTTTGCTCATATAGGGAAGCATGTAAAACAGCCCAAAATATATGCTTAAATTTAATATTTGAACAACCCTTAAACAGTGGTAGGAGAAAATATGCTAATAAAATGCCTACTCTCTTTGTGAAGGATTAGACGGTGGGAAAAAGACCACAGCTTTTTAAAATTTTTAATCTTATTTTATTTTATGAAACTATGATTATCCATATTGCATATAAATAAAACACCCCGTTTTAGAACTAAAAAAATAAATTAATAAATTTAGTTAAGAAGATACTATTTTTCCAATTCCTGATTATTTTGATGCCAATGTTCCTTGCGGAATTGTGACTTGTGGCTTGTATGATGGATCCATATTTTGTCTTTCTAATAATGGTGACACATCTTTATTCAACTTATATTTTTACTTTCAGAATTTATTACAATTTATTGAGCTATTGCAAAAAATATAAGAATCTGTTTTTGAACACAAAATATGGTTTTCCTAATTAATAAATGTCAAATATAAACTTAAAATGAACATGAATTTTTAAGAAAAGCATGAACTACACATTTTCCATGCTTAGTGTTTGCACCTGACGTAAATTCTACGTTAATAGATGATACAGTTTAACATGGAGTTTCTTTCGAGAATACTCATTTATTTTCATAATAGATGAATATTCCATTCGTAGAAACAAGTGAATCAAAATAGATGTTAATTCAAGACCTCCTAACGCAATGGAAACACTTTTACAATGTGACTCTAATCTTTTTCCTAACACATACATTAGGGTGGTCCTTATCATATAATGAAAAATTAAAACATGGAAATTTAAACATCTGACCCCCACTAAGGTGTTCCATTTATGAAAAAAATTACTAAAATCAAATAATGTTTAGAAGTCACCCTTGAGCATGGCTAATGACAAGGCCGTACTGGCAGCAAATTTTTGGAAGTGTAAGGTTTGATCTGGATACGGACAGAAGAATCATAGACCCTACAGTAGCAATACATTAGTCTAGTATGCCATTAACCCAGGTTTGGTTCCGAATGATACTAAAATGGAACATTTAATGACAAATTGCTTACTGTAATCCAGGCGTTGGTTCCCTGGCCCTTAATACATCAGTTCTCAACATGGGGGGTCGTCAACTGGTTTCAGAGGGGTCACCGCAACATTTTTATTACAGAATTTCGCACCAACTATTTTCAATGTTTTTATATTTCAACATGGCTACATTGCAATATTCTACTAATCGTTGTTAACTTTATATCTATAATATACATTAATATATATTTAATATTACAAGTGGATATAGGGAGACTGCTATATGTTAAAATGCATATATACATTATAATATATATACAGGGTGTCTCAGCACCAGGGTTACAAACTTCTAGGAGGGGTAGGGTACACCTAGATGACTCGGAATCACATAGCAATGGTGGTCGCAAACCACTCACAGCGCTAGTTCTAAAACCGTCCAGCATTCACAAATAGTAACAATCAGTATGCTGGACGGTTTAGAACTTGGGCTGTGAGTGGTTTTAGACCAGCATTGCTATGTGATTCTGAGTTATCTGGGTGTACCCTATCCCTCCTAGAAGTTTATAACACTGATGCTGAGATACCCTGTATATATACACACACACACACACTGCTATATGTAATATGATTTAAATCAGAAACCTCTTTAAAAGCCTTGCTCCATTTCTTGGCTAACTTGTCTATGTCTGCATTACTGGTTCGAAATTCTTTCACCGCATTAGTAGCTTTATTGCTATAATATTTGTTGGTCTCTTCAGCGACAAATTTTTTTAGAAAGTCTAAAAAACCTTAAATTGAAAAACTAATTAAAATATGAACTAATTTATAAAAAAAATAATAATTCATAACTGCAGGATTTGAGAAGCTTACTTTCTTCAGCATAGATGGGAATCTTTCTTTGCTTAATTATTTGGTAACCACACTCTTCAACATTTACAGGAAGAGGAATTGTAACAGTCGCGGAAACAGTAAGGCCCGTTTTCCCATCGTTGTAAACAAATTCTTGTTCTGACAATGCCATGCTATTTCTGTATTAAATAAAAAGAAAAATTTATATTCCATTTAGCACATTAATAAATGAAAATATGATTGAAATACTATGTAAAATCGAAATTACAAATAAAAATCACAACATATTTATTGTATATAACACACAGAAAAAATCAATGGCATTTCGACCAGCAAAGACTATCACCCAACTGGTAGAAACGCCATTGAGTTTTTTGTTTCATATGTAATAAATATATTGTGATTTGTGTTTTTATTTATAATATTAATACAGTCCAACTCAGCTATCATGGCATTCAAAGGTACCAAAAACTTTGATGCTATGACCAATAATAATTATAATAAATTATATACC
This sequence comes from Dysdera silvatica, assembly GCA_006491805.2. Lineage (NCBI taxonomy): Eukaryota > Metazoa > Arthropoda > Arachnida > Araneae > Dysderidae > Dysdera > Dysdera silvatica. The sequence continues at coordinate 167,479,552 of QLNU02014176.1, forward strand.
TACATAAATAATTTGAATGAAGATTTCAGAATTTTGGATGGAATAGCCTAATTGTCATTACAACCAAACCACTATACCTGAGTTCAATCGTACTTACTCAGAATTTTTTAACATGGCATTAAAATTATTTCACAGACTTCAATTACATTTAAAAAATATTATTCAAGGATAAATCAAATTTGCTACCGTTGTAAAAGTGGGCCAAACTCCAGAATTATTCCGGTCACCAAAGGCACACTAACTTCTTTCTCACATAATCATTCTCGGATGATGTCATCATAGATTGACGTTTTGCGAGTTGTGAATTTTTCTAAACGTTTAAATAAAAAACTCACTGATGTTGTGGCATGAAGTTTGCTGAAGTCAGAATATGACCATTGGGAGTTTTTTTTCTTCCTATTACTGCAAGCTTTCAAATTTCAGGAGAGTGTGTCCCCATACTTACTGTTTTTTTTTTGGCGGGAGGTGTGAGGAGTACCCTCCCACTGTGCTTTCGCTGATTCAGGGAAAAATACTGATTTGTGAAAGTTTCCTTTGCGTACAAAATTTTTGACAGCTGACACCGAGCGTTGATTCTGGAACCGTTCCCAGATACAAGCTTTGCATATGCTGCGATTCACACATAGGAATGGTTCTTAAAATTCTTAGACTCATTTTAAGAGTATAGCATGAGCTTTGGTAGAACTGACTAATTCTGGAGTTTTACCCAAAAGTGTTTTCTAATCCAGATGACCTTGTTGAACTTTCACCATCTCAGTTTTAGTCCGTGTGTGTATAAATGTTATGATTTTGGCAAATCAGAAAAAGATACGTTCAATGTATAATGGTGATCAATCAAATTTTTGGGTCTCTACTCTAGATTAGACAAAGTTTAACACTAGGTCAGGAATCTTTAACAAGGAGTAAATTGCTGACTCAAATTGATATACCAAAGCTGCAGTGGCTTCACTGTACAAAGAAACCCCTCTTTCTCTCCTCTTGAAATATATATATATAAAAGTCTAGAATCGTAAATTTCAGTAGATCAGCTTGTGATGTCATGTTTATACCACTCCTGTGTGCTAATGCAGCCACTATGGTGGTGTTTTTTTTTTATTATGTCTTCTTTTATGGAATTGAATTGTTTGCATGGTAAGAGAAGTGTGCTTACCTTGAGTGGGCTATGGCTAGAGGGAATAATTTGGTCAGGGTAGGAGTGTCTGGTATGTAAGGAACAGATGACATTGTAGGCTAGACCTTGTGTGGATACCATGATTTGAGGATTACTTTGCGGAATTTATGTGGCATCGTCGCAAAAAAGATAGGCCGGAGAACTTATTTCCAACATTTTTCAGAGCCATAAAAACCATTTTCCCCACCACCGATGAAGACGACTAGGTGAGCACTTCTGAAATTTTTATTTATAATTTGGCAGGTTCTTACAGATTGAACATTTTACTGATACAGGAGGGGCAGCAAGAGCGAAGTCCAAAGTAGGGGAGGAGGACATGGAGGTCTCTCCTACAACCCCTTCACCGATTCAGAAAAATTACACAGCCTAAAAAACACCGAAAACAACATGACAGTAGATCAGTTGCTATATTGCCAGCAATTTTGGGAACACATAAAAAAAATTCAGTAGCGGGTTCTTTGTGCAGTTACACCGCTGCAGCAACACTTTTGCTGCTATTAAAAAAAAAATATCCTCGAAGTAGAAGAATTATATTTTGAGGTATGGTGGAAAAGAGTGTATAATCAAAAACAGTTGAGAACCTTTGCATTAGAGCCACTGGTGCATGCAGGGGGGGATGTTGATGGGGGTTGCATATTTAACATAGGGACATGGGAGTTGTAGCTATGTAACACCTCTTATGAATTTTCTGCATAAGCCCATGATTAGAGCAATCACTCTACCTTTAAAAGAAAATAGGCAATGGAAATTATGTACTATTAATAACAGTCGTTCGTATATTTTTTCAAAAGAATACAAGAACTGACCAGGGTCTACCATACCCTAGTAGGATTTTGTCACTGGTCCAACGTATAAGAACGCCAAGAAAATATTACACAACATTTTGAAAACTACTCTTTCCTTTATCAAGCAAAGTGTCAAGAAAGTAAGAATGTCCTTATTTATAACCTCATTTCTGTGTTTTTTCCAGAACAGTTTGGTACATCCACAGATTTATAGAACTACACCACCATTCATATGTATATGTACAAAATTGTATTGCAATGAAGGGCAGATGACTAACGTGACCGTTTATTTTTTTCCTCAAAACGGGACATACGGCGTATGTCCCGTTTTGAGGGAAAAAAATAAATGGGACATCTACTAATTTTTCGGTAATAGTATGTTATTAAAAAAGCAGCATAGTTCTTCACAGTTTTTATTAATGAAAAGAACAGGAATGAATATGTGAAAATAAATAATTTATGTGGTCTTATATTTTTCTGTAGAATAAATTTGCTTAAGTATATTTGGTTTTGATTTCAAATAAGAATAAAATTCTTGGCATGATTTCTTAAAATTTACTTTAATAATTACCATTGCTTTAGGAATTGTTTGTTTGTTTGTTTAGGTGTTTTATGGCGCAAGAGCATCTGGGCTATACTGCGCCAAGCTTTAGGAATTGCGACTAGCAACTGTGCTTTTACACTCATCAATAACTTATTCATAAGAGAAAAAGACCCTTTCTACTGGTGCATTAGTGCCTGGCAGGCATGAGATATATTCAATAATTATACGAAAGTTCGCATGATTCATTATTGTTGTGAAAGTGTCTGAACAATTCCACACGACGACTTTCAATTGAAACATTCCCAGTGTTCCATTCTGTCAATTCCTGCGGTGTAATGTAGTTATAAGTGAATACTCAACTAATACTTCTGATAACTTGGTCACAATTAATAAATCCCTTTTCAATCAATACATCCATTACACTTTGAATTTTTTCCCCACGTAGGTATTTTGGCTAAATTCGTCCATTCAA
>QLNU02014176.1:167493657-167515221 GCA_006491805.2 Dysdera silvatica
CATAGGTCCTGGTGCAACATGGTCCTTGCTGTTCTTTTTCTGTAAAACTAGCACAAACAAGTTACAAAGTTCTTCCTTGATGAACTAAAGACTAGAATTGTTACTTCGATGGAGACAGTAACACCACAAATGCCAAAGAGTGCTTGGAGGGAAATCTATTATCTCTTAAAATTCTTGTGTGCACTGTTATTGTTACTTTGCATTCTGTACTATCGATTGCTTAGGCAATAAACTCTGTTAAAATTCCATATTCTGTGAACAGTTTTATTTTGTTCTTTCTAATTTAAAAATGATAGGTCACGAAAACCCCAACAGTAATTTAGGATTACCCTGTATGTGTGTGTACAAAATTAGTCCAAAACATGTAACAGGATAAGTTTCTTTCTCGAACCAGAAAGAAAGATAATTTTAAGAACACAACAGCAACGTACATATGCAATAAGATACCAGACAGCCTTAAACAATCACAATAATAAACACACCTCAATGAATAGTACATCAAAACAAAGAGAAGTTAGAATCATGCGGTACAAATGATTACAAGCCAATTTTTATAATTTAAATTGAAATTTAAGGGAATTTAAAAATTATGTAATTCAATGTTTTAAGCTAAATGAATAATAATTCAAATTGAAAGGTATTATGATGTGTGTGTCCACATATAATTAAATATATTCCGATTCTGTTGTGTATGCTTATTTGTTTCATGGTTATATGAACATTAATTTTATGTCACTGTGCATTTGAAATGAAACATAACCCCCATAAAAAAAAAAAGATATATACTATAACTCATGCTATTTAATTCGAACATTGCATGAAACAGAAGTATCTGTATGCATGAAGAAGTATTTTCATTTATGAAAAAGTATCATTGGAGAAATTTAAATAAATAAATAATTGGAAAAATGGGAAAGACAGAAAAGTATCATGACTTGTATTTTCCCTCTTCTGAGGATTGCAAAATTCTCCGTGTTATTGACTTCGTACTTTACTACGTATTCTGCATTATCACTTTTGTGTGTCATATCTTCATTCCAAAATAATGATATACTGATAACTTGTGATAGCTTATGATAAGTTAACAGCTTATGATAGTTTAGGAGTGCAATACATATATTTCATCAGTGACTTTAGATTTGTTTTAAATCATGAATAGGACCCAGATTATATGCAATTGCATATTTTAGCTCTTTTCAGCTTTAGTGGATATAAATGCATAAAAACGATAAATTTTCAGAATAAATGCATATTTCAAGGGTTTTAATAATTTTATTATTCATTCATATCGAAAAATTTTCAAACAATGATAAAGTTAAATTTTCCTTTTACACCCATGTGAGCAGAAAAAAAAGTAGACTTGTAAATGCATATAGTTAATTATGTCCTGTGTTGTCAAAAAATGTAGCCACATTTGTGGCTGAGTTAGCCACTGTCCTTAGCAGGGAAACGGAAGGGTTTAGTTCTATTGCCAGACAGATAGTTAACCTAAGGTCAAATTAAACATCAAACGCTTATATAGGGTAAAATTCTGCACCATTATCTGTCAGTAACAGACATTGCTTAGAGTCTATTGCAGATAGACTATACATTATAAACTACCTGCAAAATTTTATAAATGCAATCTAATAACTTCAGTAGATCTGGAAAGGACCTTTAAAATTACTGAAGTGCTGAGCCTTCCCTGACGAACCGCCTCTGTTGTAAACATAAAGTGGTACACTTTACAAAAATTCAATACAGCTTCTTTTTTTTTTAATTAACCACTTGACCTCTGATCTAGAACAATTATTAGGTTCTTTTTTTATCTTTTTTTTTGGTCGAATGACAATAGATTAATCAATGGTTTTGTTTTGGCAATGTTCAGCCGAGCTTCTGCTGAAACACAATTGTTAACTGCATATTATTGATCTGTTTGCTTGTGTGACTGCTGCACTTTGTACTAATTTAATTTCAGATAAATACTTCACTGAATATTAAGCAAGAGAAAAAAAAAAGTTTAATAAAACCAAACGTCAAACTAATAACGAAACAACAAATGGCATAAGTTCAAAATTGAATGAACTTATAAAAGTTTTTTAATGGCTTGAGCCTGCCATCTTCCTCAGAAAGGTCAACTCACATTGAGGAAGATGGCAGACTTAAGTCTTCAAAAAAAGTTTGCAAGTTTATTAAATGTTGTACATGTGCTATTCATTGTTTCATTATCAGTTTGGCTATTTACACGATGTGGGTTGCCTATCGTCATCAAAACACTATGCATATTTATTTCTTATCAGTATTATATATAGTTAATTGGATTGATTATAATTCTTCAAAATACAAGTATTGTTAAGTCAAGTTCTGATGATGGGCATTCAAATAATCACCCTTCTACTCTATTTTAATTTTCTTTTGTTTCACCATTCATTTTTATTCTTTAACCATGATGGTGCCTGATGGTTGAGTTGCTGGAAATGAATAGTGAAGGAATGTTAGTTCTTTGGCGACCTTGAAAACTTGTTACTTGGTGACCAGAAAACCAATTACTAGAAAACACATATTTGAAACTAGCATGGGAAACCTGTTAATGGAAAGTTCATAATTGGAAAACCAGTTATTTGGAGGAGAACAGAGGTAGACAATTGACATTTCACCGGGCCAAATATCATGCTTTCTAAATGATTGCCGTGCTTGCGTGATGATGCTCACGTTAGTTTTAACCAATGCTCGATAGATATCAGATTATGGTAATAACAGCGGCGATCATACCAACCATAATACGAAGTTATATTAAAATGCCAACATCCCATCACCTAAAAAGACGAACTCATGGATCATTGGGGAAAAGGAGAATCTTTTTCTATCCAATCATTCTGATTTAAACCTGGTTTTCTGCATGGCTGATAATCATGTGTAATGATTGATCATGTATAATGATAATATAATCATGGCTGATAATCGTTAGTATAGCCTATTCAGAGAGAAACTAGTGTGTTGCTTCGATGCGCTCTTTTTTGTCTACTTTATTATAAAACAAATTTGTTCATAAATTTTTAGGGAGTAGTAACAGCGAGGATTCCTCATGTCTGTAATATTACTGTGGGTAGGACTGAGAAGAGTATGAAGCAGATAGTGGGATGTATTTGCCAATGAGTTGAATGAGAACTTGTTAGCAAATAATGTGATGTATCTGCTAACAAGTTCTTACTCGTTAGAAAATAGTGGGATATATTTGCTAACAAGTTCTCACTCATCTGTGCTCTGCAGAATAAGATTGGATGATAAGACCTTAGTGTTTTTTTAATCAAGGAAATAATTGCATATTAAACTTATATATATAATATTATATTATCAAGTAACCGCTAGTGTCTGTGGTCCTATTATTGATGGGTACAACCAAATGCATCTATTCGGTTAAATTTACATGTTCATGATCAGTGTAGTTGTTTCCTTTATTCAAGGCACAATCACACAGGGTTATATCTTCCAACTAGCCAGTGTAATATGGCATCACCTCATTTATGATCCATTATGCTACTATACTTAATCACATGTAACACGTAACGAGATAGTTTAGTATTTAATTCAATCACACAAGGCTAATTCAGTATCAAATACAAAATTCATAGATAGTAAGATAGTGAAAAAGCTACATGCGAATAAAGAAAAATCCTTATTATGTCAGTTAGCAAGTGTTCCATTTCCAGGAGGTTGAAATTATAAAAAAATTATTAACACATTAAATGCCACGCGGGTGTTGCGTGCCGTTCTGTTCATGCCACAGTTAGCCATCAAGCGGTCCCTTCTATGCCTATCGATGAACGGCCTGGAAGGGCCCGCTTGACGGCTAACTGTGGCATGAACAGAACAGCACGTAAAACCGGCGTGACATTTAATGTGTTAATGTAATAAATCCTTTAAAATGTCAACATATATCTATAATTAAAAAATTTAGCCCATAAACAATCTCAATGTTAGTATTAGAACGAAACAACATCTTTGATGCTATATTTCCACACTCTTTATTTTCTATGTATGCAATAAAACATATTATCATGTTGGCAGAGTATGTTAAATGCTGTCCTGGTGTTTCATAGTCCTGAGTTCAGTTCTCGAATCTCTACGGTGGTATGATGATAATGTATTTGTTGTCCATTTGATTCCAGAAGATTCTCAGAGCTTTTTTCCTGCCCCCCCCAAGATTTGTAGTCCAGGGTTTGAATCCCTAGTCGAAAGAGATTCAGCTTCCTTAGAAAACTGTAACTCTTAATCCAGCATGATCTTATCTGTTTTTGCATTATTAAGCACAGACATGCTCAGCTCTCATAAGACAAAATCTGATTATGGTTTTGAGGTTACTTAAAACTTTTGGCCCCATCTTTCAAGTAACCTACGCAATCCGGGGATCCAAAGCCAGAACGAATACTTCATTTTATATCTTCCAATTGTGCATTTTGTTTCTGAAACGTTTTTGAATTGCTTTTTTTCAGTTTAGCTGTGATATATGCGGTATTTGCTGTTTCAAATTGGATTGCGCCTTCAGTAATCAGCTTCCTGGGAGCGAAGTATTCAATGATCGTGAGTGGCATAACATACGCGTAAGTTAATTTTAGTTGTTGTTTTTTCCTATAAATTTGGCGTTATTTTTATACTAAAATTTTATTACAAGCATTGTATTTTAGATGAAATAGTGTAGTCAAGGAAATTAAATTTGGCACCTATGGTTTATGGTTAAGACCAAAGCCCTTTAATCCATATATTATTGAAAGGTTGGATAATAATAATATTCTTTGTAGGATTGAACTGGAAATACAGGTGTCGAGTTTAATTTCCTTGATCCCTCACCACTCCATGTACCTCTGCTTTAATAGCACTAAATCTAAATTCTCAGAAGTTGTAAAGTGTTATGTATTTTTTATTTCTTTTAGGATATTTATTTTAAATTTTTTATTCCACGAAACATGGGGTTTATATGTAGCATCCGTTTTAATTGGAATTGGTGCCTCAGGTGAGTCATTAATGTGCTCTTTATTTTTAATATTTGATAAAAGTAATTATATTAGGTCTACCGGAAAGTTATGTCCGATAATGTTACCTCAAGTTTCAGCACGCATTTATTTGAGACACACACATGGCTGTTCTCTCTTTATCATTGAATTTATACACATCTACTCTTCTAAATTAACTGGAACGTAAGTGTCTCATTTCATTATTAAGTTAGACACGATCGTGTAAACATGACTGCCGACGAAGTTCATTTACGACACTGTATTTGGTACGAATTCCAACAAGGAAGAAATGCTACAGAAGCATGTCAAAATTTAGTGGAAGTTTGTGGTGGAAATGCAGTTTCAGATAAATCATGCAGGAGATGGTTCGAAAAATTTGAATCAGGTGATTTTGACCTTAACGATAAGCCACGCTTTGGGTGGCCATCTTTGATCGATGACGATATTGTCAAGACCATGATAGCGCAAGATCCTTTTTCGACAACATCGGAGATTACAGAAAAGCTTAACTCAGCTCAACAAACCATTTCAGACCATATTTGGAAACTAGGATTGGTCTATAAATATTCTAGATGGGTGCCTCATGAGTTAAGTGAGAAAAATTTACATGATCGAGTCGCCATATGCACATCTCTGCCTGCTCGGAACAAAAACAAACCCTTCTTGGACCAGATGATAACTGGTGATGAAAAGTGGATTAACTAAGAAAACATTGTTAGGAAAAGAGCATATTGTTAGCCCGACTACTCTGTTAGCTGACAACCTTCCCCCTCCACCATCAACCCGAGGTTGAGCCTGAATAAGAGAATGCTGTGTATATGGTGGGACATCTAAGGACATTACAGTGTACATACATAGTTACATCACAATTACAGTATAAGCTTTCAAAACCTAACAAAAAGCTCAATTCAGAGAGACACTGTCAGCAAATGGATGATTTAAACAAAGAAGTCAAAGAAAAGAGGCCGGCGATATTCAATAAGAAGCACATCATACTGCACCATGATAATGCTAGACCACATGCTGCTTTGGTGACTCGTCAGAAACTTACAGAGCTAGGCTGGGAAATTCTGTCGCATTAATCACACTCTCCCCAGACCTAGCACCCCCCGATTATCACTTGTTTCTCTCCTTCCAAAATTTTTTGAAGGGGAAAAAATTCAAAACTGAAGCAGGTGTCAGTCAAGCACTACTTGAATTCGTCGCCTGTAAGAAAAAGACATTTAAAAAAAATGGTATTTACAAATCACCATCACGCTGACAAGAGGTCATAAGTAACGTCGGAAATTATATTGTACAATAAATGTTATTGAAGGTATGAAAAATTCATTATTTTCTTTTGCTTCCCAAACAGACAGAACTTTCCGGTAAACCTAATATTTTCATTTGTTTGCTGTAAGCACTAATTTTGCTTTTAGAGTTCGAATTTGAAAAAAGATTATCCATAAAAATACCGAAATTAGTCTAAACTGAACTCTCATTGGTATTCATAACAAACTCCCATTTTTGGTTTTTTTTATAATTGTTGATACCGCATTTGGGGGTGTACACCAAATTTAAGGGCAATAGCTTTTTTTGTGCATTCTGCTGTCCATCATTTTGAACAACTCCACATTATCTACAACACAGAAATTTTCATTTTATCATCACAAACACTCATGCTTGATTTAAAAGACTAAAAAATTATGTTGTAGTGTTTAAGAGAGATTTCATTCATTTTGATACCACACTTTCATTATTTTATTTTGTACAATTAGCGAGCTTGCTTATTAATCAGCCCTCGTAAAAATATCAAGACTAGTACGAAGGTGAACTCTCACTCCTTATGATATACGTAGTGTTAATGCACATTCATTTATCATAGCATTCACTTAAGTTTGATTTTAATTGGGTCTATAAAGTGAATGCCTCTCTTCTCCCCATCTCTCTTTACCACAATACAGGGTTTGGTTTCCTAGACAACAGAAGCTCAGATTCCTTGGAAAACGATTGTTAAGTCCCAGTGCTGTATGATCTTAAAGAATGCAGAACGACTCTTTCTGGTCTTGCACCATAAAAATGCAACCAACCAGCCAACCTTAACTATCTTTGCATCTTAAAACACAACAACAAATATATTGGATTATAGATATATTTATTATTGCGAGAAGAAATATGCAAAATACCTCATGTAATACTACATGGTTCCCGTGGTCCTTGAAAGCCCCCCTCCCCTTTTCCAAGTAGGGGGCTCTTGAAAAAAAGTACTTGAAAACTGTCAAAAATGTGGTTGGTCCTTGAAAAGTCCTTGAATTTTTCTCAAAAATCTTTTTTCCAAGTTTTGGCAAAAGAAAGAAAAAAAAGTATTTCTCCTTATTTCCTGAACAAAGCCAGTAGTACTTTGGACATGGCCCCCTTTCTCCCCTGCCCACTGAACATGGCATGCCCACATCTGGTATGCTACTGTGTACTTCCTTTGGTGATATTCTTGTCATCCATATATATTTATGATTCATTTATTGAGAAGCATGCAAATTCAGGAAATAATCATGAACCGATTATCATCATGAGATTTGTGGTATATTGTGTGCTTTCTTATAGTTATATGGACTGGTCAAGGGAATTTCTTAACTTTGAACTCAGATTCAGAAACCATGTCTAGAAATGCAGGTGTCTTTTGGGCCCTGATGCAGTGTAGGTAAGTTCCCCACTGTGTATATATATATATATATATATATGCGCGTTTTAAAAGTTGTGAACCTAATTTCATGTTTGAATGAATGATAAAGCATAATATTTTTTCCTATGAAATAAGGATGTTTAATTTTAGCCGTACTACGATATAGTTATAACCGCATTTATCTATCACACAGGAAGTCTAAGTTTGAGTTTAAATGTTTATTAATACTTAACGTTTTTCTAATCATTTGTAATCCAGGGTTTTACTGCGTAAGTCACAGAAGTTCAGAAGACTGAAGGACCTTGTGTAACATTTCCATGGCCGTTCTTGTGATATGAAATACAAACGTTTGTAGTTTATGAAACTTTACTGAAAACATGCTATGTTAATTATGGTACTCACCCTCTCCAACCTTTTCAATTTTTCTTTTCATTACTTGGATTTCAATGTATTTCCCGCCAATAGCTAGTACTTTACCAGACAGCCAACAATTGCATGAAATAGGACATTTTGTATTCTCGTGGAATTCAGCTCAGTCAATCCCTGACGAAAGTTGACAATGTCTGCCTGAAATGTGTCGATTCACTCACACACACATTCACATATTTTAAATATATGCTCCACAACGTTGCTACTAACCTTTAAGGGATAATTTGTCTCTTTGATGCTGTATCTAATAATATTGAAAATGCCCATAAATTAAAAGTCGTCAAGCCATTAAATTGTTAAAAGAGAATTTAGTGTTGAAGTTGTGAATTTCTTAACAAATGTTTCTTTTTCAGTTTACTTTTTGGAAACATTTTTGTCTACTTTGAGTTTCAAGGAAAGGAAACTATCGACGAGAAAACCCGATTAACAGTTTTTGGAGCTCTGCTTGGTATTTGCATTGCTGGCTTGTTATTGTTATGTTTCTTGAGGAACTCGAAACCAACAGTATTGAAAGTATCTTGGTAAGCCGTAGTGTTTATATTCATGACAAATTAATCATAAAACAATATTTCTTTGAAGAATTTTTATCAAACTGTCAAAAAACTAAAAATATGCACATTGTTACAATCAAAAAACAAAAACAAACAAGTAATCCAGACAATGGATAATCTAGATATAGTGCTTCATCTAAAATGAAATGGAATGGTGCAACGCCGAGCCCTTCAATTTGTCTGTCCTTGTTCTCAAATGTCTTACCCAACCCTCGGAAAATAACGCACCATCCTTCCCCGATGATAATTCAAATTCTCACGTTAGAATCCAAAACGCGTGACGAAATTTGTTGATTTATAAAAATTTTGTACTTCATTATTTCATTTTCGTAATAACACTGATGGTTTTGGCAAAACGAGATTGCAGACGAATATTTGTAAACAAAGCACTGTTGCCAGGTTTGCAGACTTTCAACCACGGACTACTGCGATAAACGTTAGCGGTTCCACCTATTTTTGAGATCAAATTGAAAAAAAAAAACTCACAAAAAATCTCGCCCAGGAGGCTTTTCTGTGTTGACCATTATTTGGCAATTGTGTTATCCCTGTGAAGGGTAATAATATCTTACATCCTCATATCCGGAGAAAAATGCGTTTGTTCTTGTCCTCATTCGTCTAGCAGGTTAAGACACCGCGGGCTCAACGCGAGGACCCTGGTTCGAATCCGGGATGAGGACGGCGTCTCTTTTTCTCCAAAAAAAAAAACAAAATCTAGTTTAAGCTATATAACGTGGGTGTAAAAAAAAAAATATTGTATAATCAAATTTAAAATCAATTTGTCTTTAAGCTCTAAACTAAGTATGTTTTACATCCCTATTTTATGAAGCTTACTTGTCATATAGTATAGGGTATTTGAATAAATGAAATTATTATAGGATATTGTTTAACTAAATTATAGTTATATTAATTTAATTATTATTTTGTATGAAGTTGAGATTTTTTAATCTTGCCATCTGGCAACATTGACATTAGATTGCAATCACGCACACCTTCCGCTCGCCTTTCACATATACTTAACTCGGAACTAAACTAAAAAAAACCTCCAAAATGCACCCTGCCCTAATTTTTTTCTAGATGAAACACTACTAGATAATTGGAATTCTGCTGTATAGAGTCACTGATTTTACTTTATATAGTGATCTCATCGTTATCCTTTTGCCATAAAGTACAACCAATTATATGATGAACTCTTATTAACGACTCTTGAGGGACGGAGAGGAAAACTGTTAAACGGATGGAGACATTAATTTGAATCATTGGTGTATGCAGAGGGTGTTGATGGGGGGTTGTAACCCCCTCATTGCGATGACATCTTGTATATTTAACGTATGTGAGCTGCAGCTCTGTAACCCCACCCTTGAGCCTATAATCCCCCTTAAGAACTTTCTGCGTACGCCTATGATTCGAATGATGTGCTAAATAAAGACTGACTAATGGTTTAGTCGATTTTCTTTCACACTTGCAGGCTTAGGACTATCAATATATTTTATAAATGGAGTGACCAGTTATATATTTTTTTTTCTGCTATTTATTTTAATTACATCTTCACATGCATTTTTCAATACTAAGCCCATGTCTTTCTTTGACCTTGGATAATCGATTGCAAGAAGCTTAAAATTTTTCAATTCCAAATTTAATTGTTGGATATTGGGCTTATTTTTCGTTTAGAAATGCAACAGAAATTGGAATGTTGGATATCCTTGCTTCGTTAAGCCATTGTAGAAGCGACTTGTCAAATTCTTCTGTTTTAGAACAATGCTTTTTCAGCCATTTATTCGATGATGCATTTCTATACAGCTTTTGAAACCTTCTTGTGAGGTACTAAAATGCCTTTAAGAGCAGACTCAGACAGCTGAAAATATTTAGCTAGCTCTAGTTTACTTTTTCTGCAATAAATTTTCCATTCTTTAATCATTTTTAGCTTGTCTTGAGACATGTTTTCCTTTGACTGCCATTTTCCAACCAGCAAAGCTAAACTTAAACAAAAAACAATTCTTACCGCCTTTATACACAAAGAAAATCTTATTTTCAGGCTAATTGAGGCACTGACATTAAAGGAATGGAGGATATCAAGACCAAAATCTTGTAAATAGTAAGAGTCATTAATCGGAAATATATTAATTCTGTAAAGCATTTGTCGGTACTGCAAAATATTGTTAAATGGGAAAAGTTAATTAAAAAAAATGTTATTGAGAGAGGTTAATTAACTTCTATGAATCATTTTCTGGGACTGCAAAGCACTGTCTTTATACTATTCTTTATTTCTATTATATATTTCTTTTTTTCTATTATTCTTTATTTCTATTATATATTCTTTAACCAAAATAATCGTTATTTACAGCAACGTTATTGAAACCAATTACCATATTTGAAACTACAAGCCTTTTCAGAAGATTGTAACTGTATATGATAGCTCTCTTGGAACTACGTTGGTTTCAATGTGTTCTGAGCAATCCTTTAGTTATGCTATCTTCAGGCACTACTATCAGACTGCTATCTTCAGGTCCACTGAGTTAGGTTCAGCTTCCAAAACACTTAGCTGTGCATGAACATATCTTGGTTTGGAGATCATGTTATATTATCGGTTTCATAGCGACCCATGGCGTGGTCGTGGAACATAAAATATTGATGCAAGCAAAATGTTCTTAAATTTAACTATTGTTTAGAATGTTAAGATTAAATGTTCTGTTAGAAAATTGAATAACAATATTTTTTTTTTCTCTCTCTCTAGCCCAGATCAAGAAGAATTAGGTCCAAAGCAGTCATTCGGTATGTGTGCTTTTTTTCACCTCAGATTTATTGTATTTGCCTACATATAATGTATATAAACTCAGTTACAATGAATGCCAAGGGATTAAAGTGGTTTCTTTATTATAGCCATTATTTTCTATAACCATTGTCCAATATAACTACAGATATTTTATGTTAAATTAATCTAAATCATTTGTGCATTATACCAGAGTCATGCTGTGTATATGTCTTTGGAAGATGAAATTACTGAGAATTTAATTTTTTTCTTTTTAGTACGAGCACTCCAGATTTTACGAACAAAGAAGATGTTGCTTTTGAGCCTAACATTTATTTACACAGGTAATAACCTCATTTGTTTATGTTTAGAAGTAGAAAATTAATTTTAAGTTATTCAGTTAAATGTTGTTTTTATTTCCTGTTCAAGTTCATAAAAGTGGCATTTATGTTTTAAAATTTAAGAAAGAATTACTGTATTTGTATAGAATGTGCACTAATGATTTAGCGGCTAAACCAAAGCACTATTGCACATAACTACTTCTAGCATTATTCTGTGAAAAGCACCATATTCCCATTTGTAAACAGAGTGGATAATGCAGTAAATAGTCAAAATGTATCAAAATTCAAATTGCTAGAAAACCAATTATTCAAATAATAAGAATATTCGTATGTATTGCTGTTCGGTGATTTATTAATGAAAAATAACAATTTAATAAAACATGATACCAAAGTTTTTTGACAATTTATATCCCTGTCCACTAATAAAAAAAAATCTTGGACCTGCCACTGGACATTATAGTAAGCTAGCTATCATGTCTTAGATAACTATAATATTTATTATATATATTATATTATTATAAGCTTCATATGTGAAACCAGGGCCATAGACAGGTTTTGACTAGAGGGGGATGAGCCCGTGGAAATGTAATCATCCCTCCATGAAAATATGTTTTCTCAAATTGTTGTAAAATTTTCCTTCAAATGTTTCGTATAAGATGGTGTACAGCAGTGGAAATTGCTCTTTGACGTTACGAGTGTGTTCAAAATAAAAGTTTTGTGGTAGATTTAGTGTATGTGATTGACTGAACGATTCGATCGTGATTTTCTAATTTATATGGTGATATGTAGGTGATTGCATATTCATGTGCACACAGACAAGTTAAACTATAACACGTAAGCGCAAAAGACTATCGTCGCATCATAGTTTGGGGGATTGCTCTCTGTGGTCAGGATATGCAACGCTAATAATGATGACTTTTTTTGTTGAACACAAGGAAATTGTGTTTTTTAATAAAAAGAAACGCTGATGTGTGTTTAATAGCTGAAATATTTTGTGTTGAATTAGATGTTCAATTTATTTAAATAATTATTCTGATTTTTTAACAATATATTCAGTTTTTATGATTAAAACATGCATATATGTATGTGCAAAAATACATGCACTGGACGAACAAAATATTTTTATTCACATACTAGGCCGAACGGGAAAGGGCACGTGACAGCCACATGTAAGTTTAAAGGGGGGTTGAAATGTCAGCATGTAGGTGTAAAAAAGGCACAAGAGAGAGTAAAAAGTTTGGGAACTGACTTAGTCGATAGTGATATGGTGAAGATTCAATATAGTTTTTGACATATCACAATTGGTCCTTAGAAAAAACTATCGTTTAGGTCCTTGGAAACACCCTATTTTGGAAAAAGAGTGAGGACCCTGAAAGGGGTCATTAGAGTTGGACTAGAAATCTCCAGCAGCTGAATCCTCCACCATGACATGCGAGGGCCCACATGTCGTGCTTGGTGATGGGATATCTTGCTAAGAAAAATATCACCATGCTGGCGCAACTGTCACACAATCCCAACTTGGCCCCCTGTGACTTCTTCCTGTTCCCAAAAACCAAGGAGGACATAAAGGAATATAGTTTTGGCAGCGTAGAAACAACTCAGGAAGCCATGACCATAGGTCTTCAGAGCATCTCGGAAGAAGAACTTTAACAGTGTTATGAATAGTGGAAAAAAAAAACATTGAATTCGTTGCACTGAAGCCAAGAATTATTAAATCTATTTGACTAAGGCTTAACTTTTATTTTTAAAAAATATTTTTATTAGTTTTGAAACGAACCTTGTAAAACCTGTGTTCTGTAAATTTGATATTTTTCTTTTATTTAATTTTGGCAGGCATTATACAGACAGTAACAGAACAGATTACAATAAGCTACATTATACATGATCTAATCAACAATTGTGAACATATGAAATACAGAAATCCAAAAACCTGCAGTATAAAAATAGTTAAATATAATTTGCTATTGAAGTCCTGCCAGGGCAGCGAAGGGAAAAGACTTCTATGTCTGACAAAGCCCCCGCTGCCCCAGAAATGTTAATCCATTTATACACATATTCATAGAAATAATATCAATACCTTTTAAGGGAAAAATAATTTCAGTTGCCTCATGAAACAATAGGCATTGAAATGAAATGCCATATGCTTGCCAATACTCCACATACATTTAAATGTTTTAATATTATTAATAATAATTTCAGTGCCTTAATTTCTTTAGGACTAGAGCTGTCCTTTTTCAGTGGCGTGTATGGCACGTGTATTGGCTTCACGAAAAGAATCGGCGAAGATTCAGCAAAATATGTTGGTATTTCAGGAATTTGCATTGGTATTGGAGAAATTACAGGTAGGTCTCTTCTTACAGGTTTGCTATGTATTTCTGGTTTTATATTCATGATGTTCGTTATATTTTAATTTCAAAAATGTGCCACATTCTTCCAACAGGTGGCGCTCTTTTTGGCATCTTGGGAAAGAAAACAAATGTTCATGGGAGAGACCCAGTTGTCCTCTTGGGTTATTTAATTCATATTGTCACCTACTATCTGATATTCATTAACCTTCCAGCAACTTCGCCCTTTTACGAAACATACGAATTTTCTTACCTTAGGGAAAGCAGGTAAGCTATTTTATTTTATAGTTCTTACGAGAAATGTATACAATAATCTCAACACAGCTATTTCAATTCAGCAGCGGTATTTCATGGTCCCGACAAATCCTTCATAGAATCACATGCATTCCTGCCCTTCAGTGGCACGGTGTTGTATCATGTTCATTTAGTGCACTGTTAACTCAGATTCAACTCCCAACGATTCAAAGAACGCTTACTCATAGAAAGATCACACTTCTCACTGTAGCCCAGGGTTTGGTTCCCTAGGCCTTAAGAGGCTCAGATTCCTCGGAAAACAGTAGGACCCAGTGCAACATGGCTATTGTAATCCTTGAGCCGTATAATCACAAACACACACATACGTTCCAATTATCGTCTGTTTCTGTTTAGCTTTTTTCTCTCCTCTTTTGAAATCCATTAATAGGAGAGCTCAGTGTATTTAAAAATATCAAAATGCACTTCGAAACTTAAAAATGTGTGCGTAAAAGAATAAACTAAACTACATTTCTTCCAATTCGAACATAGCTGTCGCCAACCTTTATTCACCAGCTTTTTTTTCCGATCATCCCTCAGGTATATTCTACGAATTTATTCTAATTTGTAATTTTGTATCTGAACAATAAATTGTTACCTGATTGAATAAAAAGGTTTAAAACCATGAAAAAAAAAATGTGTACATTAAGCAGTAAAAATATGTATAGTAATTTCTTCCATTTACGATTTTCAAGGAGAAAAAATGTGTCATTAAACAGAAAAAGACGTTAATCGAAATGTATTAGAGATGGTAGGGTTCGTATGGGTCATGGAATTTTATTTTGCATTTTCCAGGTCTGGAAAGGTTATGGGATTTAAAAAAAACATGGAAGTCATGGTAAAGTCACGAAATATTTGTTTGGAAGCAATTTAACCTAAAACTCTAAAGTTCTACATTAAAAATGCTGCCTGTGGTGAAAATCCCATCGCGAAATCGAATCATCATTTTGCGGCACCAAAGTGTCGCACCTGAAATGCACCTGACTACGTAACTCCCAAAACGCGGGAGGGAGTATCCATCTGCTCTTCGTTCGAAGTGGAATTAGCCCCTGCTTGTGGCCTGCCTCGCTCTGCACGTTACCACGTGCAAAGATTCCAACTTGTGCAGATTTTAATTCCGCCTTACTATTTTACGGTCCGTACCAAGAAAACTACGAAAAACCTCATTCAAGATCCTCACGTGAAATTTTCTACCGGCCCCTCAAAACTTCATATTTTTTTATGATTTTTCCTAAGAACAAAAAAATGGTTTTGCAGATGGCCCGCATCTCCCATTGTTTGGACGCAGTGCTTCCGACTTGTCCTCGTGTTTCTTTGTTATTTTTTACATCTTATGTGTGAAATTGCTTTGAATTTGGATAAAAATAACGAAACGAAACGTAGCCTTGGTTGTTGAACAGCTAAAGGTGAAAAAAATCGACCGACCAAACTTTATCGGCAAGTGTATCGTAATAAGGAATGGCTGTTTTACAAAGCATCGAAAGTTTTTAAATTTTTATGTGAACTCGCAGTTTTACCATATTTTGAATAACTTTTTACTTGCAGCATTTTATTAAAATTTCAGAAAAATTTCCTCAGGATACTTTAAAAAATAGCGCGCTATTTACGCCGAGGGTTTGCGATGTAGTTTTAGAACATTTCCCCCTTCGGCTTTCGCTGTCTACACACACAGAGGCTTGCAGATTAATTCAGTAGTAAATTTAACTAATCAATATATTTAATTTATTTACATAATTTATAATCCTATTCTGTGAAAAAACGCCACCTGGTGCCTGTTTGTTTCTAGAAAAAAAAATTGACTTAAAAAACGATTTTAACGTTAATTAACGAGTGTTGACTTTTTTATGCGCGATTTTGTCCTTGATGCGCACCTATCGGTAAAATGGGGAACTTTTTAAATCTGTTTAATTAATGACTGTTGGTCATTTTTTAGTATTTTTCCATCAAAATAGAGGAATTTTGCCCTGATACACCACCTACTGGAGGGTACAAACTTAGCGGTCATTAGTCGCACTTTGCACCTACAAATTTCCATCCAAAGAAATAATACGTCCACAGTTGAAAGTGGGCAGGTGGTTTTTTTTTTTTTTTTGACAGAAGCAAATTTGCATATTTCAACGATTTCAGCTTCTCCAGAATAGGGAAGAGGTTTTAAATTATGGATATTTACTTTTTCAGTGGAACTTTTCATCTTCATCATGCTCATTGACTTGAGTAAACTATTTTTTATGCACTACAAAACTCACATGAAAACCAATTTTCCTATACAGAATAGAATTGTGGTGTTTATCTTCTACAAAACTGGTGCAAAGGCCTTTCTCTTCTACAAAATTTAGCGAAAGTTCTTTTTTTTCATACGAAACCGATACTGAAAGCCATTTTTCTTACCACTAAACTGATACAAAAGGCCATTGCTCCTGCCACGAACCTAACACCAATGATATTGGTGAGAGTGTGATCATTTTGTACGTACATAAACATACGCAGTTGAGTCACATTATCAGGAATATTTTCATGTTGTTTCAAGTGGGGGGGGGGTGCACAAACTGCTCTATAACCAATTTAAGCCGCGGACCACTTTTCCACTTCAATTGCATCCACAGACCACTTTGAAAAATTCTTAGGAGATGGCTGCAAGATCTTAATCAAAAAGGGGAGCTGGGTCTTTTTTTGGGGGGGGGAAATGTGTTTGTGCAATCGTTCTTTGGTAAAAAAAAATAAACAGAAAAAGAAATAATAAAATCTAATAATAATACAGTCAAACCTCGTTAAGACGAACACGCTTAAAACGAATTACTTTTAATACGAACCGTTTTCTGAAGTTCCGCCCGATTGTAGAATATTACAAATGTACTATCGATTTCATGTTTATATTTAATTTTAATAATTTTTGTAAGTGCTTTTTTTTTAAATAATGACCCGTCTAGCGGACCACTTGGGACTCCTTCGTGGACTACCAATTGAGAACCACTGCTTTATAACAATGCAGATGTTTTGCTTATAAAAAATCTTTTGCAGGAAATAAAAGAGTGTGGGGTTTACTGAAAACTGCTGAAAATTCTTGACTTTTTTACTGAAAACTACTGAAAATCCTTAATTTTTTTTACTGATTGCTTTCTTAGGTTGACATCTTTGCATGTGATCACACATTTCGGATTTGGACACTTTGTCTTGCACATGCGGCGTAGTAACCACCTGGTATTTTTCAAACCCTGAGTTATGGAAATAGTTGAAACATTTAGAATCTGATGTTTTAGAACTCAGAAAATCTGCGGACAGTTTTGCAGTTAAATCAGAAACTAGCCGTGACTTCACATCAGTTTCAAAATCAAATGGTTTATATGGAATTGTATCCAAAAAGAAGATTCAAATTTTGAATGCGCAAATGCAAATTGATGAAAAATACAAAACTAAAAGATGCTTAGTACAAATATTAATGTGTGAATATTTTTTTAAGCAATTGTTTCATATATTACAAGGTGTAGACATTAATGTATCTGCATGTTTATTCTAATATAGGATAATGGATAATAATTTGATTTTGGTCATTATTTTATATATTTTGCAGTGGAATACATGTCAAAATTAATATTTCATTTTTATTTGTGAATTTAATTTAATACTGGGAGTCAAAATTATATTTCAAGTGAACATGAATTGTTTCTACGGCCCCGAAATGTTTTTAGTTTATAGTCATGGAATTTTTTTTACCCAGAGAGTACCTACCCTGAGATGGGCAAAAATTGTTCTTCGACCGAATCAATGACCATTTCTAAGGGACAGGTAAAATCGCAATTCAGTTAGTGACACCAGTTTTGCACATCTCTGGAATCTGATTCCATGAAGCGTCTATGAAGTACCTTCGTTAAACGCAATTCATCGTTAATTATAGAGTTTTCTTTGAGGTAAATTGCTGTATTTTAAACCAGAGTTTCTCAACCTTTTTTTGGTTTGTGATGCCCTTCATGTATCAGAATTTTTTTCTCAGTGTTGGCCATGTGTTCTCCATGCTGGCTGTCATTTTCACAACATCCCAAAATATTATCATAGAGCACAGGTTGAGGACCACTGCTTTAAACTATAAAAATGTATACATAAAAATATTAAAATGTGTACATAGAAATATCAGAATGTACTCATAAAAATATCAGAAATGCATGCATAAGATATCAAAATGTATGCATAAAATTATCGAAATAAATACTTGAAATGTATGCTCTGAAAACCATGCTATATATATATACCTTTATAGAAATATGAAAGAGAGCTAATACGTCTTCGGTTTTATAGTCATGTGAATATTGATGTCGAGTATAATTAATTCTACCTTATATTTTTGTCCTTTAGTTATAATGCTTTCACTTAGCACACTGTGAAACTGGGGTCGATTCTCAACTGTGCCAAAATAAATATATATATATATATATATAATTTATTTACTGACCAATTGCTCATTACAATTCAACGTTTCTCTTGATCTTAGGTTAGAATTCCTCAAAAAAATAGCTTCACTACACTACGATGACATAGTGATAACATATTATCTGTCATGTCATTAAACCAGGTTTATCTCCCAATGGTATTGTTGAACTGGTGCCATTTTTCTACGTTTGATAGATAGTTCAGTTTGGTTCCTTTTGCAGTAGAGGTTTGAATTTCTTAGAAAACTATGTCTCAGCAGGCGTGTGCCTGCTCCCCCTCCTGGTTTTTTCCCCAGTCGAGGAGGAGGAGCAAAAAACGTATTTTGCTCCCCACTATTGAGGAATGCTTAAAATTTTAACTTCAAAAATAACAATTAACATTTCCACTAATGTAGCACAGATGAAACAAATTTAGATTCTAATTTCAGTTCCTGTTAATAGATGTTGGCACCATACCGTCAATAATACTGCTTTGACCCTGCCCCCTGGCTTATTTATTATTAAAGAAATTGGTGTCTCTTTACTGTACATTTGCTTTCAGTCTTTGTGGAATTATGGATCTTAAAGTGTGATACTCTCTGAAATCAGCAAAATTGTAAATCGTTCAAGTAGTTGTTGTTTAGTGATCCATTTTAATTATTTAGTTAACTAATCAACAATTAATTTATATAATTAACGTTTTATTTTAACCGTTGGAGACTTGTGTCGATAGATGGCACCACACATTGTGGCCATAAAATTCTTGTCCTCCCCCACTCTCCAAAACATTGGCACATCCCTGGGTCTCAGTGCAACATGACCTTCTGCTGTCCTTGCACCACAAATACACAAAGAATTCAATATACAGTGGAACCTGGTAAAGTGATCACCTGAGTACAGTGACCACTTTGTATATAAGAGAGAGCTGGTAGGGACTAAGTCATGCCTGTATCGAAATTTGCCGTCTATGGTGACCATTGTCCAGTCCCAAAGGTGGTCACTTCAGGCAGGTTCTACTGTATACAAATGCAGCATATTATGAGAAATGATGAATTATGACATTTTAAGTTTTCTTTCATGTTTGTGAATAATTATTTACATATTATGAACATGATTATTTAGTTTATGATCATTGGATTTTTAAATAATAATAGGCAATGTTCATTCATTTCTTTCAGTGTAATCTTAGCGCTGTTCTGTTCCTTTGGGTTAGGTTTTGGAGATGCGTGTTTTAATACGCAGGTAAAATCTTTGTGTTATACTGCTTATAACTTTATAACAATTTTTCTTAAATTATTTTTCCCCTGGTAATAGGAAAATCGTTTGAATCTTCAACTTTGTTTTTAATAAACGTTCTTTGCTTTAGATGCCTTGGCATCAGATGGGGGGGGGGGCATTCATGATTACCTTTTATGCATTATTATAAAATAACAATATTTTATGAATGATTTATTTTATTTCCTGCTGTTTGGGGAGGGTAGCTGCATTTCTCGGAATTTTTCATAATATTAAGTTAAGGCAAAATAGGGGGTGCTTTTCTGAGGAGGGCGGATTGACGGAATTCTACAGTAGAGTCAGAACTCGAAATTAGTGGTCATTAGTCATATTTTGCACCTATAAATTTTGTTTTGACGACTAAGATTTTAGACCTTGTCGTTATTTTTGGCACCTAACTTTATTTTTATTGTTTATATAATGCAAATTTCGATTGCTCAATCCTTTATTTTCCCCTCTACCAATTTCACTGACGCATGTCACAAGATTAGAATCATTGTTGCTTTCGTTAGGTGGGAACCTGCGGTCTGCAATCTAATGGCTTCTGGCCCTCTATAGTACCTCGAATTTCTCCCCTAGCATCTTAACGTCTCATTAACGTTTTAACCGTAAGCTTACGCAGAAAGTTCATAAGGTTAAAGTTGGTAGGATCAATGGTGGAGGATTACAGAGCCACAACTCATATATATATATATTTTCCAATGTTAAATATACAACATTTCATCGCAATGGGGGGCTACAACCTCCATCAACACCCCTTGCGTACGTATGCCAATGGTCTTGTGTGGCCTATAAGGAAGTTCTGTAGGAATAGTTACGTTTAGCGTTTGGCTTCACGCCCATTTCGGATTTTTAACTTTGCTATTAATTTTTGATTACGAAGACGCAAAACAAAATCGGTAGTAAAGTTTCTTTGGCGAAGTATCCATATGTGCATAATATTTTAAATTGTGATCATTTGCGGTTGAATCCAAATTTATAAATAGGCATGTTAGGCATATGTCCAAGGCATTAAATTTTAGGAGGGCAAAATTTCAAAAGATGACAGAGGGTTTTGTTTTTTTAATTGCAGTCTGTCGTTGAATTCTTCTCATCTGTTTTCACCCGGAAAAGCGTTCATCTCCCAAAAAAAAAATAATCAGAATTTGTTGTCATATAAAATAAATTTATTCAAAATGCGTTGGTTTTTACCAATAATGCACATAAGGTAATTTCAGACTTCTTCTCCCCCACCCCCCATTTTTGTCGCAGTCTTATTTGAATATGGATCGACTAAATTCTTGTTTCTTCTAACAGAAAATTCCTAATAGTGCTCTCCCCCTACATTTTTTTTGGGGGGGGGGAAATAATTCTGGATTTATTTGTGGACAAGTGTCCAGAGCATAAAATTTTAAAAGGCTTTTAATTTTTTTTAGCGCAATCTTGATCCATAGAATAACGTCGATCTTCCCTTCTTTCGAAAATGTATCTCCCATCTCCCATTTTTTTCCCCCCAATTTGAAATTCTGAAAAATTTCATTAAACAGACCCCTCTCC
>QLNU02014176.1:167515321-167528318 GCA_006491805.2 Dysdera silvatica
ACTGCAGGTGCTGCATGGTAGTTGTCCATGCTCCGTGTGAAACGTGGAAACCAACACAAGGAAATTAAGAAAACATATTTTTCTTTTAAATATTTAATATGTTTGTAGTGATTGGTTGATAGAATAGTTTAACGAAATATATATATGGACCACTTACCTGCAGAATTATTAAAAAAAATTAACAGCATGAGTTCATGAGACATCAGCTCATCAAGCAATGATAATGTTTTCTACAAAATCTAGCTTTTTCAGATTTTCTTTGAAACTGAGTATATATCTGCTGGCGATGATACTTCGGCAAGTTTATCTGCTAACTTCTGTAAGCAGTATGATGAAATTGACCATATTGCCTACACTTGTTGCCGTTAAAGCAATAATGATTTTAACAGTTCAGTTGCATGCATTATGGCTAATTATGATGATATGAGGCTAATAATCATTACCCTCAGCAATTGCGATTACCGAGTTCAATTTTTTGTAACCATCATTTAAGATGGGGTTGTTCTGATTCTACGAAATATCCAGTCAATCACATCTTTGAAGTCTCATACATATTCTTAGTCGACAGCGAAATTATGATATCATTAACTTGTGACAGTATTTCTGTTTCAACTGCGGCAACAACCATATATATTGGTGAGGTATGTGGTGATTGGTTGATAGAATAGTTGAAAGTAATATATATATATATACATAGGGTTTGTCCCAGAAGTTCCCGGAATGATTTTTTGTAGTTGGCAACGCTGGCTGACGGGGCGGAGAAGTTGGTGGGGGATCTGAGCTTGGAAACGAGACCGGTATCAGTCGCCTGCGGGCAGTTGTTGAGGCAGGGTCACGCTCCGCGCAGAGGTATCTACTGCACCCTCGTCGATCAAAAAATGGACCAGTTTTTGGAGCAGCGTTATGCAATCAAATTTTGTGTGAAACTGGGTAAAAACGGGGCGGAGACACTCGAAATGCTTCGGAAAGCCTACGGTGACGGGGCGATGAAAAAAAGCCAAACTTTCATGTGGCACAAGCGGTTCCGGGAAGGTCGGGAGTCCGTCAACGACGACGACCGCTCTGGACGCCCGTCGACATCACAAACGGACGACTCGGTGCAAAAAGTGCGTCAAGTTTTGGACAATGACCGACGATTAAGTGTTCGGGTGATTGCAGAGGAGTGTGGAATACCCAAAACAATCGTTCATCGCATTTTAACGGAGGATCTTCAAATGAGGAAAGTCTGCTCGAAAATGGTGCCAAAAGTCCTGACGAGTGAGATGAAGGAGCAGCGTTTGTTGAAGTGCCAGGAATTGCATGAACGCTACGAAACGGACCCAGAATTTTTGGACAGAGTGATCACAGGGGACGAGACGTGGATTTTTCAGTACGATCCCGAATCAAAGCGCCAGAGCAGCGAGTGGCACACCAAGGAGTCTCCTCGCCCGAAAAAAGCAAGGATGAGCAAATCGCGAATCAAGGCAATGCTCATTGTGTTTTTTGACAGAAAAGGTGTAGTTCACAGTGAATTCGTGCCACAAGGACAAACAGTCAACAAGGAGTTTTACTGTGAAGTGCTCAAACGGTTGCGCAACAGGGTTCGACGCGTCCGAAACGAAATTCGCGACAATTGGATCTTGCACCATGACAACGTGTCAACCCACACCGCGCTCATTGTCTCCGAGTTGCTGGCCAAAATGGGTGTGGCAACGCTGCCCCAGCCGCCGTACAGCCCCGATCTGGCACCAGCGGATTTCTTTTTGTTCCCAAGGATCAAAAGAACCCTGAAAGGAACTCGGCATGGGACGCTGGAGGCGGTAAAAGCAGCCGCGACGACCTCACTGAAGGAGATTCCCGTTGACGACTTCCAGGGCGCCTTCAATGATTGGGTGAAGCGTTGGCAACGGCGCATCGAAGCAGGGGGAGAATACTTTGAAAAGTTCTGAAAAGATTGTAAACTGATATTGAATAAATGATTTAAAAAAAAATCATTCCGGGAACTTTTGGGACAAACCCTGTATAATTAAACAAGTTGAAAGCAAACGTTTCGAAGCTATTGTAGCTTCATCTTCAGTGCGAAATAGTCGAAATTATGGAAATGCTGCATTTCCATAATTTCGCACTGAAGATGAACTGCGATAGCTTCAAAATGTTTGCTTTCAACATTGTTAATTACACACTTCTTAATGGCTGCTTCTCAAAATGCTAATGTATTTGTTTCTAACACCAGTCGTAATTTATTTAATTTATTTCGCATTATCCTTTGAATTAAAATTTATTATCAATATGTAACCCATTGACTTTTAATTACCAATCTTATTTGTTTTGTATTATCTTAATTAAGGCTAACTACTCGATCACTTTTAAGGAATTGCTTTTCATTCTCCATGACCCTTGTTTTATAATCGTTAATTCTGAGATTATGTTCAACTGTATAATACATCTAACTTGTAATTTATTCTTAAAATAGTATTATAAGTACAAAGTCATTTACATTACTTATCTCTGTTTCATTCTATTCCTGTTTGCTAATAGGTCCTTAACCCATTTTTTTTTATTTCTGGTCCTTAAAAGTCCTCACATTTCACGTAAGGAAATGTGTACGATCCCTGTAGTGGTCATGAATTTGTTTATCTTGCCATTAACCTGATTTGACTCCCATGTGCCATGGATGGTTTAGTGGCGGATTAGTGCCATGAAACATGTGCCATTTTTCTGCCCGCCGTAGTTCAGGGTTTGGTTTCTTTGGAAGAAGTGGTTCAGTTCAAATTCCTTGGAAATTTCAAGATCCTGATGCAGCCTGACCTTTGCTGTTCTTGCAGATAAAAACCCAAGCAAACGAAATACAAAACGACAAATCATCTTCAAATTCACTGGTCATTGAAATTTAATTCATTTTTTCTAGGTGTATTCCATACTTGGTGGTATATATCCAGATGACAGTGCACCAGCATTCGCCATTTTCAAATTCTTCCAGGTAACTATTAAAACCAGACATGACAAAACCTTAACAGTTTTGAACGTGATATTTTAATAATTGAAGTCGGATGATTGCTTACTCAATCATGGCAACGACATTGGTTGTTCCGTGTTGAAACTACCAGTTCTCCTCAGAACACCAAGGTTTATTATTAATCAGCACCGGATGTGGACAGAAGTCAGATAGGTGACGTGGAAACTGTCAGTAAGTCTTCACATTGTCGGTCAAAAGCACTGTGGTTGCCTAGGAATAAAAGCATTCTTCTGCCATTTTCAAATTCTGGATTTAATTTCAGATGTACTTCAGGACACCGAATACTTTTCTGCTACAGAATAACCGGGTTTTATTCTTGTTGTGGCATAAACTGGTGATGGTATAAATTGCCTGTTAAACTGTAGGTCCTGTGAGAATAAAATGAACAGTCCCATCCCAGAAAAATACATCGCTCTTACAAAAACTTGGAAAGTAGTGGTGGTGTAGAAGAGGAGAACCCAGGGCTCAAGCCCCCCCCACATACACACACATTGGATATCAAAACATATTATTTTCTCTAAAGCTTTATTACATAATTTTTTTTAAAGTCACTTGTACACCCCATGAGTTTTGAATTGCTACACTACTGCTGGAAAGGTAGGCAGAGTTCTTGCATAGACTATAAGTGCCATTGAATCTTTTAAGTTGAGTGCCCAATGTTGTGTCCACCTACCTTTAAACCCACTTGTCTGGGTTGAACTCCCAATAAACTTGACTATGTGCAAATGCATGGGCGAGCAGAGCATATTCCCCGCAAAGCATAATTAATTCTCAAATTTAAAATTTTTGTGGTATTGAAAAATTTCCTCAAAAATATTTTTGCTTCGACTCTCGCATTTTGTCCATCTGTTGCTTATACGTTATTCCATTTGTTTTGTTTCATTACTTGTATATCTATGGGGCCCCCAAAATATATTTTGCCCCAGGCTCCGCATTAGCTAAGGACGGCCCTGTGCAAATGTATCATGATTCAAAGGTCATATTCAAGGTTGTATTGTACGGAGTAGGAAGCAAAAATGTATACGATTGAGAAAATACAATCTATTTTATTATTGAGTGTATGAAATTTGTAATTTTTTTAATTAAACATTTGATAGTTGCATGGAGATTAGATATTTCACAAATTGATGCTGTTTTTTTTATTTACTTTTTGCCATTTTTATGTTTATTCATAAAAATAAAATGTTTTTTTTTAGTCAGTGGCTGCTGCTGTTGCATTCTCATATTCCAAGCAACTGTTGCTACCATACCAACTCTTGATACTCGTGATTCTTGGGACCATTGGTTCTATTTCGTTCTGGCTTGTCGAATGGGAAGAATTTGAAGAAAGAGTTAAAAAAGCAAAGTCAGAAACCGATCTCAAAATCAACTGACCTGAAATTAAATCTCGTTGGTTTTTATAATGCAATAGAAACTAGAGGGATGCTATCCCATTCTGGTATAAGTTCTCCCAATCCCTCCTCACAATTCACTTTTTTAATATAACTTTTTACTGTTTGTGATACGCATATATCGGTACAAATTACATGTGCCTAATTTTCACATGACTAAAACCATGTTAACCATTCCAAAAACTCAAACAAGTAATTATCTCAAATCCACTTATCTCATTGTGGATCTGGAACGCTAATTTTTATCCATGTACATAAATTACTGATCAGGAAATACATTTTAGGTTGTATTTCCTGTGTGAAAAGTGGAGTAGTTTCCTGATTATCCGAACCATTAGAAATGGGTCACTTCCGGATGATTGGTTAATTCTTTTATTATTATTATTTTATAAATAACCAGATAGTTAGGATTCTACTACAATTGTGTTTATATCTTCCCGGTAGTAAAAGTTTTATGTTAAGCTAAATCAAAATGTTTTAAATATATATATATATATTTTAATAATAAAAATCAATTCAGTCTGTGGAAATAAAATTGATCACTTTCAGGTAACTGGATATGATTTCCAGTAGGCTTGTTTTTATTACAGTGGTTGATCCTGTCTTGGGTAATATATTGTTGTATATGTTATGGTCAAATTTTGTTATTATATACAAAAACACAAAAGTAGAGAACTATATTCCTTACCTTACCTTCTGTCTATGATCTATCCTGTAGCTCACTTTGTCATTTTTTGTTAATGCACCCTTAAGTCATATTGCCAAATGTAAGAAGGTATCGTGTATAGATTTAAAGGGCCATATTCAGAGTTCTAAGTCTAAAGTTTGTGTATATCGCTCCAATGCTATACTCTAATTTTTGTGCCATTTGCTTGTCAATTAATTTGTTTTCCTTCCTTTACAAGGGAAATGCATATTCAACCTTCCATCATTTCCACTGTTAGATCGAGTTCAATACAACCAAGGTTTTGATGATTGAAATTAACTTGATATCTTCCCACTGCCCCTGAAATTACTTGAGATCTTCTGACTTTAGATCTGACGCAGATCATCCCTTTCTGTGCCGTTATATCTTGGTAACGTAGCGTTATCAATTAATCACACTAAAGATGTAAAGTTATTAAGAGCCATGGCGAAAGCTCTTCATAAGTCCGAAAAGTGAGATATTAAGTATAACCTCATTTGCGAGTGGTTTTGTGTTTATTGAAAGTGAAAATGGTGGAAGGTTGAAGAATAATCTCAAGTAATTAACCAATTTGTATTATATTTAATTGGGCTATGTTTTCTCAAACATTTTCTTCCTTTCTAATTTTAATTCATGTAAAATTTGGAAGTTAGTCTATTCTAACGACTGAATGATCTGTGATGTTTAAAAGTGACTCATTGTGGAATTCAGAGAGCTTTTCGTTTGGTTCGAAGTAAATAATTTTGGACTTAATAATAAATCTGATTTGTGCCTGTTGAACAAATTTGGTTTTTGGTTAAATGGTTCACAACAATGCCAGAGTTACAATATAAAATACCTTTTACTGCCTGGTGAAAAGTTTATTGTCCTTAAACGATTGAAGGTTCTTTTTTTTTCTTTACTATTTTTTTCTGCTTTCTGATATTAACTTAACGCTACCTTTGTTTGTGAGGATGATGTGTGCTGGGGCAGCAAGTGCACGTCAGATTTACCTTTACTCTTTGCTGTCCAGGCCTACCTTAATTTCAGCAGCTGTTTATTTAGTGCATGTTCTCAAGAAAGGAGAATGGAAAGAATCGGGGAAAGGCAGAGAAGGAAAATATATTTATTCTCTATAATATCTTAATATTGTGACTGCCAATACAAACTACTATAACTTAACTGCATTATACTCAAATTTACAATACAATCATCTATGCTACTTTCTTTTTATGTTTACTGTGATTATATTACCCTTTGTTTTGTGTTCATTACAATTTAAGGTATTTTACTTTATGTTGGTTTGCCTAAAAATAAAGTTACAAAAAAAAAACCTTTATTATATTGCTAAGCCCTTCCTACATGTTTTTCTGGAACCAATAAAGCATAATTCAAATTGTATATTACGAGTTCATCTTTTAAAAAAAAAATAGTGTAATTGAACCCAATCGTAACGATATTTAAGGTATCACTGAAATTTTGATGCAGTAGCCGAGTAACGTTGTTTGTTTGGATTTTTTATGGCGCAAAAGCATCTGGGTTATACTGCGCCAAGCAACATTATCATCAATACATGGTTTTATATAATACACAAGGGGGCTTCAGAATCTTGTGATAATAGCTGAATTGTCACTACAACTGAGGCTGTTATAACAGAATTCGATTATATGCCATTATATATATGCAATTATTAGCGTTCATGAAAAGTTTGAGGGGAGGCGGTCACAAAGCTAAAGCTCCATATAATTACATGCATATACAGAAAATTGTATCATAGTGGGGGGGTTGTGACCCCCATCAATCCTCCCTATATAGACCAGTGGTAATTGTGATTGTGCAATTTTAAAAATAAATTTTTCTAATGTGAAATATTTCTGTCAGATAACCTACGTTCTGGTGTGTAAATTATATAATATCAGTATCGATATTTGCACTTTTACTAATATTAATGTATTATATATATAATAAATTAATATAATATTCAATATATAAATATTTACAAATTTGGTGTATAATTATAACTTTTATGATATTTTAAACCCAGAATATCAGCTTACGGGCAGCAGTGCACAAGATTCTAAAATATAAACATCAGATTATCATTTACGAAATTAAAAGCTAATTGTTGTTTCCAGTTCTATGTTTACTTATTTCATCTGCTGTTAAGGAATAGTATGTCAATAAGAATTAAATTTTAGAAAATTCCTCTATGACTGAGCTGTATGGTGGAGTAAAAGTAACACATCTATCCACCATGCTGAAGATGGGAATTTGAATCCCACTGGAGTATCGAAAGGTGGCTTGCTGTCTTACCAATCTGTATTCCAGGATTTGGCTTCCTAATTGGCAAAGGTTTCAAATTCGTGAAAAACTGTAGGTCCTGGTATAACATGATCATAGTTCTTCTTGCCTGTAACGTAAGTAAGGTGGGGTTCAGGGCACTCAAACTCCTCCCGTTGGATGGCATCAAGACACTTTTCTCTTCAACGTCAGACTCTGCAGTGACATAGGGATGACATATCCTCTTAATGTGCCATTTATGTGGATTCAACTGCCAATAATGCCAAAATAAAACCCTTACCTATTAATTGCTAAATGTAGTTCAGGATTTGGTTTCCTATGTCTCCAGAGGATCAAATTCCTCAGAAAATTGTAGGTTCATTGGCTTATGGTGGCATAGTGCATATATATAATAACACCCTCGTCTATCTTGCCATTGACCTGGGTTCAATTCCCAGTGGCATCATGGAATGTGTGCCATTTTTCTACCCATGCTAGTCCAGGATTTACTTCCATTGGTCGCACAGGTTCAGGTTCCTCCGAAAACTTGTAAGTCCCTGCACATCGTGGCCTATGCTGTCCTTGCACTATAAAAATACAAACTAGAATCTCTTTAAATTGCACGATCTTTTTTGAATCTTCTTGTTTCTATAATTTTTGTATTGCTACGCACCATAAAACAAAAACTCCTTGCTTTAAAACTCACTGTGTGGTTGTAAATATTGATTTGTGTGCCAATGTTGTAATGTAGAATTTTTAATATGACCCGTATTAAATACTAATATTTTTGTAATAAACTATCAGAAAATTGTAGTTGTGAAGGTATCAAAAAAGCAAATGAAAAAAATAAATTATTTCCTCTGGTATGTAATTCATTCAAATTCTAATTGTATGCCAATTGTGGTTGATTATTATATTCGTGTCTTCCAAATGCCCAGTTCTTCTTGACGATAACCATGTTTATTTTATAAGATGTCAAGCTTTACCGCTATAAGCATAACTAGTTGGGCTGATCCCTGCCGAAAACACTTCTGATCCTTAAAAAATTCAAGCAATTGGAGTGGGGGAGGCACTCAAGGTCTAGGAGATCATAACCCTGAAACCTTGGAGCTAGTTAAATCATCGTTTAGCACTGGTTAAAATATCATATTTCATCAACAATGTAAAAACTATATTGTTTAGGTGATCGGAGATTTGCAATTTAGTTCAAGCTTTTTATTTTCTACATTAGTTTATAATAAATGGAGATGCATGATGTGTATCTGTTATAAACATGAATAATAATAGCATACCAGTTGTTCAATACATGGCTTTGGATAGTGTGAATCTTAACAAGATTGGATGTTTGCGTAAATATTATGGTTTATATATGGAATAATTACATATAATTTACGAAATCTGACATTGCAATATTTTTTATTTTGTTCTTATAAACTTTAGTTATACATTTTAGGCTGAGACTGATTTTATTTATTATCGGAGCATTGTATAGTATTTCTGTGTCAAGTGAAAAAAATCGTTTAAAATTATAGCTTTGTTATGATGCTGTTGCGACATGTAGAACAGAAACAAATGTATAAATAGAGTGAATGCAAAATACAGGGTGCCCACAAAAAGGATCCTTGATTTCAAGTAGCTATAAAATAAAAATTTCTTGGAATATTTTAAAAATTTTAGTGGCAACAGATTCACAAAGGTAAAACAATTTTACATTTTTGTCCGTGTTACAAACACTTGGTGTGTGCCCCTACCTTAACTGGGTAAATGTCAATGCGATGATCCAGCTCGTTTCACACTGTCTGCAACAAATCTGGCGTTATCGAGTTTACAGTTGCGATGATGTGTTCCTGCTGATCATCCAGGGTAGTGAAGGTAGGTACACTCTGTCTGTTACGTACCCACTAGCTGTGCACGTATACTTTTTTTGGCTATGCAAAAAGGCTTCCTTTACGAGATCAACAACTTCCTCAGAGACGGATGGCCAGCCAGAATGTCTCTCCCTCTGACCCCAGATGCATCCTTTGCCTTTAAAGTTTGCGTACCACTTCAAAATCGACTTAATAACTGGATGCACATTATATTTGCATTTAAAAAGCACACTGAAAAGTCACAACACTTTCTGTTTTAGCAAATTCCAGAATGCGTCAGCTGCATTGTTGTAGGGTGAACTCCATCTTGAAAAACACCGCTTTGTAACTGTAAGAACTTTTTTTTAGACAAAAAAAAGAAAATGTTTAATTTTTGTGTATCTGTTGCCACTAAAATTTTTATAATATTAAAATAACTTTTTATTTTGTAACTATTTGAAATCAAGGATCTCTTTTGTGGGCACCCTGTACCTATTTCAAAACAATCCCGGTGCTGTGATAATTAAACCCTGGATGGTACTCACTAAGACAAGGTTTTGAGTTTTCTCGAAGTAGATCTTGTTTGAGCCACAAACCTAAATTTATTTTTGTGGCTGAATTTTAATCTGTTCGGTGATAAAATTTTATTTTGTTCATCTATTTGCCTATGAATCTCTAAAAAAAGCACGAGATCTAAATGTACACTGGCAGCTAATTTAATTAATAGTCATTAAGCTACTAATTAATTAGTAGGGAACATTAATTAATAAAATTAATTTAATAGGCAACATGATATCTAAGTTTAGAATTAATACGTGTAAAAGTGTGGGTTAGATTTTATAAAAAAGTGCGATTTCAGGAAATAAAATCTCCAAGTACAAATTAAACATTTATATAAATCTGTAGATCTTCCAAATAATAGTTTTTGCCTATGAATAATCAATGTTTGTTGTAATTAGAGTGTCCCTTCTCTGTTCAAAACCTTTATTTTGTATATTTTTGTGATTTTTTACGAAAGAAAAAAATCTTAAAAATTGTGATACTAGTATTAGAAAATGTGCAAAATGTTTTGAATTCTGCAATCGGTGTTGAAGCACCGAGTATTTGTATTATTGATGGCAATATATGTGCAATTTTATGAATCATAAAAGTGACGTGGGTATTTATAGGCCCTAAGCAGTTTCAGGACCATAATATTATTTTTATGCATGCAAGGAATTTATATTTGAATTTAGTATTGCATTGTAAATGTTAAAATACTATAAATGAAGTTATAAGCTTCCCACCTATGTATCTCACTGTGTCAAATGACTTAGAGAATATCTTTATAGAATATATTTTTGTTTTATTCCTATTTTAACCATAGGAAGTGACCAAGTATGCTCAAAATTAGTTTTGTAATTCGTTGTCATGAATTTGATCAAGTTAATGATTATCAAAAAAATTTTTTAAATAAAAATTTCTACTTGGACATTACTTTTATTTTTAATGAAGTACACATAATCAGTTACAATTTTCTTTGAATGCTTATAAATCGTTCCTTTAATGTGTGATTTCACAATTATGTTACTTTACGTGTTTAGTTCGTATGTCTTCATAATCAGGTTAAGTGTCCACTTTTGTACTCCAAGAAACCTTGCGATTGTGTAGTGTTAACCTATTTCTTTATCAAATAAAAATCCAAGTTCGGATCCTACTAATATCGAATACTTACTGATTTTTTCCCCTTACTTATTAAAAATTCAGAGTTTAATTTTTTAGATAACGGCTTCAAATTTCTCAGAACAATTAGGTCCTTATACCTTGAAAAGGACAAAATCGGAGCTCCCAGCCGATTTTTCACAAGAAACTAGAAAAATGAGGACAAATAAGTACCATATTTTAAGAAAAATGACCAATAAGAATCTAATACAGTGATCTATCTGTACATGATTTTTTTAAAAATAATTGTCACTCGAAGTTTAAATAGGTTTTCAATATCCTTTTTCAGAATCGGTATTGACTTTACAAAAAGATCCGATTTTATCAAATTGTTTTTAAACATGTTCTATTAATATGTAAAATCTATTCATTTATAAAACCGGTACTTCCTTATATTATATGTATCACAGCAGCCCATTATATGTATTATAGCAGCCCATGACCTTATTTGGTGACTTTAGGATTATGCCAAGATTGTAGCCAAGTTGCCACCTTATATTGATTCAGGCAGCATACATCAAATGTGATCTTGAATGGTCACAAAGCGATGAGTGGGGGTCTCCCCACCCCCAGTTCAGTCCTTGTGATTCAGGTGAATGTATTAATTGCAACATAATATTGATTCAGGCAGCGCACATCGAATGTGATCTGAACAGTCACGAGGCGCGAAGCAACTAGCAGGGGGGGGGGTCTCCTCCCAGTTCGGTTCTTGTGATTGAGAAGTGTACTAATTGCATGAAAAACATTTAGTGAGAGAGCTAGTTAAGTACTACCATAATAATAATATTCACAGATTTTTCTACTATTTTAGTGATTTATCTTGGTTGCTTGGCGATCGAATGTTGGGAGGCCGCCATAATAAGGAAGTACCATAAAACAGTATGTTCAGTTTCAGCTAATTTGGCACAGCATGACCTATGTTGGCCTTTGCACCATTAAAGTTTCCACTAATCATCACGATTTTTTTAAATATTGGTTCTTTTTCACAGAGAGCAACAATAAAATATATTTTATACATCCACCTCCACTCCAAAAAAATTCTAATGGGCAAAAACTGAAAAATAAAGTAAACAGTGGTGATTTTGTACAAAATGGAACTCAAATATTTATTGTGCAACCTCAATAATTGTTTAAATTCAAAAAAAACAATCCATTAAATTGTGATATATATAAAAAAATTATGGAACAATTTTGATACAACATGATAGTTTTTTTATGTTGTGTGTTTTGCTTGCTGAGTAAATGAATTATTATTACTACTATATTAGTAATGTTGTTATAAAGGGACATGTGTCGAACAAATTTTTTTTTTTATCCAGGGGTTGCAAAAGGCACTGCTACAATGTAATGGCTGTGAAAGTTGATCTCTCTCTTTCAAAAAAATAGAGTAAATTTCGTTTTACCATAAAGTGTGAAATAAAAAATTGAAAAAAAAATTTCATTCCTATTACAAAATTCTTATATCATACTTGCCAGCTTTCAAAAATGAGTGTATCAATAAAATTATACTCTGCACGATGTTATCTCCACTACGACCAAAAAATTAAAATGCCACATATTCACTTAACGTTTTGGAAAATAAAAGCTGGAATATTAAAACCAATTTTATTAAAGCAATTTGTTTAAAAATTGTTTTGACATATCACCCCAAAAAAAACCCAACGATTGAAACAGGCTGTGGCTGACACACATTTAAAAGCTATCTCTGCGTAATTACTGTAGTAATAAGAAATAAATGGAGGCTTGCCAGGATGAAGAGGCAAGGCAAATTGCATATGGGACACTGGGCACCCAGGGGTTGTTCTGTATATAAATAGATCGATGGGATTTCGTTAAGAGCCCAGTAAAAAAAAGTTTACGCATATATTTTATCCTAAACCAGTGGCTGGCAACTTTAATTATGCAAATTACTTAACACATGCTTGTTTTTTTACCAAAGATCTACATCCTAATTTGCATATTAAAAAATTATCAATTTTAAATATACTGTTAACAATTAAAACATGCTATTCTTTCATACTTAACGTAGTTTTATGGTAATGTCCCCCATTTTTAAAGAGTTACGAAACTATGTACCAAAAAACATCAAAGAATGTTGCAAAAATGCTTCTGCAAGTGA
>QLNU02014176.1:167536918-167565246 GCA_006491805.2 Dysdera silvatica
GATTGCAAATTGCATTTATTGGCGACATTCTAAAAGATGCGCCAATGTTTACATTAGTCGGATAATCGCGGATTGTTCATTCATTATTTTTATGACAAAATAGCGATCATTGCGCCAATGCGAAAAACCTTTATCGCCAAAGTAAATGAAACCGGAATTGTACAACAAAATGGCAGCTTATATGTCGGCCTAGAATTCAAGGGGCTCTAATTAAAGCTACGATGATGGAGCGATAACATGCTCATCTATCATGACGTTGGCAGGTTCTTTTCAAATAATACTTAAAACGCATCTCTCATTTTTTCCTCACCGTAGTTTGCGGTTTGATTCCATAATCAATAGAAGTTCAGGTTCCTAGAAACCTGAAGATGTCAGAACAGCATAAGCTTAGCTATCCTTGCGCAACACTCCAGACCTCCCTTTCACATCCCTCCTCGCCCTACAAAAAATAGTATTACGGTCCAAAATCCACCCTTCCACCTTTACCTGCGCAGTAAGCAATATATCACAGAAAATTACAATTTCACTCTAGTTTTATAATGGCAATAGCTATCAGAAAAAATATATTTAAAAAGTGAGACTTCGGGTGTACAAATGTTAAAATAGTAGTATTCGTGAATAAAGAAATGATCTAATATTCATGAATAGAAGGGTATGCTAAAATACATGAATAAAAATATGATAATATTCATAAATAAAAAGAATTCTGTTAATATTCATGAATAAGCGTATGCTAAAATTCAAGGAATAAAATTCCGCTACTATTCATGAATAAAAGAATTTATAATATTCATAAATATTGGAAATAAATAAAACAATATTCATGAATAAATAATTTTTTTAATAATTTATTCCTATTTTTAAAAATTATTAAAATCAATGATAAATTATATTATTAGACATATTAAAATATAAATTATATTTTTCGCTTTATATACAGAAATCGAGGCTATATTTTCAAATATAACAAAATTATTAAGTTTGAATAATAAGTTAAGTAACAGGCTTTTTTAACCTTCATAACTTTAACCATCAAACTTAAACATTAAAATAGAAGAAATTGACCATTTTTTATAAAATGCATCAGCTTTGTAAAATATTAAACAAGTTGTCGTGTTCAAAAGAGAGAACAACTTAAAGATTTAAGCTTCCCCAAAAAAATAGAAAGAGGATATATATTCTTAAAGTATTTAAAAATAGCTTGTGGTAGCTATTAGAACCTTTTTATTAGAGCCTGGAGGTATGAAAAATTCCAGCAGAAAAATGGCATTGTTTTAAAACCGCCATTTTTTGCGCAAAAAATCAAAAGGTTCTTTGCAGAAAAAAGTGAAAAGCACGCGTCAAGAGAAAGTCGCAATTTAGTTTCAAAGTATTCCTCTCAAGATACAAAAAAAATGCAAATCCCGCCACCCCCCCACTCACGACTTTGAGAGTGAAGCAAAAAATAAATGTTAAAAAACTAAATCAGAAATGTTAATTATGTAGAGGTTCATTACTTTGGCTGCTGTTTTTAACGACGATCAAAAGATATAAGAATATTCTCCCTCTTCAGAAGTCCACCCCCCCCGGGGGGGGGCAGTCGGTTACAGAAGCAGAATTTAATTAGCCGGCATTCAATTAAACCACAATTCATCAGGCACGCCCTGTTTTTTAGTGTTTCTGAATTGTGTCCTTTTTTCCGTCATCTGTTATCTGCCATTGTCATGACACAATGATGGATAACCGGACATGTTATCCGGAAAATGATCTGGTAGACGGACTCACATTTTTTGTAGCGGTTATTGTATTTCTAGAAAGCGACGATTTGTCAATTTCAATTTAGTGAATCTTTTCAACTGAAAAATCTCCAAATAGTGAAAACCGACGGCTTGGTGATTATAAGCGTTTAACAAAGGGGTAGGTAGGTAAAGGTTTTTGAGAATTAGATGGGTGATAATTAAAGACCTCTGAGACTATAGATCTTTAACTTTTCATATAAAATAAATATCGTTTTAAAACAGTTTCATAGCAGCCACAAAAATATCCTTTTTGAACTTTTATGGAAGAATAGGAATCAAAACGTATATGTTTAAATTTTCAGAATTATTTAGAATTTTTTTTTGGTATATAAAGTTTAAATTGCGTAGTTTCTGAACCTTTTACTCCTTTCTAATCTAATTTCAATTAAATTCTAATTTTCGTCGTTCTTCCACTTCAATCAATTTCAAATTTTATTATTATGCAATTTCAATTAAATGCAAATTTTAAGTACCATTGAATTTTATTTTTCAATTTTTCATTGTCGTTGACTTTTTATCAAATTCAAATTTTCATCAGCATTCAATTTTTAAATCAAACTTATTTCAATCATCGGGCGGTGGCAACCAGGAATTCATACAATATTCAAATGTTTTCCAACAATAGTAAAGAATTTGCATGTCGCGTCTAAATCACCAATTTCAAGTTAAACAACATATTACCGGATTATCATGGTATAATATTAATTTTTAAAACATACTACGGAGCAAAAAGATGTAGAATACGTAAACATTTTTCATTTTGTTTGGTAAATTGTAAAATTTTCGTTTCATCTAAACAACGTAAGTTTTTCGATTTACGCTTCGTACCGAACTGAAATTACTTCTTCTTAGAAATCTTTCTGAAAAGAAAAATTCCGTATAATAATATCATACATCTCAAATTTTAATCGGTTAAGAACAAACTAAAAATATTGTACTTAGACATGGGCGTAGCCAGGTTTGTAACCCCACATCGCAATAAACTTTTGCATATTTAACCTTTAGACTCGAGGGCTGGTTCCGGAGTGAGCCATTTAAAATTTGTCTTCAAACTCGAGGGCTCCGCTACGGAGACAATGCAAATAATTTTGTGATACCTGTCTAGAAAAGCCAAGATTACATATTGGCAATTGCTTCGAGAGGTATCACACTTTGGACGATTACCAAATGTAATAATTTTATAATTTTTTGTTTTTTTTTATATATCATAACATTTGTATTCATAAAGAATTAAAAAAATAATAAGATATAACGATGACTTTTCTTTTAATGCGTATATCAAACTTACATGTGAATATGATCTTTTCACTAAAATCGCTTCGAGTTGCTGGTAATACGAATGAAAAAAAACTTCGAGTGCAAAGGGTTAAAGAAAAACGTAATTTCACTATTCTTAATTTTGAATTTATTCTTCAATTGGATGACTGAAGCCGAGTTTCTTGGTAGTTTCGTAGTAATAATTACAGGGGCTTCCACCTAGTAAACAGAAAACACTGGACATGAGGAAACATCCCTATGTTTGAGAGCCAAAAGCTAAACGATAGAATTTCGCCTTTCCAAACATGTCGGCAGGCAGCATCGATGTGTTACTTTGCAATACCTTGGGTCCATAAGGCAACAATGGTCTAGTCGGAGAATTATAAACGCATGATGGCAGTTTTGTGTACAATGGACTTAAAAGACAGAATGAACGAGTGATCTACACATAGACACCATGGTCTATACATACAGTTTCTCCATTCCCTTTTCTCATTAAGTCATTGGATGCTGTTTGTGATTAACCAGTGCTAATAGAACACAATGCTAAAATTCAAACGGCATAAATTAAAGTATTATACCGCATCAATTCGTTTTGTTGCAACATATATGTGCAGAAGAAGCTATCACTACTACTAACACGGGCATCAACGACATTTTAAACGATACAATAAATAACATAGAAATTATCAAATCAAAAAATCATTCATAATCATGATGCAGATTTCTATATATATAAAGAATAATCAAACGATCTAATTAGAATGGTTATACAGCCATGTGAATAGTCACACAGAACGATTTAAGCATATTCATTTCGACGGGACAGTAACGAAAGCGCACAACATAGCAAATATACACGGCCAAGAATATATTTGGCAAAAAGCGTAACAGGTAAAAAAAAAAAAATGTGGGGAGGGGAAAGCTTTGGTCATTGGGTTGGAAGTTTCAGTCTTAGACGACGATGACTACACCTGCAAACTGTACAGTTGGGGGGAAAAAGCTCCGTTCCCTGCAACTTTTATGATAGCTTAAATCGCTGCAACAACCTGTCATTGATGAATTTAAGGTAAGGAGAGAACAAACCAATGACTTATCGACCACTTCTCTTTTACTGTGACAGATCTCTGGAAAGCAACGAGACTATGCCGGGGGGGAAACTTCCTATGCCTGTAAAATGGAATTGTGTAGAGAATGCCAAATGTGTTGTTTTAGGAAGTAGTCGGCAATCATCCTCAGTACTATCTATTCGCTGTCTCAATGGAATTCCAAATTAATTTGCCTGAGCGTTTTTTTTTCCTTTTCTTCTTGATTTGTGGCCCTTAATATCCAAACAGCTGCCATCTTTCTTTCTTTCTCAAATTTCCTGAAAGAACGATGGTATAAGTAAAAAAATGCAATGAAGGCAGGTCACTATGAAGTTCGTTGCAGGAGAGAGTCCTTCGCCTTGAGGTTATCGTGCAACTGGATGAGTTGGCGCATAGTATGGTACACCACCGAGGCGCTAATAAGTCCAAAATCAAACAAATTACAGAGGTGGAGCATGAAGTTGTGATAGAGGTGGTTTCTGATAATGGTTTCCCCCTTTTCTTCAATAAACATGGAACAGGCGAGTGGTATCTGACAGTCACCAACAAAGCTGGAAAAAACAAATTAAATACATTCGTTTGCACAAATCATATAAATATCTCTTTAGCTTACTATATATATATAGAAGTGCGGACCATTTTTTCAAAAGTTCCATTTAACTGCATGATCTTTCAAAGGCTCCATTTAAAGATACAATCTTTGTGCACATGTTTAAGTGCACATCCTTTCAAAGGTTTTGCTCAAGCATGCAAATCTTTTAAAGGTTTTATTTAAGTATGCAAGTTTTCAGAGGCTTTGTTTACATATGCAGCTCTTTAAAGCAGGTTTCGTGCAAATATACTTTTGGCTAATTACTGACAATGAATAGCACTTACCCATATTTCATGACGTGAAGGTTCCACATTTTCATAAGTTCCTTCTCTCCCTCGTTAACATCCGTGAACTCATCAATCATCTATTAAACAAACATTACAAAAATCAATAACAGATCACTATTTGAACAAATTTCATAAACCAATTAACGTCACTGATGAACTCAAACTGAAAAACGTACATGCTGAGTTTTAATTCGAAGCCAGTTTGGATCATTTTCAGATTCGCTATCCATGTCGATTTCTTGGGGCCTAACAGCATGACATGTGCCGGTATGATAATAAACCCTAAAAGAATAATAAAAAAAAAAAATGCACACACGTACATTTTTTCTCAACAGAATACTATATTTCAGGTATATTTTAATCTAAACTATAAGGAACATTTGACGACAAATTGTGCCACATTATCGATGGATTACTAAGCAAAAACGGACTGAAGATGGACATTTGCTTTTAATATGCACACACGTTCAAAAGCTTGAAGTCCACATGCAACATCAAATGTTTGAATCAGCGACAAAATTTGTGTTTTGCAATTTACAGTAAAGGTTATGTTCACAAAACTAGGTTCTGATGTACGCTAGAACCTAGTT
The DNA here is from genome assembly GCA_006491805.2 of Dysdera silvatica. NCBI lineage: Eukaryota > Metazoa > Arthropoda > Arachnida > Araneae > Dysderidae > Dysdera > Dysdera silvatica. Next base: position 167,542,511 of record QLNU02014176.1, read on the forward strand.
TTCTAAGGAAGCCAAACCTCTAGCCCATACAGTTCTTTTCGGCCCTACACACTTAAACAAAGAGTTGTACGCAATTGTTTTACAAACAGGAGACAATAACTTAGTTTATTCAAGATTGAACCCGGCTCAACAAATTTCAAATTTGACTTCTGTAGTGCTCAGTCACTGGCTTATTGTCACATACAGCAATTATTGCAATAAAAAAATTACAACTTTTTTTTTTTTTAAGTTGAACGAACTTCCATCTATAATTACGAGTTTTAAGCTACCACAGAACATAAAAATATACTAATTTTATACCTGTTATGTCCTGAAATATAAGAGCGAGGGCACTCAGTATCCCCTTCATCATGTTCCAAAAATTCTGAGAGACTAGGAATGGGCCTTTTAGGGCTGTAAGAATAAAATATGATTATATATATATATATATATACACAGATATACACAGTAGATCATCGATTGTCCGAACACCGATCAACTGGGCTAATGTCTAGGACACTACACTGGCAAAAGCTTGGAATAAGCAGGGGCGCCGAGAGCCAACATAGCCCCCATAACCCCCTTCTCTGGGCAGTGGCAGAGATTTTTTTCTTTTTAGGTGAGGACGGAAATTGAACCCTAAAATGAACGAAAAGTATGGAATTCGAATGCATTTTTTTTTACTTACTTACTACTTATTTTACACGACCATTCTTGAAAAAAGAAACTAACGAAAGCTGCTATTATTTTTTTATTAATCGAGATAGGCTGATGAAGAATAATTATAAAACTGTACATTAAAAATGTACAAAATCTTATTAATCTGGATTTAGAGAACAATTTTTCTGGCCTTCCGATTAGCAAAACTAGGCTGGCAGGGTCAGGGCCTCCACGACATCGGTTCTTTCCAATGCGGGGCCCCCAGACTTCATTCGGACCCCCGGGTTGTAGCCCACCTCTCGCCGGCCCTGGGAATAAGCTCCTTTCACTATCACTGTACCTGAAGAGTCACCAAACCCTGGCTACCTATCTACCGAGTATTCACGGATGATGGAATCATTGCCAGTAGCATCGACGATGGAGACCCATGCGACGATGAGCGTGCTGAAAAAGGACCATTCAGTGAGGAAGCTTTTCACTGCCTTGAGATGGCTATGAAGCGGTTAGAACAAGAAGAAGAATGTGATGCTGTATTTGAAATGTGTGCGAGATTTAGAGGCAGAAAAAACGAGTCTTAGCTCTGCAGCAAAAGAAAATTTTAGGCTTCTTTTCCTAAACTGTAGGCCTACTTTAATGCACTACTTTATGTAAGGTATGTATTTGTAAGACATGTGATACAAAATATATAAAAGTTTTGTGTTTAATATCACTGTTTCTTTGTTTCATATTGCTCCTATGGCAATGAAACCATTTTTCTCGTAAATGATCGGTTATTCGAAAAATCAGTTATCCGAACACCCCCAGTCCCCAATTGTTTCGGATAACCGATGCTCTACTGTATATATATACAGTGATCCCTCACTTATATGCGCGTTTTTTTCCACGGTCCCGGCCAGGGATATAGGAAAACAATGATAACTTATTCATTTATGCGCCGCACATAAAGCACCTCTCACTTATGCGCCTTGCAAAAAAAATTTCTCAATCCAAAAAGTAGGTTCCTCAAGTAGTCAGGTTTTGCTTATCGCAAGAATTTTACGAGTTTTGTTCTGCTTGTAGGAATGCATTCCCTCGCCCTTCCCCTATTGTTCAGATTCCATGAACACATTACTCTACCTTATACATAGAGGTGTATGTAGGGGGTTCTTGTGATTGACGTCAATAAAAGTCACAGCCAATTAGAGATTAGTATGGTACGAACTACATAGCATTGATCGCTAAGGAAAGAACAATCTTTGGAGTTTTGGTTAGATGGTTACGTTTTAAAATGGCGAAAAGAAGAAAACTGTCGCTTTCGTTTAAAATGGATGTTATTAAAAAATTCGAAGAAAATCCTTGCACCTTGAAAAAAGCTTTAGCAGAGCATTTTATTGTCCCTGATTCGACATTCAGAGGTGTTTTAAAAAGTCTGGAGGCGATAATAGTAGCTCCTCGAGAATATGGAATTCAGTCGAAGAAAAGAAGCAAAATTCAAGGCGGAAAGTACAAAGAATTTGAGAAAGTTTTAATGCTGTGGTTTAAAGAAGCTTGTGCCTTGAACATTCCTGTTAACGTTGAGCTTCTAAGGGAGAAGGGCATACAGTACGATCAAGAAGTTTTGAAATGGAAAACTTTTCTGCATCACATGGATGGATTGAAAAATTCAAAAAGAGGAATGGCTTGGCAACTCTTGTCTTTTCTGGGAGAAAGTTCGAGTGTCCATGAAGAAACTGTAGAACAATGGAAAGAAGACTCGTCTACTTTAGTAAACAGATACGAACCGAAAAACATCTACAATTGTGAAGAAACTGGATTTTTTTATAAAATGATGCCCGACAGAACCTTAACATTCAAGGGAGAACCATGCCATGGTGGGGAAATAGGTAAAGAAAGACTGTCTTGCTATATTGCAATGCCGATGGTTCGGAAAAATCCCCGCCATTGGTTATTTGCAAATCAAACAAACTTCGCTGTTTTAAGAACGTGAAGAAGCTTCCTTACGACTACACTAGCAACGAAACGGCGTGGATGACATCGTCCATTTTCTTGGATTTCCTTCATAAATTCAACAGGAAAATGGAAAAAGAAAAAAGAAAAGTTCTCTTATTCGTAGATCAGTGTCCTACTCACCCACAAGATCTTCCAACTTTCAACAATATGAAAGTTATGTTTTTTCTTGGATATTTTCGATCTGAGTGTCATTCGTTGTGTGAACGTGCACTATAGAAAAACTTTAATCCGTGGACTTCTGGCTACTTTACAAACAAAAAATGCAACAAAAGACGAATTGAAGCAAGTTGCCGTCCTTGATGCAATTCAACGAATTTGTTGATGTAGATGAAAATTTAATCACAGCTCAATTGCGGAAAATTGGAGACATTGTAGCTGAAATAAATGGTAGTGACAAAGATGAAGAGGTGGATGATGATGATGATGATGAAGAAGAAGATGCAGCAGAAGTTCCTCCAACTTACACAGTAGCGTTAGAAGCATTCTGCATGACTATTTTCAGTTCAATTCCGGAAGTGAAGGAACTTTTTCACGTTTTGATGGACTTGGAAACACTCATTTTGAAAATTCACGAAAACAAAAACAATCCTCGATTGTAAATTATTTTGTGAGAAAGTAGTAATAGGAGTAAAACGAAATTTAGGTATGTAAGCATTTCCATTTTCTTCGTGTTCTTAAAAAATAAGTAGTACAGAAATTCATTACAAAATAAATTCATTGCATTTTGAAACTAATCTTATTTACATTTTTCAGAAGTGTATACATATGTAGTATTAATTAACAATATAATGTAGTACAATGTATCGATGTTTCACTTTTAAGCTCCCTTTTATGGTTTTTTGCTTATGCATGTCTCTCACTTATGTGCGTTTTTCTCGCTGTCCCCTGCACCCGTGCATAAGTGAGAGATCACTGTATTATATATATGTATTCGTTAACCATAATTCCGATCTCTGTATGCTATTTTTTTTCATGCATGAATCTTCATGCTACACACAAGTTAACTTACCGGAAAACTATGAGGTGAGTGACAGGATTTCGTCGTACTGGTCCAGTACGGCTGAAGGCAAAACCGGCTTGGCAGTGAAGGTCATGAGGATTGCCGACATAAGATCCATCGTACGACTCATTGATGGAGACATCGATACGTGCACCTTTTGGATGTGGCTGATGAAAAAGCGATAATAAAAATATACATATGTATATATCGTTTGACATGTCCGATTTAAATATTTTCAAAGAAATTGGTAATTTGTATTTGAATTAATTGGTATTTGAAAAAATTGGTAACTTACAACATAGTTGAAAATGAAACGACTATGACAGAGTTTGAGATGCTTGAGCAAACAGTATAGTTGGATGCAATTGACTTTGCACCATGGGCAGTAGAGGTCGTCTCGAGCTTCTGTCTGCTGTCGAGTATTGTTGTTATACAGGAACTGGTAGAAAATGCGCATTTTTTTCTGCTTCTCAAGGGAGTGCTTTGCTGGATCTAAGGGCAAATGTGCGAGATTTAGTGTGTTATTTCATGTACTCACAATTCCACCACATTTTCAATTGCAGCAGAATTCCAATTATCTATATTACAATTATCCAATTAACCGAACATTGATTCACTATCAAGAAAGTAGTTTAACCTTGTGGTGATCAAGGTAAGGTACTATCCATCTTATACAACGTTACTGTTCAATGCTCGGAAGTTGAGTTCTAAAAGTTGCACAATAGGTTCGACCTGGAGCAAGTTCACTGATCAAAGTAAAATACGGGAGATTTATGATCATCCAGTTTATACATAATCTGTCATTGTGTTACGTATTACGTGGGCTATTCAAGCCCCCCCCACCAGGATTTGAACTGGGACACAATGGGTATAATCACCAAACACGAGTGATGAAAAACATGCATCTTTTAAAAACTGAACCAAGCTTGATTTTTTTTTTAATGATGGGGCACTAGAATTCTCCGACAAATCACTATAGAAGTTGTTTGTTTTACGGTGCAAGGATAGCAAAGGACATGCTATGCAAGAACCTAGTTTTCCAAGGAATCTAAACAGCTTAAGGCCTGACAAACCAACCCCAAACCAGTGAGCAGTTTGTCCAAAAGTATTCTATTCGGCACGTTCAGAATCAAACTCGGGTTAACGATATGATAGGCACACATGTTATCACTGCAGGGCATCAATCACTATAGAAGCATGCTATTTTTCATCTTGATATCTATGTTAAAAGGGTATTGGTTGATGAACATTTTTAATGAAAGTAGGAGAATTGGATAATTCTTGTTTAAATAAAGTACTGTCATTTGCAAAGACAAAAACTCACTTGTTAAGCCATTCCGACGCAGATCGTCCGGATTGACGCATGGCAGTGGTCTATCAACTGAACCATTAATTAAATTGTTATTCCAACTTAAATGGAGAGTGACAAGTGGACCCTCACTGAACACATCAAACAGACCTAGCTCCTAAATGACAACACATTGTTTTCGTTATAAAACACTTTTCATACTGTATTAAAAGTGCACATTCAAAGATCTACTATAAACTATTTGCAAATAAAAACTTCTTATATTTCAGGGTTCGAAATTGGCAGGTGCACGGGTGCATTGTGCACATGAAATTTTATCCATGCACATAAATTTTTAACTTGGGTGCATGCAGTGCACCTAACTATTCCAAACTATGGCTACTTGCATTTATTTTTCAAGAATAGTGAACTACGGAATAATTTTATATAATTTTCTCAATGTATCTGCATTTGCTTTGAATGATTATTTGCTTATTACAAATGAATGTTCAATTATTTTGAAAAGTTGCATTTTGTTGTAGTTTACATGCTTAAATATAATTGCTACACTTACATTTTACCCGTTTTTAAGGTTGAGGTTTACTTTCTATTCCGTTCGTTACTTGTACACTTAACTAGTATTTAGTGCACCTAAGTCGTAAGACTTGGGTGCACTTGTGCACCTGATTTAAAAAGTTAATTTTGACCCCTGTTATATTTGCAATGATACTGCAGTCAAGTCCAACCTTAAAATTTACCGAGCTTGCCAATCAATACACTGAAAGTTAAAATGAGCAGAATAAAAGAGATTTGGAGTTCTCCGAAAATTCTATGGATACCTGATCCTAAACAGATTTTTGTATTGTAGAACTGCTCAATCTGGGACAGTATAGAGAGTTTGAAATAACTTTCAAATTATGATATAAGCACGAACACCCAAACTCAATGGGAATCGAACCCAGCCCAATGAATTTAATAGCTATGACATACTAAAACACCATGGTAGTAACCATTAATAGGTTTAAAGGATTATTGGGGTTGGGGAGACAAGTGACTAAAACCATTCACATTTCATCCACCTTTACACATATCATTGATCCTGTCTGTTTCATAAAGTTGGACTATTTAATAAGTTTTATTATTTCACTTAAAACTGAAGTTTCATATATATATATAATATATATGTGTGTGTACAGTCGAAACCACATATATGCAAATGGCACAGCAACAAAATCCTATGTATATAAACAGGTTTTGCATAAAAGTGGTTAATAATCATATAAAAATAAGTGGTTAAGATTGAAATCTAATTTGTTGTTGCAATTGAAAATGGTCTAATTTTTTGTTCAAATTTATATTCTTAATTTCACTAAAATTATATCTATTAAAAAATTTAACTACAGTTACTTAATCTAAAGTAACGCTTGTCTGAAATAGCAACTACTACAACATTAATGCAATAAAAGAACATGTGACATTACATGTGACTTGTGTTACATATTTATTGTGTTATCCTTTATGTCTGACTGTATGTAACATCTATAGTCATATTTTTTACACATTTAGGGAAGCTTTAACTAGTAGTAGGGGAATTTGCTGTTAAAAATAATTTATTTAAACTAAAAAATTTAAAATATTCATATTTTTGTGACTTATGTTACATACACACACACTCTTGCTTTTTTGTAGTATTAGTACTGTTAACTATGGAACATTATAAGCTAATCTAAGTTCATACGAAAGCCCATGACAATTAACTATCAATAAATAACGAAAAAATAATATACTATATTGTTTAAGTAAGTACTATTTTACCATTTCACATTTCCTTTTGCATTCAAAAATGGATGCAGAAAGCATGATTATATCTCAGCAGCTATTTTTCAAGTGTAATAGCTATATTAGTACATCTCTTTAATGGTACAAGAAATTTCAAGTTACTGGCAAGTTTGAAATAAAAAATTAGTTCAGTCTCACATTTGTTTTTGCAAGGTTGTGTCCCTTGCTCCGTGGAATTGCCCATATGCTATTGCAATTTAAAATTGGCATGATTAGCAGTGAAATAAATCCCTTACCTTTTCATGAACTTCGGGAAATGTTTCCCACGAAAGTGTTTTCCTTGGCGAATTTCTTTGGCCGCATTCTTTCAAGGCAAGTTGATATTCGCCGTCGCTTAAGAGGCATCTTTGGTGCTTATCGTAGACAACTAACTCAGCTCCATAACAGCGCACTTCATCGCTTTGATTCTTTGTACTTTTTCGTTTCTTCAGTGCAGGCTCCTCTGCAAATGCACCATGTGCAGGTTAAAAATCAACAGCCCTCATCCATTCACATGCAAAAAAATAAAAAATAAAAACTATGAATTAAATTTTGTTACAAACCTATTTCAGAAATGTCCCCATTGCAAATTCCGTTAACTCTAGATTTCGTGGTGGCATAGGTTGCTCGTAGGAGGAGGACGTAAGACTTGACTAGGTGTCCATTACTCAGATTAAAGCTATCGCTTGGTATTGAAATGGCAGTGACTTTAGCGGGAGGATTACTCACATCTGGATTTCGAGGCAGTTCGCATTGGCCAACTGCAGAGAAAATATAAAATGAAGAGCAATTATGCAACAGCAGCATGCGTTCACAATAAATATAAAATTCTAGAATTCACGCGAGGAACTAAGTCGGGAAAAAAAAATGGTAGTTCTGTATAGGTAACATTTCTTGCCACACTATAGTTCTTCATTTGAGGACAACACCCACACTCTTGGAGGTTTCACTCCAACGCTTGAAGGAATCAACGTTTGCTTTGTTTTTACAATCGGAAGTTGCCGTCTGCTGGCAGAAACAGTTTGTGCCATGCCAATGGTAGAAACTGGTATAACCGGTTTTACAGGCAGAAAGGAGAGAAGTTGGCAGAAATTCCACGAAGTACTGACAACAGTATTGTAATCATTCAGTCAATGAAAGAAGATTACAAATATGTATTTTTATTACAATGTTTGGTATATTATAAAGCTTTATATCGATTATTTTAATAATTAGATTTTAAATAATAAAAATTACCAAAATAATCAAAGGTTTATTCAAACCATCATTTGAGGCCATATTATTTAACTTATAAGCCTATTTATATCTTATTTATCTTCTCTACCATATTTAGACTCTTATCTATAAAATAAAGCAGCAAAATTCACAAACTGACAGTAAGAAAAGGCCTCAGTGGTTTATGGCCATCGATAAGCTGTATTATAGCCAATGAACACCACTTCTTTTAAGTCTGTTTTAAAATGTGTTGGTAATCGTTTAGAAATATTTCAGAAATATTACAGGCAGTATGCTTGGCTAAAAGATTACATAAACACTTGAAGTCAATACCCAACAATATTAATGTGGGAAAACAGGCAGATTGCTTGGAATCTACCATAATCACCACACTTGGACTCTACCATAAATAACCACCAATCGTTCATAGAGAATTCCATCCATATTACTTGCAGATATGGAAAACGATGTGGATATAAAAACTGTTCAAGTCATAATATCAATGTTAATAAAGATGTAAAAACTTGCTGCAGCTCTTAAAGCCTATTACTGTTGCTTTGTATAATATTCAAAAAGACACTTTTCTATTACAGACGTGAATTACTTGTGAAAATTAGGTTGACCAACTGCATCATGGGTGTTCACCTTTTCAGTCCAAGGCCAATTTTGCTCCTTCTTGTTGGGCTTAACGGTCCTCCGCTCACTACTATACGGGCAATAAATATTACAACTGAAAAGGGTGGATCCTTGGGGCGGGGGGGGGGGCAAGGGATGCCTGATCCACTCTGTTGCCGTTCTTCTATCGGTTTTGTACCCCTCGAAAATATTTCTGATCCGGGCGCTTGTACAATATATATGCTATAAATATGTATGGAAGTAAAAACACATTTACAATAGTTTTTTAGTTATTAATACATGAAGCGAAATCACCAACCTTTTTAGTCAGATATTGGCACTGCATATTTTTAACAGGACTGTCAATATCATGCTTTATTTTTGATGTCGCAACCCTACATATGTTTTAAGGTGAATGTCAGTTATTCCGGTCCTAGCTTTTTGATTTTACAACTTCATTTTAAACGAGTGTCTTCGCAGACGTAAGTGCTGCCGAATAGTGAAAACATTTTCAAAAGCAGGCAGTCAGATGGTTGAGAAGTTTTCTTATCGACATATTTAGATCAAATCAGCGAGTCTTTGTTGAATTGTTTTAAATCAGTGTTGCACCGCAAAGCGATAAACACCGTCTAATGCCCATATTATGCAAGAAAATATAAGTAAAACCAATCGAGGGGGAGGACCGCATGTTACTTTATTTTTCTAGCGTTTTAAGATATTACGAAATATGAAAATGGGAACAAAATAAAATATGATGATTAAGACGTGGAAGTTATTTTTTGTAATAAAATATCCAGTATCCAAATAGACGTCCAACGCCACCTACTTGGCAGCAACAACACCTTTCTCTTTTGGTAGCAACGCCAAAAGATTAGAAGCACCAAGGTGTTCCATAAAAAGAATCAAACACGTTTTCTGTGCAGATATACACCAAAATAAAAGAGCTGTACATTATAAATTTTTCTTTGGGAACTTTAAATTTAATTATATTTATGTGACTAACGAAAATGATTGTAGAAAATGCTTATTCAATTACCAAAGGTGCAAAATTTTAAATTAAGTTATTTTTATTTAAAAATAATTATCCCTAAAATTTCTGTAGATAAATAATGATCCTACAATTAAATTTCTTTTCTTTTTAAATGCAGGATCCCTTAACATACAACTCCGCCTTTTTGTTTTTCTTCTACCTATTATATCTTAATCTTTAAAACCACTTTTAACTTAAAATAAAATAATTTGGCCGAATCGGGGTACCTAAAATGCTATTATTTCTCTTATTATTCTTCTCTCTTTAATTTCATCAACGACTGGCGCCAATAGAGTCCCAAGTTAAACAAATTGCTTTGCTGAAATCAAACATTGCAGGTAAATTTAGTCACAACGTTGGATATCGTAATCTTCAAAAAAATCAAGTCAGGGCCGTGTTTCATGGATGGCCAGAGTGGGCTAACAATTTCAACCCTGGCGACGGAAATTTTAACATGGGCCAAATGGAGTTGACGTTTTTTTCTTGCCGACCTAAAATTCTGCAAGTCCTTGGACTGGCCAATCCACAGATGGCACGATATAAAATGACTTGTTGTGACTGAAAAGACCAGAGAGAGAGAGAGAGGGAGTGCTAATTTGGAAGTGTGGTGGTCATGTCAGATGAAGGTTGAAGCCCTTAAACGTATAATGAGAACTCCATAATGCCCTGGACCAAAGTAATAGCATGTAGTTACACTTACCTTTCTTTCTCTTCTTTTTAAATGTAATTCCAGGTGCCTCCCCCACTAAAATTCTAAATATTTTTTTTTTTTTTCTGGTGGTTTTTATAACCCCAGTATTAGTTTCATTTTAAATGAAACAGTGGATAATTGAACTTCGTTTTGCGATGTTTCCAATTATAAATAAAAATGTTTATACAAGGTTTAAACCCATTAAAGAAAAATTTTAAAGTAAATACGTTTCTGTAATTACATGTACTCTAGAAATTTATTATCTATCCGCATGCTAATAAATAAATTGCACAGTAAATTTTTAAATCCTAGATTTTGTTTGTTTGATATTATCATGTTTTTATATAAAATAAAAGGCATTATTTTTTTTTATTTTTTTTTTTTAATATTGTTTTCCTGTTGGTTTTAATTGAGCCTGTGGTTATTAAAAGAAAACTATATTAATTAACATAAACACAAACATGCAATGTACTAATTTATTCATTTAATTTTCATGTCTTTGCGTTGCAGTCATCCATAAAAAAAAATTTAACATTAAATGAAATGGATGGGGTGTAGAGTTTCATTTATTAATTCAAATGGTTAATCAATCAATAAGTAAACTAACTTGAAATTTCCAAACCTTAATTTATAAAATACTTTTTACTTCATTTTAATTCTTCCATTCTAAATTTCTAAACCTAAATTCTAACAAAAATTAAACAACTTTACAACCCTGTTTTCCCCATAACGCAGCAAAACTGATCTTTTGCTATAGACTGCTTTATCGAAAAGATCAGCCTGAACTTAAATGCTAGTGAATTTGCTATGATGTAACCTTTGAATAAATACTATACACATTGTAACTAAACCTATTTTACTTTGAAATACATTCCGTTATGAAGTTTGAAATATTTTGATAAGTTTTTAACACACGAAATAATCATTTTATAGGTTTCTGCTGGTTATTGCCATTTTTGTGGCAGAAACTAGATTCTACCATGCCGGTTATAACCAGTGGTTTTAATCACCTTAGCAGAAACTTGCCAACCCTGTTTACAATACAAGAATTTTATGTGTCAAAGAGCAGCTTTAATATGGGCAAGGAAATGTGAGTGTGGAGAAATGACTACTCCCAATTAATAGTGAGAAGCTACTATAAATAAAACAAACATTAAATATAAAGTTAATGAAAACTTTCATATACTCCTTTGCGATATGAAAATTGGACATTAATAAAACGGACATTTTATAAAATACATCAATATTGCAACTTCAGCATTTTTGTCACGGTTGTATTTTCCAAAATTACTCCTACACTTGGCTGTGATGGGTCAAAGAATGTAGTGTGCCTTTTGAGCTAGATCACACCAGGCCTATAGCTAGACGCTTGTTACAGGAGGGGGGGGATGTCTGGAAAGCTACAAGGGGCTTAAAACTCGTTAACGTTTAGATGTATTATATTAAGATATTTAATATTTTAAGGTTTTCATATTTAACATTAAGGAATATATTTAACAAATTTTGTACTAAATAATGTATAAAGGCGTACTAAAATTTATAACCTCTATTACCCTTACCATACAGCATATGAAAACCCAAACATCGGTAAAAAAAACATGAAGTTGACTAGATCTAGCTAGTAAAAATTCGGTTTGAACATATCCTTAATGTCAAAAAACGTTTTCAATTGTTGTCTACAATTTTATATAGAATAAAACATTTAGAACAAAATTCTGCAGTAATTTATTTTGATAAATATTTTCAAGGGGTGGGGCTGATTGCATTTCCATGGTGGGGCTCAATCCCCACTCTAGCCCCAGTCCGGCAACGGCTCTGGATAACATTACCAACCATCCAAGTTATGTCCACCTAAAATCTAAATGTAAGATGAATTTCAATTACACTCTACTCAAAATAAATAAATAATAAAAAAAAAATTCCCCTCTGGTAATCAAACCCAATGTTATCCTCCAACAAATTTAACTTTATTGTCATATACTATGTTGATTTTACACTTAGACTATTTACTCCAGATGCTTGCAGTATAATGGAAATTGCTATAAAGAGCCCATAAAACTATTTTTTTTTATTTCCAACATAATTTTTCAAAGCAAAATTATATATATACCGGGTATGCCAGAAGTTCATAAAATTTTTAAAAAATCATAAAAAAGAACAAATGATGATAAAGACATGCAGTTTGCACGCAAGGGTTACCATTAAAATCAGATTTTTTTTAGTAGAAAAAAAAATGCACCTGTTGACGAAGCTGAAGCAAAACATTCAACAAAAGTATACAACTGAGGCTTGCAACAAAAGACCTAGATTCACGTGGAATGCTTATTCGATTCCAACAGTACTGCAAAATTACAGAATATGATCATCACCAGATCAAGCGTTATTAGTGAAGTTCTTCTACCTGGACATTAAATTAGAAGAAAATTAGCTTAACGAAACAACTGAAAACGAGAAATGGCCAAATATCATGCACTGTTCACTTTATCTCTGTCATACAATGTTTTGGAGATAATACTGAATAATCGTTGCAATAATAAATCGATGGAACGCACAGGGATTCTGTTTATGCAGTCGGTCCAATGTTTTATGAAGTTGTCAGTGCCATTTGCAGGTGATTCTTTTAACTGAACTTTTTTTGCTACTAAAAAAATCTGATTTTCCTCGAAAAAATTTCATACAACTTACACTACTTCATCATTATTTGTTCCCTTTTTATGATTTTTTTAAAGTTTTTACAAACTCTTGACACACCCTGTATATAACAAGCAAAAAAAATAAAAGTTTGCAACCTCACCTAGACTTTTCATGATCGGGGAAGATGCTTCTTTTCTCTTTTTATGACAAATTTTGAGCAGCGAAGCTTCAATGTAAACTGTGTCACTGGAAACTGGTAAAACAACAACAGCATAATCATTGGAAACATAAGACCCAAAACTTTTTAAGTACAATAATGAACATATGGTTTTTGATGTACAGTTCCAAGTCACAGCTCAACAGTGTCCCCTTAAAACACTGAGCAGTGCGATCTTTATGAGATCTCTGAGTACGCCAATTTCAGTACTAGTGTTTCATCTAGAAAAAAATTAGGGCAGGACGCATGGCCTGGCAAAAGGCCATTTTTTTTGGCGCTCTAAATACACATATACTCATGTTGAATATCCACGGTTATGTTAGATTTACACCACTAATTCCTTTAAACAACGTCTTAATTTGTTTAGTTCCTATAGTTGCTTTCTTTAAATTGCTTAGTTTTCGTTTGAAGGTAACCATTTTTTGGAGTTTGTTTCATTTATTTATTTATTTTTTTAGTTCCGAGTTAAGTATATGTGAAAGGCGAGCGGAAGGTGTGCGTGATTATTGCAATCTAATGTCAATGTTGCCAGATGGCAAGATTAAAAAATCTCAACTTCATACAAAATAATAATTAAATTAATATAACTATAATTTAGTTAAACAATATTCATTTATTCAAATATCCTATACTATATGACAAGTAAGAGTAATAAAATAGGGATGTAAAACATGCTTAATTTAGTGCTTAAAGACAAACAAATTGATTTTAACAAAAATTTGATCTCAAAAATACGTGGAACCGCTAACGTTTATCGCAGTAGTCCGTGGTTGAAAGTCTGCAAACCTGGCAACAGTGCTTTGTTTACAAATATTCGTCAGCAATTTCATTTTGCCAAAACCATCAGTGTTATTACGGAAATGAAATGCTGGAGTACAAAATTTTTATAAATCAACAAATTTCGTCACGCGTTTTGGATTCTAACGTGGGAATTTGAATTATCATCGGGGACGGATGGTGCGTTATTTTCTGAGGGCTAGATGGGACATATGGGCACAAGGGCGGACAAGTTGAAGGGCAGGGCGCTAACAGGTACGGTAGGGCTATTTCACTTCAGATGAAACACTTTTCCTCAATGCCATAAAAGCTAACAATGTAAAATACATTCTTCACAAATGGAGACTGTATTATAACGTTGTCGCTAACACATAAACAACAAAGTTGGAATTGTCTCGTGAATTACGGCACAAGAAAAGTTAAGATCATGCTGCACCAGGATTTACAGTGCACTTAGGAATCTAAACCTCTCTTGTCCGGGAAACATCAGACTAAGGTTTCAGCATACACTTTATGGTACCACTGGAATTGAACTTGGGTTAATGGTACAATATAAGACAAACGAGTTACCTTTATACCAGGATAGAACAGCAAGTAACAAAACATATTGCACCCTTGCAACGAAAGTGTTACAACTCAAAATTGGGTGAAAATGACTTAATGTTACAACTAGATGTAGATAGAAAACAGTGCTGCATTTTGCCATGCAAAATGTTAGGTCATAAGTTATTCGGGTTTCGGCTAGTTGGCACATGTCATTAGATGAACACAACGTCCCTCAATTCAGCCAGAAACAGGTTTGTTTTTTTTTGTTTTTTTTTCATTTTCTGAAAATTGGGATTTTTTGAGTTGTAACACTTTCATCTCAAGGGTGCGAAAAAATTGAAGAGTGATCATTAGGTAAAATAAAATATCATAAAAAAGAGACCTTTAAGCAAAAAAAAAAGGAATGGACGATTTAACGACTCTGACAACACTAAGTACACAACAAAAAAAAATTATCTGTGAATGTAGAGTGGAGAAACTGTTGTCCATGTTGGCTGTCGATCTCTGAAGCAGATAAGGTACTTGAAGAAGTAAACCGATCACTGCCCGATAGTCAGCAATTTTTGATGACCTGTGGTAACTTTTCTGCATCTCTCCTAGTTATTCCAAGCATGCACCTCTCCATGCTCCTTTGCGTTGTCTGTAACTTTCGTATTGCTCCAACTGTTAGACTCCATGTCTCTGATCCATAAGAGAGGACTGGCAATACACACTGGTTGAAGACCTTTCTTTTTAGACACAAAGGCAATTTCCCCTTCAGGATAAAACTGTTTCTTCCAAATGCACTCCAGCCAAGTTTTAGCCACGCCTGTTGAGTTCTTTTTCAGAATGTTGCTAATCACGTAAATTGCCGGCCATGCAAACATATGGATCGCAAATTTTCTAGCTTGCCAGCTTTATATATATATCGCTATCAATGTTTTTACCAGCTGGTGCATCCGCTAACGTAAATAGCCATTGTTTATTTTTGGTTTCATGGAACCATCAAATTCTTTTGCTTCACTTTAGAAAGCGACATTGCGAAAGCGGGGGGATAATGACATGCTATTTAGTTAGTAACTGCTTCCATATTCTCCACTGCATATTTATAATCGAGAAATTTTCAATTGTTTGGTGTCATGATTGATATTCTAAGTACGATACAACAATATCGTAAGTATGATGCTGTGATATTACAAGTATGATGCTGTGATATTACAAGTATGATGCTGTGATATTATAAGTATGATACTGTGATATATAGTATGAGTACTACAGGATACGTGGGCCGGTACTTAAGTTTTTGAATCTGGCAACACAAAAGACCACAGCTTTCATTGATGATGATTTTTTGATGAATTTCAATTTTAATGTGAACGTTGGGTATTACAGGACCAGAATTGCTATAAAATTCTTTTTACAGCATTGTTTTGAAGTTAATGAGATAGTGAAAAACACTCAAGTGAACTGAGTAAAAGGATTTTCAAGCCATGATTTTTTATGACTCTCGACAAGGGTTGACGAAGCAACAGTGTGTCAATCGTATGAATTCGACTTTTGGTAATGAAGCACCATCTAAAGCAACAATTTACAACCACTTTAAATAATTCCATTTTGGACGTAGGAGTCTCAGTGCTGAGTTTTGTGAACGTCGACCAAAAAAGTGCTGTGACAAAACACTGATGCTGTGCGACAATCACTTTCGACCGTCATGTCACATGTGATGAAACTGAGGCATCTAGTTGTTCTACGGTATGAGGACAGCAAGAATTATGCTGTCCTACTTTCCTCAAAGCATTGAGAATCAAATACTCGGTGTGTCATAAACAGAGAATGAAAAAGTAAGGGAAGTAGTCAAACAAACCCTGTTGCCATTTAAAAAAAAAAAACACTAAAATTTAAAAACAAATGATACCTTTTGATGACGTGTCATAATACCCAGTGAACGTTAAAGTCAGATTTCCGGAAGGCCTAAAAGTTAAAAGAAATAAGGAGAATCACTTTTGTGTAGTAGTTAGCTACAATTACCACATACTTTTGTTAATTCGACAGTATTATGGCCGCAAAGACAGCAATGGTCATATTGCACCAGGACCTACAGTTTTTTGAGGAGTCTGGACCTCCTAAGTTCTAGGGAAACAATCCCCGGACAATGAACAGTCAGTCGGCAAGCGTTCCTTTTTTTTGGCACTGTTGGGACACAAACTTGGGATAACGGCACACTAGGGGGGGGGGGAGAGAGAATGTGTTATCACTACACATCTGCGGAGCCCTGCAGATATTTTAACGAGAGGAATTATTTACACAGCGAGGACAGTTAAAATCATGTTGCATTGGAACTAAGTTTTTTGAGGAATAGGAATCAGCTGCCTGGAAAGTAAAACCGCAAACTGACGGGTAGACTACTAAACTTGAACCTCAAGTCAGCAGCACAATACACGAATGTGTCAGCTGTATACCACCATGGGGCATTTTAATCATATAATTCAAGCACAATACAATTAAAATACAGATTTTTACAAATAGATGCTAAATGTACATATAGTAATTCATAAACGGAAAATCCCACCTGAAATGGTTTTGTGGATGTACATGGTTTTCTAACATATCTTCAACTTTAAATACTTTCCTGCGAAGTGGTAACAAACATGTTAGAATGCCACTTCGCAAAAAAATAGAATTAAAAAAAAAAGCATTTAAGTAAGAGAGTTATATATACCCATTCTTGTGGCTTCTTGACATACGCTGGCGCATATAGGTTAGATTTCTCTGTAAAAAAATAGGCTGAAAGAAAACAATAATTGAATATGTGGTTAAATCTAAAATAAAAGGTCGTCAAATACAATAACCATATTTTAGGCATTACATACAAGAGAAAAAATAATATGTACACTGTGCTAAAACGATGTGTACAAAGTGGCCTGCTTATTTATATTTAGCAACAAGACCTTTAAGAGGCTGATAAAGTAACACATACATAAATATGTATTAGGGGATGTACGATGCCTAGAATTGCTCTGTATTTTGCTTGATACAGGGAGCAGTAGTACTTGAAACCATACATGCATAAAGTTCCAAACTGTCTGGCAGTGGTACCAAAATTTGTCTGGTGAGTTTTATGTCACAATAATAGGCAGCGATGTCCTAACGTGTTTGTAGTCCTTGGACCTAATCACTTTTGGAGGCCCTTTTATCCAGGCCCGTAGGAAGAGGGGATAGGACAGGCCTGGCCTCCCCCTAAATATTTTGTGGCCCCAAAA
This sequence comes from Dysdera silvatica, assembly GCA_006491805.2. NCBI lineage: Eukaryota > Metazoa > Arthropoda > Arachnida > Araneae > Dysderidae > Dysdera > Dysdera silvatica. The sequence goes on from QLNU02014176.1 coordinate 167,560,209, forward strand.
AATGTTAATAAAATGGCAACTTTTTTTAATTCTGGCTCCCCCTAAGGTTCGGATGTCCCCCCCCCTCTAAACTTTGAGTTAGCGGTCAATCTGGAAAAAAAAAACCCATCCTTTGTCCTCTTTTTTCCCCCTTCCCGAGAAATTGTCTGCTGGTGACCTATTTTGTCTGGTAGTCAGAATGCCAGAAAACGGCACATTCTGCATCCACGCTTGAAACATTGTGGACTATTATGCAGTTAGCAAGCTTAATCATTATTCTTCTTTGTCTTTCATTTCCATACCTTTACTCTACTTTTCCTTCATAATTACTTATCATTTCATCTTGCTCTCAGAATTAATTTCGCCATCGTTACAACTATGTTCATTTTCTTTTCTTTGTCTTTCGCATTCTCACCAATGAAAAAATATGGTATATCTGTATATTTTACGGTCTAAGATATGCGTCATCTAGAACGGCGGTCGCCAACCTTTTGGATCTCACGGACCACATTTCTTAAATTTAGTGCAATATAAAGGCGAAAATTGTCATTCAGAATATGAGAATTTCTTAGAATATTATTTTTGTTTTATTATTAATAAAACATTAAAAATGAAAATAATGCCTAGATTTTTCCACGGACCATCAGTTGACGACCGCTGATCTAGGACATGACCATGAAATTACGATACATTTACACATAGCCAAGCATACTGAAAATCAAACGTAGGCGGCCTAAAGGCTGCAAATGTAATAGGTGTACTGGTACGCACTGGCGATAAAAATTTTACTAGTTACAATAAGCCCTGGTTGATCTTTGTACATTCATTATCTTCATTGACACGGGATCATTTACAACATTATTGTTCTACACAGCCCAGTTAAATCGTGACACAATTATAAGAACTGCAGTGCACACCAATCTGAATTTTTGGCATTCAAATTGAGGAGTCCATGTTTAAACAATATCAGGCTATTTTTTAACGTGAATTCTGGCACTATTTAAAGTGAAAAGAAATTCTGTTCAACCATCTTCAGACAGTAAAAGAAAAACAACAATAAATTTGAGTGTAAAAAGTTAACTTCAATACTAGAAAAAATAAAATCAATTTACTGGCAGTTCTCCAAAATGAATTGTGTTAATTCATTTTGCAGAACCCCAGCAAATTAATTTTTCTTCAGTGTAGTCAGAAAACCCGACAGAAATGAAAACATTCTTGGCATACATGGTATCCTCTAAGCTAACTAGTATGATGTGTTAGGTAAGTCAGCGAAGGTATCGAGCATTAATAAACATTAGATGAAGCACATTAAATTCTCACAACATATACAAAAATACAGAATAGGGAATTCCCAATAAATAAAAAATGTAGTCCTTTTCCGAAATTCAAATAAAGAAAAACATTGCATACTCACAGTATGTAGCTGTCTTGAACCAAGGAAGCGATAAATTTGAGTTGGTTCTAGAAAGAAAAGGAACAAATAAAATAATTAAAAAATAATAAAATCACGTACAGCAATAACATAAGTATTAATCAAGTATAATAATAATCAAATCATCTTACAATTACATAATACTAATATTAAGTTCTAATGTTATCAACCTGGGGTCAGCAACAAGCATATAAGAAAGGTATGACAAAAATTTAATTTCTAAAAATTTCCCTGCTTTTTAAACAAAATAATGCAGTAGTTTCAACGTTCAGCGTAATTTTCACAATAATTGCGGTTATATTAAAAGAATGGTATTGAGTGTAAATATACAATATATGGGTGGCAAGTAAGCACAAAAGTATTTATAGTAATTCTATGCCTCATCACTTTTAAATCTTGTTAGGATCCCCTCCTCCCTCTTAATTTTAAAAATATATTAATGTAAATACATAATATACATGTAATCAAAATACTGTACAATTATTTCTTGTAGTGGGTTTGATTGATTGATTGTTTGGCTTTTTTATGGCGCAAGAGCATCTGGGCTATACTGCGCCAAACAGCGCCTGTAGTGGGGTAACGAGACTCCCAACAATATTAAAAACAAAAAAAAAATTTAAGGACTGCAAAAGATTGGCAGCTTGTAATGTACAATTCTAGGTACACATTCAAGATTACAAATTTAAAGCAGTGGGAATTCAAAATATGTGTTAGAGATCTTAATTTACAGCTGAACACACTGTCTAAAAAGATAAATATTAGCAATAAACTCTAGCAAAATTATATAATATATACATTACCCCTCCCCCATTAAATTAGGTTTCTATTTTCAAAATCAGAAAAGGAAAAACAATGGAATCTTTCATAAGGGTGAACAGGAGACCATACAAGAACAATTTTCCCTCCATAAAATTTAAAATACAAATCTTGATATATGCTAATATTACAGTATTTGTAATAAACTAAAAAAAAATCATCAGAGAAGCGTTAAATTTATTTGGGGTTATAGTAATATGATGTCTAAATCTTGTATTAGATTATTATTTAATACTGGTTTACTTTAATTACTTATATTATTTATGGCGAAGTTTCCAGGTACCTGTGCCCCATAGGTTATGCCGGGGCCCCAGTTGCCCCTTCATCTTGGCTACAGGCCTGTTTAGAGTTCTTGCAATAACCAATCATTTATTATGATAAAGTAATAAATTTTACTTATAATTACACACTCACTGTTTTCAATTACTACTTGAAAACAATATGCCATGATATAGTTAGTCATCCTTGGGTTGTTGGCCACCCAAGTGTAAAAACAATATTGTTACTCTTATTAATATTTTATTCAATTAATAAATTTGCATGGACAGTGCTTACTTTTATATCTATACACACACACATATTTTTAAATAGTCATCATGCAAATAGGATTTTTTTTTTTTAAATTTAAATTTTATTTTTATAAAATGAAACCCTATATTATCTTGATCTAAAGATCAAAAACAACATAATAAACTGTCTGAAGCTGCCCAGATGTGGGGGGGGGACATCTCTTGCAACCCTGCAAGGAACGCCCCTGAAGATATATAAAACCATAACATCCAAATGCTTATATGTATGAATATAGTGACTGCTTCACAAAAATAAGGCGCATATATATAAACAGAGCTACATTTACATAAGGCAGGTGAAGTTCCATTTTTTTTTTAGGAATGCATATCAATGTTCAATGACAAATATGATCATAAATCGTTCTGTCATATAGAACTGATCCAACCACTGCAAAATATGGCAGTTAGTACACAAGCTGCAATTCTGTTTTTAACCACACACATATAATTATAAATTTTATTTCCCAGTCCAATTAAATTGTAACAAAATGTAACTTTGATATCAATAGGTTATTGGCATACATGTTTTAATTAGAGGTGTCCGAAGGAACAGGGGGGGAGGCAGTCTTCTTTCCCCCCCCCACAGGGAGTTAAATTACAGTTTGAATTATTTGAAATTAATTTTTTTATCATTGATTGCTGCGAAAAGTAACCATTTCACCCCACCCCCCTGGTGAATAACCCCCTTTGGTGATAATATATAATATAAATACATAACAAAAACATTAAAATCTTATTTTTACTATTTATGGTACTTTGTAGAATATTCTGTCGTGTTAATTCTATTGAGCTTAACGTTTCAGTGCAACCTGTGTGCATCATCATCAGAAGTAAAAGGTTGTAAAAGCAAGCAGGTGAGAAGTCTGTTTGCAGAGGGATCCTGGTCGGTTGTTTTTAGCTTTTATTTTTTTATTTTAAAACCTTTACTTCTGATGATGATGCACACAGGTTGAATTGAAACGTTAAGCTCAATAGAATTAACATAGCGGAATACCCCACGAAGTGTCATAAATAGTAAAAATACTATAACATGCCGTGAAAGCCTTTGTGAAAATATTAAAATCTTAACCCTCTGACTGCTTATCCCTCGATTTTCATGGGCAACATGAAAGTAACAAAATTTGCTCATCCCGCGATTTTCTCGGGTATGCACTTTTTCCATCTTTCATCTCTCATCTTTGGTTACAAAAATGTGCTACATATTTTAACTCTGAAATACATGTAGATTTGAAATATGTAATAAAAAAATATGCAATTTTTGAAGCGATTTTGATAAAAAAAAAAAAAAATTGAGAACTCAGGGTTAAAGACATAACTTATTTAAATAATAAACGTATATATATATATATATATAACAAATTTGAACAAAAACATCGTTCATAATTTCCTTTTCGGTTTAAACTTAAATCGTGGAAAACGGCAAAATGCGGATCACCTTTCCCTCCACACAAACATAACACAATCAGTTGGGCCGGTGGAATTGGAACTTATTTGAAATTGTTAAGACTTAAGTACCATTTTAAAATAATATTTCAGATAAATGGTATTCCCTACAATTAACGGTCATTATTATTTAGTATAAAATCAACAAGTCCAATACAACTTAGGGAACCACGTGAAAGGAAAAAAAATCTACACGAAACGTTCACTACCAAAAGTCGGGTAATTAAGAGAGATGTTATATGTTTATCAGACAACAAAGGCGTTTAAATGTTAACTTTTAAAAACATTATCTAGTTCCATTCCATGTAAAAACACCCATAAATAACATTAGAATCGTATGCGTGTACAATTGTGAACATTACAAAAAAAGTCTTAAATTTTCCTTAAATCCGTTATAGTTACTTTTGAACGAGGGAGACTTACTTTCAAACGCTTGTAAAAACAACTCCTGATCAGTTTTGAATTGTTCTGAACCATTATCTTTGGAGCTTTCGTGTGACCTCTCTCTCTTCCTGGGCGGCATCTTGGTAATTTAAATAGAAATTAACATGTATAATTTAATTTTTTTAATGAAAAATCCAATGCGGGAACAACAAAACCACAACACACATTTCTCCCACCACTTTCGCTGTTTCAGCGGCAAATACCTTACTGCAGCGCCATCTGTTGAACAGTATTCTTAAAAAGACTACTTACAACGCCCTCTGGATTTTAAGTGGCAGGGACCCCTAAGGTGGTACAAAAAAATGTTCGCAAAATTGAAAGTTTGTAAATGGAAATTAACATTGGTTTCATTGGC
>QLNU02014176.1:167567753-167592541 GCA_006491805.2 Dysdera silvatica
TAACAGCACCTGTTAAGCATCGTTGATATAATTTCATTGATAAACCTTTTCGAGCAACAACCGCAACTAATATTTTTTTAGCATTTTGCTACAACCTTTTTAGCATTTTTGCGACAGCATGTTTTGAGCCAGCTTAAACGCTGTCTGTGTGTGTGTGTAAAAAAGAGAAGATGTTAAAAATTATGAGCTTGACAATGCGTCAGCTTTTAGTTCTTGAAAAATGGTTAGGGGTGGGAGGAGGGTCCGATCTGCTAAACTATCCTGGGGCCCGTAAGCCCTGTCCATGGCCCTGTGCATATTTTAACTACAATTCTATTAATCTAAACATGCTATCAAAAAATTATAAATAAAAACATATAATACTGTACATATATTTTAAAAACAACTCTATTAATCTAAAAGTGCATATACATGATAAAATTTAAAATTATGTCTTTATTCAAAGTTGAAAAATCTCAAATGTAATAGATATTTTGTATTGAATTGGGGGTAGGGGTGGGGAAGGAAATTGAAGACAGGCAAAGTAGTAATGAAAGTATTATAGAGAGAGAATACTTTAAAATAGTTAATGAAAAAAACTATTTGTTGAAAGAGTAAATGGCATCGAATTATCCCCAGAATTTAATAATTTAAATACAGCTTAACGAATTTCATGGGGCTAGTGAAATAATCGTTAAATCGAGGGATTCGTTAATTCGGGTAAACATATTTATAGGAATCTGTGGCGCATCTGAGGGGGGTGGGTAATGTATTTTGACCCCAGACAGACCTGTAGCTAGGACTTTTGTTACGGAGGGGGCTTGTATTCGTTAACGTGTTTCGATCGCATTTCCATTAATATATTTAATACTAAATATCTAACATTGTAAGTAAGCTAATTAATATATTTAACATTAATGAATAAATTTCTTAACGTAAATTTTGCATTGAAAACTTCTAGAGGTATACTAAAATTTTCCCCTTATCCTTAAATATTATTAAAATGTTTAATAATACTATTAAAATAATTTCCCCTTATTATAGAATAGATGCAGATTCAAGCCTCTCTAAAAAATACAATGTATACACAGTGCAGGATTTACGTATAGGCTAAGGAGGCTCTGGGCTTCATCGTTTTGGGGGCTTCACTCAGTGGCCTGGTGTTAATTTAATCCTGAAACATTGATACATTTCTATATTTGCATATCCATTTATTGAATTGTCATCATGCCCTTTGAAAGTTCAGAGATCTATAGAAGTAATTATTTCAACGTTTTGGTTCTACTTTTTATTTAGTCTATACCCCTCGACATAATGAAGTCGCATGCACAGTTTTAGGAAACTTAGGCCGGCGTCTCTTTTTTTTTCCCAGACCACTGTTTAGTCTACCACAAAACTTCACATATTGGACTAGTGTTGATAACCTTTTAATGATGCATTTCCACCGTTATCTTTATTTAAATCACCTCACCAAAATCAACATCCGGTCGTTTATTTCAAACACAACCAGTATTCTACTTCTGACCAGAAACGATTGGTATGGTCATATTCCCATTGCAGTTCATTTGGACTTTACCCTAACAGTTTTAACCGTCTACATACATTCTTTCTCAGAGTGAGAGGGCCATGGCTACAAGGGAAAGATTGGTACTGTATTATCTAGATAAGGGGTCCTCAAACCTGTTCACCCGCGTAAACCTTTCGTCCTGCCCGAGTGTAATGGCATACCTCCTGAATTTTTTTTTTTTTTGTGGCCTTTCCTGTCCCCATCTATCTTACAACTGTTGGTGTAAGGGGAGGGGGGCTGGGCTAGTAGCTTTCAGAAAAATATTACCCCTTAGAAAATTTTATTCAATGAAATATCTAAGTAATACCATGTGATGACCATTGATGTAGGAGCTATAGCCTCCCTCCTCCCAAAAAAATAAAAGCCCCTGCACTTCGAGGCTAGTTGCGCCAATACTGACGTCTATTAGGAGGTAGCAAACGACGGCGGACACAAGCTTTCATTTTGGCGGGTCAAAGACAGCATTTGCCACGGTCTAGGAAAAATACCCTCTATTCATTCATGAAAGTTGGAATTTTTTACAGTGAAAAAATATATTTCGGAGTATTGATGGATCCAGTGAAGAGCGATCGCCACCCACGTCAGGGCTAAATAGGAAAAAAAAATGGAGACGAAGAATATTTTGCGTTGTTTGTTACGACTAATAAACAAGTCTTATACCGGCGTCCAAAATCTCCAAGTCTTCGAGAAATGCGATCCAGACGTTTTTTCATGAACCTACCAGCTTCACGCCCTCTAAACTACGTTTTCAGTAAGTGTTGCTTCAGCAAAACGTTAGTTTATCGTTGAAGCACCTGAAAACTTGGCTTCGAATGCCCATGTTACAAGAGAAACTTTTAATACACACCCACAGAAATGCTTATATTGACAAATTTTCGAAGGAAACAAGATGGCTTGACTTTGCACTTAAATCACAACACTATAGTTTTCAACATTTTCGTATAAATATAAGTAATATAATTTCCTGAACTTATTTTTTTTATAAAAAGTTGCTTGCCAGAAAAAAATAACAATTGCAAGGTTTTTGTAGTTTAAATTTAAACTTGTTCTATTAATTAAATTGTCGCTTTGGTTATTGTATTATATATATCTTTCGTAAGTGAAATACTAAATAAAAAAATTAAATTATTTACATAAATTACATACACCCTATAACAAAAAAAATCGACGCATCAAGGAGGAGTTGTCCGATTGCGATAAAAATTGGTGGATGTGAAGAACATACATAGAAAAAGAAACGATTAAAATTTCAGAACAATTGAATGATTTATTGCAGAGTTTGACCGTTACAAAGGGAGGAAGTCAATAAAGCATTGACCCACACCTAGCGTGGCAGACTGATAAAGATTCCGGATGGTGTCCTGTGGAATTTCTTGCCAAATTGTCTCCAACTGTCGGGCTAAATCGTCACCTTCCCATAGCGTCCCAAATGTGCTCTATGGGAGAGAGATCAGGAGATCTAGCTTGCCAAGGAAGTGTTGGGCAAGCTTGAAGACAATTCATAGCAACACGTGCCGTGTGCGGCCGGACATTGTCTTGTTGAAACGTAAGTCCAGGGTGTCGCAAAAGGAACGGTAACACAACCGGTCGTAGAATGTCGTCTACGTACCGCTGTGATGTAAATGTGCCAGAAATGACCACCAAAGGGGTCCGGCTATCAAAGGAGATGGCACCCCAGGCCATAACGCCCTGTTGTGGGCATGTGTGGCGTGCGATAGTAAGGGCAGGATCCCCACGCTGCCCTGGACGTCTCCAGACACGTCTGCGGTTGTCGTCAGGACACAGTTGGAAACGGGACTCGTCACTAAAGACTATACGTCCCCAGTCAGCGCAGTTCCAAGTTGATCGAGCCCGGCACCACTGTAATCGGACTTGACGGTGTAAAGGCGTGAGAGGTAAGCGGCGTAACGGTCTGCGCGAGAGTAAATTCCGCTCTCTCAGTCGTCTGCAGAGGGTCATGTTGGGCACATGTGTGCGGGCCACACGTTGAATAGTTGATAATGACGAATCCGGTGCTGTGACAGCTGCTCTGACAATTGCTCTGTCTTCCCGTTCTGTTGTGGCCCTAGGTCGACCGCTGCCGTCCCGACGCTGACATCTGCCGTTGTTGACCCACTCTTGCCAGCACCGTCCAATCGCCGCATCGCTTCGACCCACATGTCCAGCGATTCTTCGATTCGTCCAACCAGCCTCTTTCAATCCGATAGCACGACCTCTTTCAAACTCTGACATATGCTCGTAATGAGCACGAATCTTTCGGCGAGGCATTGTTACAGTCGACGTAAGATATCCGCAGTCAAAATGCAACAGAAATTTTGACCACATATTGAGAATCGCTCCTTATATACACCTGCTGAATGCGCAGTTCCGATGCGCTGGAGTTCCCGCTATTCATTCATTGGACACCAAATTTTAATCATTTGCATGTTCGGTCAAAATGTCTTTGCATACGAAATTTCATTACAATCGGACAACTCCTCCTTAGTGTCTTTTTGTTATAGAGTGTAGATCAAAAGAATGACGATTTTTATAGTTTGGAATTGGCCTGCGAACCTCTTTACATATATGTGACGAAAACTTATTCACAACAGAGAACTCTCTACACACAAGGTCTGGTCTTAAAGTGAAACTGAAAACATGAACGGTCAGTAGGGAAGCACAAGCAGTATTGCATTTAGATCGTGAATTATGATGGCAGGTAAATAATGGTTTCCAAAATTAAATGCCTCAGGCAAAAAAAAGTGATGGGGTTGTTCCCCCGCATTCATTTCTGATTTAAAAGATTGAATCCATGCAAGAAGCCTTTATGAGTTCCCGTTCAGTTAGTATGGAGAACTCATTCTGTAACAGTAACTTGTCAAGACCCAAATTTTAAAGACCTTTACTCTACCGTTAAGCCTTCTTTTTTCTTATATTTCACTATCCTGTAAGCTTGATATTGACCGAAATACAAAAAAAAAAATTATAATTACATGCCTTTTTCCCCAAATGTTTTAATTCAATACATATTCGTGATGCTTTAGAACTAAATTTAACCCTTTTTGATCCACCATCTAAGTTAATAAAAAATCAAGAAACTGACTGCACTTGCATGGCTGCATTTTCTAATTTATTAATGATTGCTTTTTTATGAACTCAATACTTGTAAGCCAAGTGATTATGTGTGGGTATGTGTTTACGATAAATAGTTACCTGTATACAGCCGTCCCCAAAGGGTATGATGTGCTGTGTGCACCGTATACTCTCAAGGAATGTTGAAAAATACCAAGTATGCGCCACATACTCAAGAAAGTTTTTGTATTTGTTAAAAGTTGCTCAAAAACAAGCAAAGTCCAGTCTTTTTTTGCTAGTTATTTACAAATTGGAATGGAAACAAATGAGGAAAACCACCCAAGCCTCAAAATAATATCCTGCGTACGACCAGGAGAGGAATGAAAAACTGATGAAAGTGGCAACTGCCACCTTTAACTTGGATAGACAGCTAACTTGTAAATAATTGTCATAAACACCTCGCCAAATCAGCTTAACTTACCAATATAACTAGTATCAAAAATGTAATAATTTCAAATCTCTATTATGTTAAACGAAAATTCATAAAACCATTTAAAAATAATTTAGCAAAAGAGTTTTAAAAAGAAACACAATGTGGTTGGAAATGATTTTTAGGGAATAATTTCTATACTGTCATTAAAGGTCATCAGTATCACATTGGGAACAATTTGAAGTAGTTAATTTTTAATTTCAAAATACCATGCCGGGGACATAAGAAAAAGTACGCGAAAACAAAAATGAGTTATAATGTATATTACTTATCCCACATGATAAAGACACACATGTAAGCATTTATTTGGAGGTCTGGATTAGAATCATCGATCCATCTAAATTACCTTAACTTTGAAGGCGTGAAAGTATGCAAAGCGATTTTGATTGGAAATAAGCTATATAAAGACGAGAATCGTGATTTTAGAAATAATTTTGGTACAAAGTTATCAAATTAATAAGTCCAAGGAAGTCACAGTATTCAAATTAAATTGCACAGTTGGGTCTATGTTTTTTTATATTTTAGTTTTTATACGTGTAGATTAAAATTAAAAGATTTTATGGTGCATGGTTACGATACATTCTCATTAAGTAATATTCACAGAGGAAAGGAGATTTATATGTTTTATTCTTTTCTAAAGTGCTCATGTGTGTTGCAATTAGGTGCCAAAGTGAGCTGAAAATCGCATGCCTGGATGGTAGTGAACTACATAAAAATTAGAATCGTTGCAAAGTTTAATACTGATTACGTTGTGAAAACAAAGCTACACAGAACAAAAATGAAGTTTGTAAAAATCAATTACCTTTAACATGCAAGATTTGATGAAACTTCTAATGATGAAAGTGATTTGGCACCAATTTGTAAACTGTGTAGACCATTATCAGACAACTAAAATGCTGATGAAAAACTACAAAATTGCTTTTTAATAAAATCAAACGAATAATTTGAAAAAAAAAAAAATTTAACTCATATCAATTTCTTTCAAATTGTCAGTTTTTTTGTTTTTTTTTTAAAACTTCTATAAAACTTTATGCAGTTTTAGGTTAATTTAATTCATTGCTTTGGTTTTATGCGATTTTGGAAAATTACAGAATGCACATCTAATTTTACAATGTAAGTCTAACACTATTCTCCGAGGAAAGGATTTGCCACATTAAAAAACAAAAACAGATTGGATATTCTGCTATGGACACTCAAGCCCTGATGATCAGTATTTAAAAATATATATTTCATTTTCTTTTATTAAATGGGTTCTCTCTCTCCTTACCATCCCCTCCTCTTAAAAACATTTGAAGCAGCTTTCAAATACAGTAGGACCCTCTTATAATAAGTACAAATTCAGAAAGTTCGCAGATATAGCGAGGAAAATATGGATTTTGTTTGGTATAATGAGTAAGACAACAAATTCAATTGTTTCTAATGAAAACGTTTTTGTGTGTCAGATATAGTGAGCATTATCTTTGGTTTCAATCTCCTCTTCATAAACAGAGTCCTCTTGTAGAGGACCTTGCACAGTACACCCTGCCTTAGGCTTCGCAAACCCTTCGCCACCTCATGTATACACATACAAATTTCGTAACAGTTTTTGAAAGGGACTATAATTACGTAGAGTCCAGATACAAGATGAAAGTAATTATAAACATAGAATAACCTTATATAGAAGATACCAAATATTGGTTTTAAGACATCCAGCAAACCCATAAGAACAGAAACAATTTGTACAAAAACATTTTATTGGAAGATTCCACCACTTAGTACCACTAGACTTTACTGGAAGAGATAGAAGCAGTTCAAATATTCTACATCCCTGGAACCAACCTTAATCTTCAATGGTGATGAAGTTACGAATATGTATTCTTGTGATGAAAGTGAAATTGGTGTTAATTTGATTTGGTTTACAATTCGTCTCTCTTCGCTTGATCATCGTCCTTCTCTTCTTCCTCCTCTTCGTCCTAAAAAAAATTGACAGCAATAGTTAAATGTCAAGTCATGACCAACGTTGATGTTTATTGGAATTGTGAGCTCTCAGAAGGTATGGGCATACCATGGCCTATCACCAAACGATGCGTAAGATTGAAATGAAAATGCCGATGTTATGACATTAGCAACGAGCAAAAGTTAAATATTAAAATGCGTTAAAAGCACACGGAGTCCCCAGTATTTCTGAAAATGTACCCACCTCTCTATGATAATGCTGAATGTTAAAGCAGTTCATTATGGATATTAAAACTGAGCATCTAATAAGACTATCGACCCAGGAATCCAAACCTCTGGACCTACAATTTTCCAAGGCTCTTAAAAAATAAAAGGAATTCTTTAAGAATCCAAACCTCTTAAAGCCTAGGGAACCAAACCACGGAATACAGTGAGCAGCAGTGCGATCTTTGAGTAAGCGTTCTTTGCAGTTGGGAATCGAACCTGGATTAATGGCACACTAGGTGAACATGTTACCACACTGCACAACCGCAGGGCATCATTGTACTTTAATTCACTGCAGTTAAAAAAAAAAAGGGGAGTTCCAAACTGACAGCCTTTGTTAGCGTTTTATAGCGACAGGACAGCTCAGCCCACACTGCACAAGGACCGATATAGTTTTCAGAGGACACCAAACCCCAAGACTATGATGGGTAGGAAAAAACCCTGCACATTCGTCGGCACCATTGCAATTGAATCTGGATTAATGGTACAATGGGTGATCATGTTACCTTTATGGAACAATAGGGACAACAGGATTTGGGTGTAGGTTTCTATTTGAAGATCACACACCATTTGAGATTATTTGGGTTTGTTTCATGTTTTATCTTACAGTGCAAAGACAGCTAGGTCATTCTGTACCCTGATTTATAGTTTTCTAAAGAATTCAAATCTTCGTCATGCAGGGAATCCAACCTCAAACCATTAAAAAAGTACAGAGTAGTGAATGGGAGGTAAACCATGATTTTTCATATGGTAGACAGCTTACTACTATAGAGCCCACTCCATGGTCGATTTAAGATGGAACCGCCGACTTAGTTGGTCCTCCATGTTCACAACACCCTCGGAAGTGAAATTAATTACTGGCATTCAAATAAAGTCTAGCAAATTTCAAGACTGTTTAAAAGTTGGCTGTATTTTTCTGGTGCAAGGACAGCAAGGGTCATTCTGTACCAATTAAGGTGAGATCGTACATACGGTATATGAACAGTTTGAAAGTAATGACTTAACAGGGTGCACGGGCATCATCTAAACTCCTGCATCACCGCCCATTCACTATTCCAAATGCTTGATTATGCATAAACTTCATTCCTCCCCTCAAATTTATTTGTATGCGAGAAAGTCTAACGGTTTACTAAAAATTAATTTGAAAAGCAGGGTTATTGGCAAACCTCTTCTTTAAATGCAGCACCGTCAGCTCCATCGGTATCAAGGAATTTCGCCAAGCCCTCTAATGTGCGCTCCCCATTGTAATCTACCACCTGCAAGCAAAATAGGAAAGTTAGCTGAAAGTAATAAATTTAAAATGGCCAACGTTACCTCAGGAGCAGCTCTTCCATAGTCTCCATCTGTTTCGAGGAAACGACTAATACCCTCGAGAGTACGTTCACCATTGTATTCTACAACCTGTATATGGAAGAAATGCCACAGCATATCTGAGTATAACAATGTACCTAACATAACAAAGGAACCGTGGAAAGGTGTACTGTCAAACAGCACTTCCAATATATATTATAGTGAGAATACTTATAATATAGTTCTATAGTTATAGTGGGAGTACTTATAATACAGTACTTTAAATATTGAAGGAGTATTACATGTTCGTTAAAATTACGATGGAAGATTGTGTCTCTAAATGAAGGTTTAGTTATATTGTACAGCATATCATGCAAGTCAATTTCCTACACAAATTCATTTCGAATCCTGTGACTTATTTTGTTCACACTTTTTTAAACAAGTTGGCATCACTGCTTAAAAATTTTAATGCTTAAGCACATTAATCATTCACAATTGTAAATAAGGAGGCAAAGAAAAATTTGCTCTTTTTTTTAAACCAAAAGATGTGCGGAGAATGACTATTCTTTAACGAATGATGTATAATAAATCATGCTTTTAAAAGAACAACCACTATCTCAATGAATGGTGCAAAATTGGGGGAATAAAAGAACGAGTTTCTCAAAGAAATGACAACTAAATTAAAAGCAATATGCACAATTAAATATACTATTGTTTTACGTTCCAAGACTGCATGAACGCTTATTTGATATGGAATCACCGATTTAATCGCTGACCTCCAAACCACGATGAACACCAGGCCTGTAATGCAGGATTAAAAAGGGTATGGATAAAAACTAGTTTAAATTTTAAAAAAACAATTTCTACGAAGTTGTTTTGCTTTGGGTTATAATTTGGATTTTTATTCCAAATGGGGAAAGAAGGGATTAAAACTCCCCATATCTGTGGTCACAGGGATTAAGTGGTTAAGTAAAAAACTGGCAAAAATAAATGAACCGTGATTTCGGTGAACAGGGTTTCAGAAAATTACTCTTCAAACCATTAAATTTAGAAAGTTATTTAAGTCACATTGATGTCAACCAAATTTAAAAACAAAAAAAAAACCCTTAGAATTTTTTCTATACATAGAAAAAGTTCTAAGGTAAAAAAGTGCTGCCCTGAAAAAATGTGATTTTGTACTTAATCAGTTATTCCCTGTATGCCTACACTCAACCAAACTCTCTGGGAATCAAACACAGCCTAGTGAGCCTAAAGTGAGCCTAAATGCACTTTCTGACCTCCTTTGCGTTGTCTGTAACTTTCGTATTGCTCCAACTGTTAGACTCCATGTCTCTGATCCATAAGAGAGGACTGGCAATACACACTGGTTGAAGACTTTTCTTTTTAGACATAAAGGCAATTTCCCCTTCAGGATAAAACTGTTTCTTCCAAATGCACTCCAGCCAAGTTTAATACGTCTGTTGAGTTCTTTCATAATGTTGCCATCCATTGAAATCAGCTGGCCAAGGTAAATATATGAATCAGCAATTTCTAGCTCAATGTTGTCAACTTGTATTTTTGTTTCCTCTACAAAATTATTGAACATGATCTTAGTTTTTTGTAGGTTCATCTTGAGTCCAACTTCTTTACTTCTAGTTGAGAGCTCCTGTACCATGTCTTGGAGTTCTAATGGGTTCGTTGAAAAAATAACAATGTCATCAGCAAACCGCAAATGATTTAAATATTCACCATTTATTTTTATTCCCTTGTTATTCCAATTTATCAGCTGAAAAATCATCTGTAAAGCTGAAGTAAAAAGTTTTGGAGAAATGGTATCTCCCTGCCTCACCCCTTTGCCAAGTTTGATAGTTTTGGTATCTTTATGTAACCGAAATTTTGCACTTGCATTTTTATACACACGTTTCACCATGTCAATGTACACATCCTCAATGTCTGTTGATCTTAAAGAGTTGATGACTGCTGATGTTTTAATAGAGTCAAAGGCCTTCTCATAGTCAATAAATGCAACACACAATGGAAGTTCATATTCATGTGTTCTTTCAATTAATTCTCTTAATACTTGAATATGGTCCACTGTACTGAATCCACTTCGAAATCCAGCTTGTTCTCTTGGTTGAGCTGCATCTAATTTTTTCTGCAGGCGATGTGTTAGCACTTTTGTGAAGATTTTATAAATAGCAGGTAACAAGCTAATTGGTCGGTAATTTTTCAAATCCTCTTTATCACCTTTTTTATGCAAAAGAATTACTGTTGCAGAATCCCATTGGTTTGGTATGTTACCGCTGTTAAGACATTTGGTAAAGAATTTTGCAAGTATGTCTTCTACATATTCTCCAGCTTCTTTTAGGATATCTAATGTAATACCATCATCGCCAGGGGCTCTTCCTTTCTTCATACTTTTTATTGCAAATGAAACTTCTTCTTTTAAGATTTTAGGAGCTGTTCCTTCGACTATTTCAGTGTCTTCGTTTAATCCACTGTTACTTTCATATAGTTTTTTGTAGAATTCTTCAACTCTTCTAAGTATTTCTTCCCTATTTCTTGTTACGGTGCCATCCTCTCCTTTTAATGCAATGATGTGTTTCTTCCCAACAGATAAACTTCCTTTAACAACCCTAAGGCTCTTGTTATTTTCAATGGCCTTCCTTACTAACTCACAATTGAATTTTCTTATGTCTTCTTTCATGCTTTTGCGCAGAGTTTTACAAAGTTCTATGTACTCAATCCTGGAACTGGTATTTCGATTGTCCACCTTCATATCTCTTCGCCTTTTCATGAGCTGTTTCGTCTTCTCAGATAATTTGCTATTGTGCTTTTTACAGGTTACACCACCAATTTCCCCAGCAGTTTCAACTATTGTCTTAACAATGTTTTCATTTGCTTCTGAGATATCACTTTCATCAATAAGTCCTTCCAGTGCAGAAAAGCGATTTTTTAATTCCAACTTGAATGCCTCGGTATTTTCTTTTAATTTCTTTAAATCCACCCTCTTACTTACTTGTTTCCTAATGAGCTTCTGTCGTTCTAATTTAGTATTTAAGTGCACTTTACATCTCACCATTCGATGATCACTTCCAGTATTAAATCTGTTCAGTACACTGCAATCTTCAATAATTGATTTCTTGTTTGCCAGGATATAGTCAATTTCACTAGTTCCCCCATTTGGGTGTTTCCATGTCCATTTTCTTTGCGGTTTCTTCTTAAAAAATGAATTCATGATGCTAAGGTTTTCAGCTTCTGCAAATTCGATGAGTTGATCGCCACGTTCATTCCTTTCCCCATATCCGTATTTACCAACCGATGTCTCTCCTTGTTCCTGTTGTCCAATTCTTGCATTGAAATCCCCCATGATGAGCTTGATATGTTGTTTCCCTTTGGTGTGTAACTCTTTGATTTCTTCATAAAATTCTTCAACCTCTTCGTCGGTATGGCTTGATGTTGGTGCATATACCTGTACTATTTGAAGTTGGTATCGCTGGGTTAGTTGAACAACGAGCCTCGCTGCTCGATCTGATGTACTTTCAACTTCCAGAAGACAGTCTTTAATTCTTTTGTTGATTAAGAAGCCAACACCACTTGTTCTTCCAGTTTCCGTTCCTCTATAATAAAACAAATGTCCACTTTTAAGTTCCACCAACTCTTCACCTTTTCTTCTAACTTCACTGAGTCCTACAATGTCCCATTTGATCTTGTCAAGTTCTTCTTCCAATTCCTGAAGTTTTGCTTCAGAAGCAAGGGATCGTCCATTAAACGTAGCCAAGGTCAATAACAAACGGCAGCCTGGGCCATTCCAGTGATTCTTAGCACCCCCTGCTTTCATGCCACACTGACCGCTGCCTTGATCAGGAGCACTCCAGCACCTGGAGACTAGGGGCCATGGTTTCTGGTGTGTCAACATAATGGAGGAATTAGCCATAATTTCACCACGCTGGCTAGACGGGTTGGTGAATTAGCCCTCCCCTTCCGCCTTTCTATCCGTGCAGCAAATATTAATTTGCCACATAAATAGAAAGCTCAGCCTGCACCACTTGAAGGCGGGGTAGGACACTAGGTTACTGGCCTGGCCGGTTCCACACATCGTCACATACGTTCAGCGTGTGGGTCTCCTTCCAGTTAGATACCAGCAACCCTTTTGCAGGCCATATATATATATATAAAAAAACAACAACACCACACTTCACTGTGCAATAGATTCTTACAATGAACTACAACAATTTAAACCTTTCGATAATAATAGAATAGCATAGTGTAACTGTTGCGCTAAGAGGGATTATTGCAAAAAACTTACATTTGGTGGTCGAAGATGAGGAATGGTGATTGATGATGAATTTCACTGTGTTTTATGATCCAAGTAAAAGACATGACAGATCATATGAGACTGAGCAAATGTCTTAACACAAAATCAGAGCTATACAAATCACATAAACCAGGAATTCAACTGATAGGTTGTGTTTCTATGGCACAAAGGTCATTCTGCACCAAACAAGGCGAGGCTATACATGCAGCACCAGGAAATCGAAACCAGTACGGAGCATTCAAAAATCATAGTGTACATTTCACAGAGCATTTAGTAACAGGATACTAACAACTGTGTATATGATATGCAGTCATGCCAATTAAACTATGAGACTTTAAACTTACAAGTATTCTTAAAATTACTTTCACGATTTGGAGATTGGTAGCCAATAGGGACTATAGTTCCCCATCTCCTACAAATAATTCCTTCTGTGCTTAGCTTCGTCTGAATTTAGTTCATTCGTGTTTTGTCTGAAAGGTTCTCTCCCAACCTCTATATTTCCCTCTAGGTCTAAATGGAGTCAGTAAAACCGTTCATTAGTGGATAGGAACAATTCAAGTATTACGTAAGCATATTTGGGGGGGGCGAAATGGCTAAAATACTGCTTATGTAATACTTGAATGCTTCTACACCAATGAGACAGAAAAAGTTTAAACAGGTGTGACCGCATCTGATGGATGCCTCTTAATACGTTGATTGCTGTGTCACCGTATTTGGGTGACAGCAAAAGTTCTCATCGGGCCGCGTCTCCCGTATTCGGGGTGACGCTTATTTGACTACTTACAAAGGATCTTCGAAAATATTTGGACAGATATTCCACAGGATGTAATAAAACTATCGAATTATTATAAAAATGTTTTATTAAAAAAATTATTTGGAGTGTAAAACATTAAAGCATTCTATGCAAAGCTGAGGTTGGTCAGGACATTTTGGACAAAAAGTTGTTTTCTTCAGATTCCCTCATGCCTTTGATGGGTCCATTTTACATCTTTTATTTGAATAACATCGTTTGCATGCACGTCTAATGCTTTTTGCAGAATCATTTTTGCGAACGGCGATATTATGCTGACTTCGAACAGAAGGCTTGGTTGTATTTTCAGGCAGTCTTAATTTTTGCAGCTATCAATTCTCTAAATCTTCTAATATTTATAGTCTTCTTTGTCACAATTTTGTAAAGCACCGTATCGTAACAGGTTTCTTCTTCACTGCTATATGACTCATTAAGAACTAACTTTTCCATTTTTCTTTTCAATACTGAAACGAATTAGGGCAGAGATTTTAAGTTATACCACTCGGTACTCAGCAAAGATTCGAACTGTTCATGCACAGCTGCGAGGTGACAAGTGAGGACCTTAGGAATGTATCGATAGAAACAAATGAACAGATATGAGCCAGCAACTTACGCTTTGTACAGCGGCGTGCATGGCCTGACGGAGATTTCGTTGCAAACACATGCGGCAGTCAACATGTTAAGAGGGTACTTTGCTGTATTTTTCACCCATCATTATATATATTTCTGATAATATATGATTCTGTGTTCATAATATATATTTCTGATATTGTACCAATTATTGTTTCGTCTGCAGCACAAGGACAGCAAAGGTCGCACTGCACAAGGACTTACGGTTTTCCAAGGAACAGTATCTCGTGTTCTAAGGAACCAACAGTCCAATTACGGCAAGCAGTTTGTAAGAATTTCTCCACCCTCAACCACTGAACATACCGATTATAACTCTTTTTGATCTCAATTTGTTTAGGATTTCTTAGTGATCTTCAAAAGTTTAAAAAATCATTGAGAAGAAATATTGTGAATGCGTCCAAATACTTACATCGTTTGTTTCTTTCTTGAACAACTTGATGGTTGGGAAGCTGCTGACTTTTGTATGTTCTAATTCGTTGGCGGTGGCATCCATTTTCGCAATAACGATGTCATTCCTGTCCTTGAATTTTTCGCCAAGCTGATCGTAGATGGGTGCTAATTGCTTACAATGTCCACACCAAGGTGCATCTACAAAAAACAAAACCTGACACGTTTGCCACAACATTTAAGAGCAACAGATGCATTTTAAATCAATCATGGAATAATCCATAATTGGGGGGGGGAAAAAAAAGACTAATTCAAATTATTACATACAAAATTCAACGAGGACATTTTTGGTTTTGTCGAAGACGACATCGTCGAAATTCTTTCCAACTAGCACCTTCACGGGATCCTTGTTCCAATCTTCTGGAATATCTTCAGATAACAGGTGTTGCTATTAAAATGAAAGAAACGTGATATAAAAACCTCTCAGAATCCAAATCTACACATGTTTATAATATAAATGTACGTATATTCATATAAGTTTAAGTACATATGATAGGCAACATGTAAAAGTAAGTGTATATATAAATTTAATATAATTTCACAGGTGATAACTTCTAGAAGTGAAAATCCGTAGTCAACTGCACGGGCGCAGGGTTAGGCCACCATTTAGTAATTACACAAAATACATAATTTATGAAAAACGGACACAATGAGGAAATTAAGTATTTATTAAATTAATAATAGAGGATTAAACTGTATTAAGTGCAATATTAATTCTTAGAATTTACAAGATTTCCAATATTTAACCCAGTAGCATCTTCTTTCAAAGATGGCATAGATAAAAGACAATTCACAATTTTTTCACATAAAGGATCGAAGAAAGTTACCACTATTGGATACAGCTTTGAATCAACATCGTTGCTTCCATCAGTTGCAACTGAAAATGGATAGCACCTTAAATTTTCAACAAGTGATGAGGATTCCTTTGCGGACATTTCTTTCATAATTGCAGAAGTTTTGGTCCTTGCAGATCCATATTGTTTTGCAATACTGCTGTCAGGAAACGTTTTCCGAAAGAGCATCCCCGCGTGATCGCAGCAATTCATTGGCAAATTATGTTCGATCAAAAACGATGTAAATAAACATTCAGCGTTAATCATGGAGGTATCGTTAAATGCAAAAAATGAAGGCTTGATACTATGATTAGACTCTACAGCCTTGAACGTCTCCTTATGTTTAACAGTCTCAGAATGCAAAGTAATATCGCGTTTACCACCGTGAGTAATGCTTATGTCTTTACCGCAACACGTGCAGAAAGCATATTTTGGCCCCAGTCTTGATTTTTGAATAAAATTAAACATCTTCATATATTCGGCTTTAAACGTTTGGTAGTACCTTTTATTAACGGTCGACATCGTTAACGTTGTTTTCAAAAACACCTAAAAACAAAACTTTCTTTCCAGAGCAAAGAAATACCAGATACGTCTAATACGTGGCTTCCCTACACAAAGTCACGTGCTTGACCAAAACCTTATCGATGCAGTGCATTCTCTCCTCCCCTAACTACAAATCCCGATGCGCGATTTCGTTGCGCAGGGGCATCACTCTACGTCATAGCTGGAGCTAAAATTCCACGTCACGCCACGCATGTGCCATTGATGGCAAACAAATTTTTCTGGCTTTTACTGATATTTGCATTTATTTAAGTGCATTTATCATTAAATATACACAAGAATTTAAATACGCATCAAGAAAAATAGGTACTTAAATTTAAAAAAACACTGGGGATTTTAGATGAAATTTCCGAAAATCAGAAGAAATCGTTTTCCGACCGGAAGACCGATAAAAAATCCGAAGGATTGGCATCTATGGCACAAGGTAAAGGTCCAATGAGGTATTTCCAAAAATTAAGTCATTAATTTCTCCCTCTTGAATGACCCTAAATCTGCCCCCCAATATATAATTCACCTAAGAGAGGATTTCACTTTATAGTTACTTACTAGGGAACTCCAACTGTCACTCACCAACTGTCACGATTTTTTGCATGTAGTAAGGTATGGTAAATCTATTGCCTAAAACATTAAAAATTTTCTCTATCTCGGAAGAGATCAAAAGATATGACATCTTGAATATTAGTAAAATCAGCAGCATTTGGCTGTAACCCGTCCATTTGGCGTCCTTTCAATATCATCCATTATTTGAAGGACAAATTCAACCGCTCGGTTTTCAAAAAAACCTTTACTTTGGATATCAGTTTTTGTTACGAGTTTGGTAATTTTTCGCCCAGAAATATTAAATTCTCTTTTAAATGAATTTATAAATCCATTTGAAACTTTAAAGTCATGTGTGCTTTTTTCTTTTGCGCATGCAATAAACCATTTTTGGGTGTCTTTATCATGTACACAAAAGCCATTGTATCGTGCTGATTTAAAACGATTAAAAACTGCGTTTCTTATTTCTTTTTTACTTTTGCGATCTATTGCCATTATTTACTATATAGTTGCGCATTCTATATATTTGTCTATAATTTAAATCTAAATTATAAAAGTATCGACATATTGTTGCTATTTTGTGACATCGTCCTTTCGTTGTCCAAGCAAACTTGACAACTTTTTTCCGCATATTCTAAAGTATAACTATTGGCAATTGAGCTGATGGGCTCCTTATTTTCTGATGAATTTTCTGTAAAATCGTTATTTGCAACCCTTTCGTCAAAATCCAGTGTAGACACAAAATCCACATAAAATTCCGATGACTAAGATTGTTTTAGCAATTGCAAAAAGTTCCATCCCTACATTCATTTCACTTTGAATTGTTTGCTGTAATTGGATCTCCAAATTTAGCTTTAACTAAGTTCAAAAAATGTATGTCAACATTTAGTAAATTAAGCATAATTCACGATAACTGCGAAACGAAAATTCTAGTGTCAATATCTCTGTTCTTTATCGTGATCTCAGGCGTTCGGACGTTCGCCCAAAGCGTTTAATTTAAACAACTTGGTGAGATTTGTTTTAACTTGGGGAGATATCTTTAGCTTGGCACGTTAAAAACTCTATATTCATATGACCATATCTTCTGTTCTATTCCGAGAGATAGAAAAATTTTAACGTTTTAAGTGATTGTTGTACCACATCCTACTAGATACGAAAAATCGTGGCATTTGGTGAGTGACAGTTGGAGTTCTCTAGTTGTGCAAAACTATTTTAAAGTGCCATTTTTTTTTAGGGGGGTTAAAATTTCAAGGTTTGTTTATTTTAAAGTACAAGAACAGCAAAAAACATGCTACTTCACAACTACAATGAACAATTGGTCGGTAAGCGTTTAAGTTTGGTGCCACCGGAAACTGAACTCAGGTTAACAGTACCTTAGGTGAACGTGCTACAACCACATCACGGCAGGACTCCAAGCTTCAAAACCGTTAAAGCCCAGATTGTAAAATATACAATAGCATGAAAACAGCTGAAAGATAATGTAAATTTTCCGATATAACCTAATTTGTAACCAGTCCCAACTTTCTCAAATTTTTTGAACACAAGATGCCTCAAATATGGGAGTGAAAAAAAAAAGATCAAAAGGAAAGGTTAGGGGCAGTGTTTAGAAGTCCTTTGAAAGCTAGGGTGTTTCGTGTATGGTGAAAATTATATATGATGGTGGCTATGAGGAAAAGAGCGGATGAAGAGAAGCCATGTCTATTATTAATATAGATGTCATTTTTTTTTTTTTTTAGTGAGAAAATTGCGCAAATAACTAGAGCTATGTGAGCTACGGAGGAGTAAGAAATTAATGCTTTTAAATCTTTTTGGCAAATGCAGTTTGAACTAGTAGAAAGAACTCCTAGGAGACGCATTCTTATGACTCAAGGTCTTATAGAGGAAATGGATTTTAAAAAAAAGCAATTTAGATGCTTCATGATAAAGCTTACTTTGATTTCGCCACTCATAACTCCAGCAACAAATTTTCGGACTTCATCCTCGCTGATTCCAGCCGTTGGGGGCTTGAATTTGGCCATTTCATCTTCCAATCGGATAAGCCTCATGGTTGGTGCTTCCTCTTTCTTTAGGCCAAAGAATTCCATGATACGTTCGTGGTCATCTTCGTCAGTGTCGATGGTTACAAACAGGACTTTGTTTTTGTACTCCTTTGCAACTGTGCGGAATGTATTTAATCTGGATTCATAGTCTGGGCTTTGTTTGCTGATGAACAACAGATTGTGTGCCTTGATTTCACCACCAAATATCTTTTGTGCGGTCTACGAAAGGAATTATTTCAAAAACAACCCCAGAAAAGCTAAATGTAATTAAAACATACAGTAGAACAATTATTTAGAGCAATCAACAAACCATATCAGGTCCCTTAACCGTAGGCGGCTGACTACTTATTTTCTTGTAACAGCTTCATCCGATTACCGTGATAATTGAAATTCCACTGTATCTTATCGGAACGATAAAAACTGAAACGTGGTTTTTGTCACATAACATACTACGAACATACAATTCCCACTCACACTGCAGAAAAAATCCTTTATTTTCCCCAAGTCGGTTGTATTTCATGGCACAAGGACAACGAGAGTCATTCTGCACCAAACAAGATGGGACCACATACTTAATTTTTCCAAGTTTTCGTGAAAAACGTGATTCTCATTTCTTTTTGCAAAAAACGCGAGTGCCAAATTTTAATTTCCTTACCTACTGTTATGGAATCCCCCCCCCCCTCTTTTTGTTTATGGTTTTACAGCTCAAGGACTACAATGGTCATGCTATGCGGGGACCTACTGTTTTTCAAGAAATCCAAAACTCTGGACCTACAAATTTTCTGAGGAATCCGAACCTCCTAAGGCCTGAGTTAACGGTGCACTAGGCAAACACGCTACTACACTGCACCACAGCAGGACCCTCCCCCACCTTTTTTAAATGGCACAAGGACAAAGGTCCTGTGCCAAATGAGGTTTATACCCTCTTATTGACTTCGTATTTAATCTTGGCGCAGTATAGCCCAGATGCTCTTGCACCATAAAACATCCAAACAAACTTTGTATTTAAATATATTTCCTCATGTTCTACTCTGTTTGATTCCATCTCCTACCAATCCTTAATTATTCGTAGGTATTATTTGACGTTAATACATACCAATTAATTTATGGACACCTGCAATATATCAATCCGTTAATTTGTTTCTCATAAGGAAAAGCCCCTCTTACTCTATTTGTGTATATTTTAATTTACTAATGAGATTATGCGACTAAAATTTAATTTATGAAAAATGTTAATTATGCCTACCTGGTGATTGAACTCAACGACTGAAGGCAAACTGTTACTCTTGATAAATTTCTTCAGATTGTCTGCAGTAAATTCCTCATCAAACTCGTTTCTGCCTTCGTCAAACTAAAAAAATAAAATAAATAATAACATTACAAATGATGCAAACTCATACTATTAGTCATTTGAAAAGAATTCAATTTATCATTGCAAGCCAAAAACGAAAGGTTATCACAATCAACACAAGTGCATAAATACTACTACTACACTGAAAGTATAAATTAAGTTACAATTTGATAGCAAACATTAGTATCCTTGACATTTCTCTCTCCATTTTACCTGTGGGTGTCATAGGTAAAGATAGCCATATAAAAAAAAACACTGACATTGACTGACCTAATTCAATATTAGGCATTGACACACATGTGCACACAGTGCATATTTCTACCACTGTATCAATATACATGTGCACACAGTGTATGTTTCTACCACTGCATCTCATGTTTTTTCAAAAATTATTAGTATATGATCATCCTTTACGAAAAATACTTTTATCTAGTTAAAAAAAAAAAAAAATTTTTTTTTTTACAGTTAACGAATACATTAGTAACCTAAATACCTCGGCAATTTTAAAAACAAATGTTCATGTTATGTAAACTCCTAACCTTTTTAAAGAGAATAACAGTGTCCTTCTCTGCTTTTAGTTCAGTATAAACGGAAGCCTCAGATGTGATACCAAAGGGGAAGTCATCCATATCTGATGCAACCTCCTTGTAAACTTTAGCCTTATCGCCATCTTGATCTTTAAAGAATGCAACAATTGCAACATCCACATCTACAAAGGTCTTTGCTGCATCTGTTGTAGTCAAATCCACTGCTGGTGGGCCAGTTTTCTTCTTCAGCCATAGGACAATATCATCAGCTGTGCGTCCACCTGAAATGCACAGGATATTTATACTTCAGTTAAAACTGAAAATGCACAAACATTAAGAAAACAAAACACAGCATTATGTGGAATATGCAAGGTTATTAACAGTCTGAAGCAGTTTTAAGACATTTGGTAGAGTACATTGACGTGTTTTAGACACTGTCTTTCGTCAGACATCAATTGTTTGGCTTTTTTTATGGCGCAAGAGCATCTGGGCTATACTGCGCCAAACATGGTAAAATCAAAGACTGTTGTTAAACCCAGTACTTTTTAAAAATTTAAAAACGTGCGTATGGTCATTTAAAATGTCAGAGAGTGATGAAGAGTTAAAAGTAAGAGTGCGGGCAAGTCTATAATAGGGGCATTGAGTTAAAATGTGTAAAACACTCATGGGTTCATTGCACACTTGGCAAATTGGTGCTGGTTTTCCTTCCAACAGATGTCTATGGGTGAGATGGGAATGCCCAATGCGAAGTCTAGCAAGGAGAACCTCTTCTTTCCGATTTTTACGGTATGAGGAGGGCCAGTTACCAATTGTATGTTTAATATTATGCAATTTGTTATTGGTTTGATGATCCCATTCTTCTTGCCACCTTTGATTCACACAGGTCTTGATAATTGGTTTCAGGTCAGAGAAAGGAAGAAGTTGGCTAGAAGCAAGTGGTGAGTTCGTTGCCCTTGCAGCTGCATCAGCAGCCTCATTCCCTTTGATACCAATGTGAGCAGGGATCCAGCAGAATTTAATATTGGAATGATTGTGCAGGTGCTGCAGTTGTGAATGGATTTTGGATAAAATAGGATGAGGTGAATATTTAAAAGATTCCAGGGCTCTTAAAGAGCTCTGAGAATCGGTACAAATTATACAAGGAGTTAAGCTATGAGTTGAAATATACGCAAGTGCCATGGAAATGGCATAAAGTTCTGCTGTGAAAATGGAGTATGATGGGGGGATTTTTTCTGCAATGGCACTGTTATTAATGACAAATGCAGAACCTACATTTGTTTCTGTTTTGGACCCATCTGTAAAAATGAAATTGGAGTCTTGAAAATGATCCCGAAATTCAGAGAATAACTGCTGGTAAAAAGCATTAGGTGTAGTGCTTTTGCTGTGGTTAACCAGATCGCAATGGATGTCCATGGCCGGTGTGTCAGAAATCAACTGAAGTAAACAGTGTTGTCTGTTATCATAAAATACAAAATTAGCTACAAATGAAATACAGTCGAACCAGTTATAATGACAACTTCTAATACATCAAAATATCAAAGTCCATTCATGAACTCCATACGAATGTTATTTCCCCACTTCTTTATAATATTACAAAACTTAGATATAATGTCAAAATAAATAACTGTATTTTAAGGTGGTCATTTAATACTTCCTGCACACGTGTTGGATTCATAGGTGTATGCAGGAAGTTTAAAAGGGGGGCATTACAGAGCTACAACTCCATATATTCATATACCTACAAAATTTCATCCCAATAAATGGGAAGAGATTACCTCTCATCAAACTCCTGTGTATGACAGTGGTTGGATTTCTTTGTTTTATAGTTTTTTTTTTTCTTTTCCTTGCAAAAATATCTTTAAAAAATTTGAAGGAACAGAAGATCATGATGTTCAACCATGTGCACCTTGAAAGGAAA
Organism: Dysdera silvatica; assembly: GCA_006491805.2. Classification (NCBI taxonomy): domain Eukaryota; kingdom Metazoa; phylum Arthropoda; class Arachnida; order Araneae; family Dysderidae; genus Dysdera; species Dysdera silvatica. Next base: position 167,590,260 of record QLNU02014176.1, read on the forward strand.
TAAGTGGACTCCTTAATCAATGAAGATATGACTAGCCTGTTCCTGTAACTTTTTGACATGGTGCCATCTAGTGACAAATTATGTAACCATTCCATGTTCAATGAATAGTAAGCCTATCCTTTAAAATACCTGTCTGCACCACAAGTCTCAGAACCTGCCCCACAACATTCTTAAATACGATATTTTAATTTTACCAGACCCAATTTATTATGCTTATTTTACAAATTTCCTTTAATTTTAAAAACGGTACATCAAAGCTATTTTGCTGGAAGACAAAATTGCAGTAACAAATAGTAAATAATAGTTTGGGCAATACATCTAAACATCTTATTTAAAATAAAAGTATATACTTCGTACACTTTTAAGTGTTTAGATTTTTGGATCACCCTTCGTCAACATAAATATTGGTTACCATTGGGGTAACGATGTTACTATCGCCGATTGTATGTAGGCCGCAACATCCACGGACTCCATACGTGAAAGCGCAGAAACGACAATAAAATTTAACAAGCAGTTTATTAACAAGGAATTCAGATTGGTATGGGCATTAACATTACATTCAAGATATTTTTACGACTCTAGATTGATCAGTCAACAGACGGTTCCTTTAGCCGGCTGAGAAGCAGTATACCTTAGGCCTGTTCTATCAGGTGCGCATGGGACAGCTCACGTCAAGTCAGGAGAGTGTTCTCGTTTGGAGTGTCAAATGCCAAGTGAGGCATGAGTTCTAAGAACTGGTTTTCTCTTAAGGAGAGTGACTTGTGGGAACTGGTTTGGCTACTTGCAGTTAGCTAGAGGCAATACACATTCAGCTATATTTGCTATCATTTCTAGCCCCATGCCTGGTTTGCAAAACATTATTTATGTGGGGGCTGCATGCTCCACACTAATACCATTTACAAAATTTAGTACTATGCATCAATAAAGCTTAAAACTCTGGTATTTGATTGGTAGACAGTGACAAGCAGGGCCCTTTTTATTAGAGGCCACTTCATTTTTAGTAGCCACTTTCGTGTGGCCACAAAACCTTTAAATACTGCAGCCTTAGGAAGGTTCGTTTGATTAACAATTTTCATGAAGAACAGTAAGTAGTTTGTGGTTTCAGAATGCAACCTTTGTGCAGTCAAAACGGACAGGATTGCACTGGGAAACAAAGTGTTTAGTGTGATGGCGACTGAAGTCTTATTTTTAATCACCATGCCACAATATTTAGTTTGCCCAGGAGCCAGTGATGACTGAATTTTAACCTTTATGCATCAACATCTTAAAATTATCGGCTATTACATAAAATGTTTGCCGACCCCACAAATGACATAACCAGATTCAATCGTAATCTCAATCTTTCATAAAGCCAGAGCTTTTGAAAATACTGATATTTGTGAGGTATGGATTCAAAGGGAAACGGGAAGTTTTAAACTGCCTATATAAAATAACCCCCATTGCACGATGTTAAGAAAACGCTGAAATTTAGCAAAACCAATTTTGTCTGTGCTTAATAGCATTTTGAAATAAGTTTTCCCCTCAAGGGTTCTTTAAAGCAGACAATCCATCTATGATTGGCATAAGGCAGGGGTCTTCAACCTTTTTTCAGTCCAAGGGCCAATTTTGCTTATTCTTGTAGGCCCGCGGGCCGCACTACTGTATCAGCAATATTAGGACTAAACGAAGGTCGCTGGTAGGGGTCCTCCCCCCACCAATAGATCAGCCTTTGTTGATAGTTTTTCCTTAGGTCTATATTAGCAGGGCCGGATTTAAGGTACGAGGCACCCTGGACACAATTTTTGGCATCCCCACGACTGCCATAAATAGGGGCTAAGTGCCCTAGAAAAATTCTTCTAAGCATTGAGGTGTACAGTTTAGCCTCGCTAGAGAAAAGTTAGCCCCTGGATTTCGAAGTTAGTTATGCCCATTTTCAGTATTTTAAAAGTTGAGAAATGGTCAAAATTGAAAAGGAACAGTTATTAGTGAGTGGAGTTCACAAAGGTTGTTTCCACTCGTTACTGAAAAACTAGGAGCAGATCTATTGTCCATCCATAAACAATTTAGGTTGATCAGTATTAGAAAGTTTCATAAAAAGCCAACTGCATCATGGAATATTCGAGACGGAACAGCGCAATGTGACTTTTGAATCATGATACTTTTACAGACATAAACCAAGCCCATCCCATTGGACTGAAAAGCCATGACTGCCGCCACTGCAGATTATAAAACTTTCTGGAGAAGAAATCTAATACAAAGATACCGTGCACTTTCCATTCCATTTAACTTTAATCCTTTCATTC
>QLNU02014176.1:167593541-167606323 GCA_006491805.2 Dysdera silvatica
AAGTAAAGAAGTTGGACTCGAGATGAACCTACAAAAAACTAAGATCATGTTCAATAATTTCGTAGAGGAAACAAAAATACAAGTTGACAACATTGAGCTAGAAATTGCTGATTCATATATTTACCTTGGCCAGCTGATTTCAATGGATGGCAACATTATGAAAGAACTCAACAGACGTATTAAACTTGGCTGGAGTGCATTTGGAAGAAACAGTTTTATCCTGAAGGGGAAATTGCCTTTGTGTCTAAAAAGAAAGGTCTTCAACCAGTGTGTATTGCCAGTCCTCTCTTATGGATCAGAGACATGGAGTCTAACTGCTGAAGGACAACACAAAGGGAGTATGGAGAGGTAGCTTGGAAAAGGAACACTGATGAGAGAGCAACCAGAGTAGAGGACATCATTGTTAAAGTAAAAGGGCGGAAATGGCGGTGGGCTGGGCATATTGCAAGAAGAACTGATCAACGATGGACAGTTTGCTACCCCTGAATTGATTCCAAGACCACTGTAGGTGCCCAGCCCCTCAAACTGATTTTAAATTATAAAGAGGTTGGGGTGACGTGGAAGCGAATTGCTCAGGATAGACTTGTGTGGAAAGCATTTGGAGAGACCTTCATCCAGCAGTGGATAGATAATGGTTGAATATGATGACACACACACACATATATATATTAGTTATTAACATGCAAAATGAAATCAAACTTTTTAGCAAGATTTTTGGCACTGCTTACTTTTAAACAATCCTGTCAATATCAAGTCTTATTTTTGATATTTCAACCCTGAGAGTTTTCTAAGGTGGACATCATTCTGGTCATAACTATTCACATTTTATCAACTTTATTTTTGGAAACAGCTGTTTACAGACACATTGGCGTATGCAGGTGGGGTTAATAGGATTGTAATTCCCATTGCAATTAAATTTTGTGTATATACATATGAATGTATGAAATAGTTGTATCTCTGTAATCCCCCCACCCCCATATGAACTTTCTACGTCAGCCCAAAGGCAGATATAAGTGCTCAAGAACAGTAACGTTTTCAGAGCATGCAGTCAGATAGTGGGGAAGATGTTCATATCAGCATATTTAGAATAGAATTTGATGAGTCCTAAGATGAATTTTTTTTAAATCACTGTTGCACTGCAAATCAATAAAACTTACGCTAATGCCCATATACGCTAGAAAACTAAAGTAAAACATGACTGAGGGAAACCTCGAGTTACTTTAGTTCTATAGTGTTTTAAAATATTTATTACGAAATATGAAAATGCCAACAGAATAAAATACAATGTTTATTTCAGATTCAAAGGGAGCAGGGATGTTATTTTTGTGTGAAACAAGTTGCATTTTTTCGTGAGCTGGGGGGTTGCATATAACATGTCGAATGTGGCTCGCGGGTTGAAGACCCCCCATCGTAGAGCTTTGTGGGATATTCCGTCGCATCTGTTTATTAAAAATATTTAATGTTTCACTCCATGCTATGTGAAGTATCCTCAGAAGTAACAGCCGACTAAGTTTCCCACTTAAAAAAGGCAAGACTTACGCTTGGTTGTTGAGAATTTTTTTTCTGCCGAGCAAACGAAAGTCTTGCATTTTTGCAGAAGGAAATTTGGTCAGCTGTTACTTACGAGGATGCTTCGCATAGCATGGGCTGAAACATATTACGTATTTTTCATAAACAAATGTGACGGAATATCTTGCAAAGCTATCTGCTCATGTATGCTTCTTGTTTATTATTAGAATCCAGTTACATTTGGTGATACAAAGATTCTGCATTATACATTTTAACCCTTCACCTTAAGTCACAATTTAAAGGAAAAATAGTTCCCAAAAGAAAAGCCCAGAAAGAACATGCAAAGCCTTCAACTACTGAAAACATTTCTTCTTTAAGAAGTCGCATTATTTAAATATTAAAATTATTAATAATAATTAAAAAGTTAAAACAAATATTAATATTTTAATTAATATCGCATACATGGAACGAAAAGCTAGATATTTCTTTTATGTCTTTTTGACATGACTTTAAATTTATAATTTACGTAACTTTAAAAGATATTTTCGAGATTCATTGATTCAATGTCTGCAAAAATTCAATTATTTCATGCAAATATTATCCAATACTTTAAATTTTCAAAAGGTATTTCTACATAAAATGATACATTGTTTCATAAAAGCACCTTATATGTGCAACTAGGGCTTTTCCTTTGAGAACTACAGAAATTGTTACCAGTATATTCCAAAGATTTGCCATCACGGAAAAACTTAATTGTGGGATACCCCTTCACATCATTCTTTTCTGCCAGCTCTGTTTCTTCTGTGGCATCGATCTTGGCAAGTAGAATTTCTGATTCTTCTGCTGCAAGTTGCTGAGCAGCTTTGGCATATTCAGGTGCTAAGGCTTTGCAGTGTCCACACCAGGGAGCATCTGGAAATTAAAATAGTTTAAAGACCCTGTATATCCATTATGCAATATTCAATAATAGAATTTAGTAGTAAATTACTATGATATAAAGCAATGAAAAATGGAGCAATACCTACATCAATATATACATTAAATATGACTTCCCAAAAGGCATTTAAATATTGGCTTTCTTCTAATTTAAAGCACGGATTTAAATATGAACCATGTAGAAGTTGTGTCAGAAAATTATGCGGTAGAACCTGCTTAAAGTGACCACCTTTAGGACTGGATTGCAATGATCTGATTTTTGTATGGCTTTTAGAATCATTTCCTCTGTGATGCCGCCTCCACATATAGTCTACTCTGCGGAGTATAAGTCAGCTTTTCAGCACAGACATTGCGATGCTCCACGTTTCCCTCATACCTCCTGTGAGTCCAACAGCTGATCAACGCCAATTTGCAAAGTACAAGTTCAACAGATTTCCATCACCGACATCGCAATACTCCACATACCCCTCATCTCCCCTTTTTCCCTCCATACCGTGTCTAACCTTTTCCTCCTAGAAACGCTTCTTCCCATACCTCCTCAAACATCATCCTCCTATACCCCCTCTCCGTCCCAAACATACAATCAATTCCAGTCCATTACAAAAAAACATTTAAACATTTATACATCCTATCGCTACAATTCATAAACCACCATTAGCACAAACGGATGCTACAACACTATAGTACAACTCCCAGGTGCATTTTTAACGCTTCACAAAACTTTCCCTCCCTTTTAAGAGTATAGCATCAGTTTTGGAGACGAGTTGGCAACAAAACAGGAAATACATCTGTAGTTTTACCAAACAATATTCCCACCAAAGAAACAAAGGTTAGTACCTGTTTTGTTTTTTTTAATTTTGCTGAATGGAGGAGGAAGAGGGGAAGGAGGGGGAAAGGGAGTAGCAAAGGGGAGGAGATGGGGCCTTGTAACATGACGTAAACATGGCAGCAAGTCAGGACACTGTTGCCATGCATGTTGGAAACACTTCCCACTAAAAAGCACTCTGGGACATGTTCTATACTAGCGCCCGTTTTTGTACAAAACAATGGCCTGGTTTCACTTTCAGCTACACTTAGAAAATTTAAAGGTCACAGTTATGACCACAGATCTGGTTATAGCTGTATTCTAAAATTTAATGTAGCTCAGTAGTGGGCTCAAATACTGGTTACACATGACCTGAACTACGTCTGATGTAATTTGCAATAGCTGGTGTGTTCACACACAGATACCAGCTTAAAAATTAGCAATTAGCTACTTTAAAAACAAATCTTAATATGATCGAAGAAGGCGTCATGAATCCTCTCATATTTATTTAACCTGTTATACATTTCACATATACTCACATTAAAAAATCACAGCTAGATGAAAATTTACGAAAGATTTAATGAGTAATTTAAAATCAACAGATTTCTTGAGAAAATTGAACGAAAAAGGCTTAATGACTCAAAATTGAAATCTATTTTCCCTACAAATAATTCCATTAAAAAAAATATGTAAAACTAACATTATGCAGTGATAAAAAAAGTTGTCATTTAAAATTGTTAGAGTGATGGATAAATACGGAACGGTAAAAGAAGAAATGTAGTCTTCTAAAAAACTTTAAATGGACCCGCCCTGGATGACTACCGCACCAGATGCTTATTTACAGGTCCAATAATTTTAAAGTCTTTGCTTTTATTTTTATGGGAGGGCCCCCAAGCACACATATATAAATATACATACTACAATAAACGTTAATTTGCGATTTATTTTAAAATATTGGGAAGGGCTCCGGGTCCGTGTAATTCTACGCTTGCGTCCATATGCCATAAATTTTTAACTGCGGCTAAATCTAGTTCGATACGTTATCGGAACATTTGAGAATCGAACACTAAATAAGCTTTAAATACTGAATATATCTGCGGCCATTTTCTATTTTACGAGACCGAAATTTATTCAACGAGCCGGTTTCTAAACATTGTGACATGTCATAAAAATCTAACGACACATATCAACTGCCATAAAATATAAAAATACGCTCACAAACAGGTGGCTACTGCAATAATTACAGAAGAAAGAAAAGGAACTTACAGAATTCTACGAGTATGTTTTTTCCAGCGATTGCGCTATCAAAGTTGTCTTTGTTCAAAACTAACACACCTTCGTCTTTTTTGACTTCGGACGCCAGAGAGACGCCCAAGCACAAAGAAATCGTTAATACTTTAATAAACATAATGATCAATGTTTTAATAATTACGCCGGTAAGCACACTGCTTAGCTTAAAAACACCTGCGGGATGCCGTGTTCAAGTCCTTCGCACAGATAACTGCAATTTGGCGAAATGTAGAACGTGGCAACGAACGCATGCGTTTTATAGCCCGATGGTTTCGTGGAGCTTACCCATTGGTTCTTCGTTATCACAAATACGTTTCTTCGAAAAGTTGCTGACAAATAATTTTAACACGTTTTCTTAACGTATACAGGTATATTCTCTAAACCAAATTATGATTTAAAATGTTTGGTCAGTAAGTGGTCTGGTAGGTGTGTTTGTAGTTGCAGGATCCAAGTGAACACACTTTTTTTTTTGAAAAAATAGAATTATTAATTAATATATATATAAAATGCAAAAAGTACATTATACATGTAAATAATTAATTTATTTTCTGCAATTTATTTAATAGTCCCCTTTCTCTTAATTCTGAAGTTTAAATTTTACTTTAAGCAGATAACTAATTATGACACTTACAAATTTTCGTTTCTATTTCTCCTCCATCTGGAAGAAAAAGTGCTGTAGTTATGACCTCCAATAAAAATTTGGTGTAGAAGTTTTATTAAATTCATCACTCGCAGAAATTAATATTTTTATTAGTTCCTATTAACATTTATATTAATTCCTATGTACTTAGGTACAATCGAAAGCAATATCACTTGTAGAAACTTTTATAAATTAGCTATTTTACAAGGTTACAGTATGTGTGTGTCACACATAAAATTTAAATAATCAAATATTCTTTGCCGGGTGTAATATAAATGTAAAAAAAAAAAAAATAATCCGTAATTAAAGTTATATTTGAAGACAGCGTCGGATTTAGTATAGATCAAGTAGGCCTGGACTTAGGACCCACGATTTTGGGCCCCACAAAAGTTTTGAAGGAACCAGGTACTATTTAAATTTAACGATTCATTTTAATCTTATTTATTTACAAATATCCAATAAATTTTCCTTATTAATATTCTTGGATACATGAAAATAATGAATTTCAAATAAACTCGTGAGTGCCACATTCTTTAGAGGGTCGATTCTATCTTTCGGCCTTGGGCCCATAAAAACTTTAATCCGGCACTGTTTGAAAAATAACTTGCTTTAATCTTTAAAAGAAATAGGTATCTGGCATCATTTTAAAAGACTGGGCAAGGGAAGGGACGGAAATGGAACATTGGCGGATAAGTGAGGGTGATCCCCAGCAAGGATTATATCATGGAAAATGAAATGAAAAGTACCAGACGCTTGGTTAAAAACAGTAATAGGAAACAAATTGCCCCTCCTTGAAAGATTTCTGGATTCACCTTTGAAGTAGAGGGGTGCAGAGTAACAAATTTACACTTATTATAGTTCTCTACATTATTTTTTCAAGTTTTTCACCACCATTCTCCCGCGAACATATTTTCTGGGCCTGCCCAAATGTTTTGCCGCCCCTAAAAATCTGCTCCTCAGGGCGAATGCCCGATGCGCCCCATCTTGGCGCCAGTCCTGTTTATGTGCACTTAAAATGAATAAAGATGCACCTGTAATGAATAAATATGTACTTAAATATTTTTTTAACTTACCTGAAAATCACATTTCCTGCGTTGTAAAATGAATAGGTTTATTATTAACTGCTAAGTAGAAATATTCGATATACGCAAAATGATATGCTTTATACCAGTGGTACACAACCCGTGGCCCAAGGGCCGAATACGGCCTTTGAACTGATAAAAGCCGGCCCACCAGCACAAAACCCCAGAGGAGGCAAAAAAAAAAAAAAGGATGAAAAATTAAAAATGAAAGAGATATAAAAATTTTATGGGCGGCAGGTGCCGTTGAACTTCCTTTCCGTTATCATCACCTATTTGCATGATGCAAAAAAAAAAAAAAGTTTATTACATGTTTAGTTAGAGAAAATATTTGTTAGAAGTTGTCACTAGATGGAAGCAACGTAGAAGACTTCAAGATATTTAATTAATCTTTTACTTTTTTCGTTTGGTTTTAAAATTTATTAAAAATATTGTGTTAGAGGTCACCCCACTTCGCCTCTGATCTTTTACCTAATTACACGTCTGCTGATGGCCCGCCGTTGTTCCGTCAATGTGAAATTGGCCCACCGCTGCTAAAAGGTTGTTCACCACTGCTTTATACAGTACAATTTTTATTACGGCACACTGGTGAATTCAGGGGGGTTGATGGAGGTTGTAACCCCCCAGTACAATTTTGTATATTTAATATAGGAATATATGAGTTGTAGCTCTGTAATCCCCTCATTGAGCCCATAACCCTCCCCTTATGAGCTTTCTGTGTTCGCTTTTGTTACGGCATATCAACTGTGTCTCTGTTTTGAACAGTTAGTCTTCATCTTCTGCTATTCAATAGCACTTTAGCGCCAAATGGGTCCTTTCCAGCTCAGAGCTATAGTGTTTATTGGACAGCATTTATAAAATTTTGCGGATTGTCTATTACTGATAGTTTATCCGTGCTACACTTTTACTCGCCATGGGCGCCCCGAGGGGGTGCAAGGGATGCACTTTCACCCCCTTGGCTTATGAGAAAAGGGAAAAGAAAAAGACTGAACCCACATGAAATTATAGTTCAACAACATTATTCAATAGGAATTTTTCCTGGATGCATCCCCCTGCATATATTTCTGGGGGGCGCCCATGCTACACACACATCTATCGTTGATAGATAACGACGTGAAATTTTACACTATGTAAATGTTTGTTTTAATTTGCCTAAATAACTGTCAATTTAGCAGAATAGAACCAAATTTTCAGTTTCTCTAATAAGAATAGTGGCTATAATTCAGCTAGGATCACAGTTTGGGGCCCTGGGACATAATGAACGGGCGTTTACGGTTGCAAATTCTTTTGCTTTTTTGCTTTGATAAGGAATAAGAGAAGCTTAGCTTTAGCGTTATCTGGGAAAGTTTTCCGATGAAAGATTAATAAAACGCTTTTAATTACCAAAACCCTCAAAATATGCCTTTATTCTGAAAATTCATCGTTTTTATGCATTTATATGCACTGACGCTAAAAAGGGCTAAAATATGCAATTGCATATCTACACAAGCATTTGCATATAATCCGGGTTTTAGTAATCACCATTCTTCGGATGCTGACGAAGACATTGACCACTCTGCCATTTCAGACGAAAATCCTGGTAGTGTGATGGAGGCTTTCACTGCGTTACAAACTGCGCGTCGTTTTGTGATAATAGAGACAGATTTTGGGCTTTCTAAAAAAAAAAAAAAAATCCGATCATCTCGAAATTTCTCATGCAAATTCCCTTAGACGAAGTACACTGAAGTGCCAGAAAAATTGGCACACCTACGTAATATCGTGCAGCCCCCCTCCGTGCGCATGCAGAAGTGCCGCAACACGACGTGGCATGGACTCGACTAATGTCTGAAGGTATCCTGGAGACAATTCACACCAGGAATCCTGCAGGGCAGTCCACAAATCCATAGGAGTGCAAGGTGGTAGAGATCTCTTCTGAACAGCACGTTGCAAGGCATCCCAGATATGCTCGATAATGTTCATGTCTGGCGATTTAGGTGGCCAATGGAAGTGTCTAAAGTCAGAAGAGTGTTCCTGGAGCCACTCGGTAGCAACTCTCGATGTGTGGGGTGTCGCATTATCATGCTGAAATTGTCCAAGTCCGTCGGAATGCACAATGGACATGAATGGGTGTAGGTGATCGGACATGATGCTTACGTACCTGTCAGAGTTGTCTCTAGACGTATCAGGGGTCCCATATCACGCCAACTGCACACGCCCCATACCATCACAGAAGCTCCACCAGCTTGAACAGTCCCCTGTTGACATGTAGGGTCCATGGATTCACACGGGGGCGACCACGTAGCATGAAGGCAGAATTGAAAATGAGGCCGGATGTAAGCATTAGACCACGCCTTCTGTGCCCAAAACATTGAAAGAAACGCATTTGATCATTCTACATTTTAAGGGAGGGAGGGTTACTTGCGAAAAATGCTTACCAAAAATATTTGTTTATTTATTCTAAAAAGAATAGATTCTTACCTTTCAAATCATACCCATCTTTTAGCTCTAGGTTGCTTAAAACTATTTTCAAATGAATTTTATAAGTGTAAACAAGTGAATTTAAAAGGAACATTTTTTCAAAAACTTGAGTTGCAATTGACTTATAATTTCCTGTGTACGTACATATAGGAATTGTACATACATTGCACGTAGTTGTTGTTTTTTTTTTATTATTTTCTGTTTTGTATTTTTGACATGAAGTAAAGTTAAAAATCGCGTTTTCTAGCAGATTGTTTTTCATTTGATAAAAATATTTTATAATTTTACAAAAATTATATATATATATATATATATATATATATATATATATATATATATATATTATCTATTGAGGCTATTTCTGAACTTTAGAATTTACAAAACATTACAAAATGGACTTAGCAAGCGACTGGGTATGGCGAACAGTTTCTATGGTTTCAAGATCCTCGTTATATACGGGTTTTACTGTACAGGCATGAGTGCTCATATAGGGTGCAGGGGGGCTCGATCACCCCCCGTAGACGTTGATTTGTTCGATTCTGCTATGCATTTATTTTCAAAAGTTTTACAGTCACATTTTAAAATAAGGTACTTTTTTAGCTCATTACTAATTGTCAAGCAGTATCAATTATTTTTGTAGCATTTTGGAATCTTGTACATTCACTAAAACGTTTGACAGCTATGAGAAGGAGGTAAGAATTTTTATTAGCACCCCTTCCCCTAGAAATACTCATATGGACGCCCACGTGTACAGGGCCTCGCGAAATACATCTTTCCTTGGGCCTCGCAAATCCTTGGGCCGCCTCTCTGTTTTGGACACTCTCTTATTTAATTCTAAGCATCTTCGCTGTATTTTTCGACAGCTAAAATAATGTTGCGCCAAGCCCTACAGTTTTCTATCCGAGTCTCTGCTGTAGGGCAGCGGTCGCCAACCGGTGGTCCGCAGAAAAATCTGGACATTATTTGCATTTTTAATGTTTTATTAGTACTGTTTGTTTGTTTGGATTTTTATGGCGCAAGAGCACCTGGGCTATACTGCGCCAAAGATGGTTTTATTAGTAATAAAACAAAAATAATATTCTAAGAAATTCTCATATTCTGAATGACAATTTTCGCCTTTATATTGCACTAAATTCACGAAATGTGGTCCGCGGGATTTAAAATTATGAATTTAGTGGTCCGTGAGGTCCGAAAGGTTGGCGACCGCTAATTAAAAAAAACGTGTATGCAATATTAGTTGAATTTAATCCTGAATTTTCTGCATAGTAGAAAAACCCGTTACTGCTATGCCATAATAAAATGTAAATATTCAATCGAACCTCAATAACTCGAAGTTATCGATAAGTTGAAGCTATTCGCATACTTCAGGAATGTCTTCGAAACTCGGTAATTCGAAGAAAAAAACCCCTTCACTCCAGTTTTGGGTTATCTTCTTCACTTGAAACTTAACTGAAGTGCATTCGGAAGAAACAGTTTTACCCTGAAGGGCAAATTTTCTTTGTGTCCTTATCCAATACCAAAACTATGTAAGCACAAAATTGACGCAGTACAATGTAAAATTTATATATATATAGCAAAGTATTGGTAATAATCAGTAGAGGATTTCTAAATGGGCACAGAAAGCATTTGCGCAGGAGTCGCACTTGTGGGGGGCGACATCTATAGCGACTTGTGTCGCGACAGCTGAGAATTGTCTTTGTACACGTCATTTGGTAAACGTCTTTGTAATTGGATGAACTATGAGATTTTGTTAAAATGTAAATAAAATGGAAGAGCACAAAAATAAACATTATTTTCCACCTCACTATAAGTTCCGTTTCGTATCAAATTTTTTGTTCATTATTGTTTTTATATATATATATATATATATACTAGTAGAAATTTACGTATGCTAGCAACACGAGCACCGTTAGCGGGGGAGACAAGGGGACCCGTCCCCAATCGATGTTGATATTTGGGGTCCATATCCCAATTTCAAACAAAAATTTTATAATAGCTAACGTTGCTTAAAATTTAAAAAAATATATATAGTTTATATTTATTTATTTTTTTAAATCTAAGGAGTGCGGTTATATTTTTCGGCGTAGTGTATTTAGTGCGACATAAAAAATTTTATATACGTTTGCAAATGAAAAATACATGCGTTGACCTTTTTCACTTTATATCGGAAGTTGGAGACATAACGTCATATAAACATTAGCGTACGCAGGGGGATATGGGGTCACAACCCTCGATTATGATACGATTTCGTATATACACATATAAATTTATGGAGTTTTAGCCCTAGAATCTTACAACTCCACACTCCTTATGAACTTTTTGCGTAAGCTAATGGTATGAGTGGGGCATACAAGTTCCATATTTTGAAAATTTTGATTTTCTTAAAAGCAGGATTTCTTCCTACATAAGGTAGATGATTTTCACGTATTTCTAATTTAGCTGTGACCTTTTACGTAACAGATATGCCCAGTCGAAATTCTTTATCTGAATGTGTCCGTTATTCTTATTTTTCTCTCATCGGTCTTTATCCTTTCTCTTAAGAACATGTCTATATTTTTATCTATTTTACACACACCGTTGGTCATTTCTTTTAAGTTTATTTAAATTTTCTTACAAGTTTTCATGAATAAAGAAGTTCCTGTAAAACGCTTTAACACGTCGCCTCTGGAAACACATCGAAACCTGTTATATAGGAGAAGATTTGAATACTCGCTCTCCATTTCACTTGGCCACTCTTCAAATTGTCGATGGTTACGTCCTCTTGCCATAATAAAGTTGGTAATCTTGATCATCAATGCCATAATTTTACCGATTTCTTCAGGGAATGTGCACAGAGTGGTTCCTGGTGGAATATACACTGCACAATAACCAATTCATGGTTAATTTTTCCTTTTAAAATTGACACAAAAGCCCTTTTCTCTCCCGTCATACCTTTTACACCATCAGTTGCAATTGATATAATTTTATTGAGTGGAATATGATTTTTTCTCATGAATTCAAGGATGGCATTTGCTATGTCTTCTCCACGCTTTTGGCCCTTGAGCATCAATAATCCCAGAAGATCTTTTCTCAGACCTTCAGGTGATACATACCGCACAAAGAGAAACCTGAATTGTGTCCTAGATGTCGAAAAATTCATCTACCGCAATTGATATAACTGAAGAAAATTTAACGTCTTCGACTTGTTGATTGGCCATATTTAAGGTCATTTTAAGTGCTCTATCTTCTGTTTTTTTGGCAGATAACGGCATGAGAGAAATATGAGCGATACACTGCGCAAAAATAATATTTAAAACAAATTACACACAAACGCAGTTTAATTTGAGCAGGAGAAACATTTTACAATTGTTTCGGTGGAAAATGGTGGACGCTTGATTTTCCACCGAAACAATTGTAAAATGTTTCTTCTGATCAAATTAAACTGCGTTTGTGTGTAATTTGTTTTAAAGATAACGGCATGTTTTTAACTTTTTTTTTTTATCAAATCCCCATTTCATTTTTCAAATTCCGGAAAGTTCTTTAGATGTATTAATAAAACAACATTTGATTCACCATCTAAGCATGGTTTTCCTCTCTGAGAGATCCCCTGACTCACCACGAAGCTTGTAATGTTAACGTTATTGGCAGACTATTTCCAATAATTAGATACAGGGGCGGGCTGGGTTTTCTCAAACGGCGCATACCTTGGATTTTCGGAGGGCGCGAGTCCTATCGCCCATGAGGGCGCCCCGGCACCGGAATCGGTTGGCCGGCAGTCCAGTGCGCCCCGATTAGATACAGAATTTGATTTTTCAGTGTTTTCCTGAAGTTCTTTAACTGTATCTTTTCTCATGTAACCAACCAGCCCCACCACTCCATCTGCATACCCCCTCCCCCTTCACGCTCGCTTATCTCTCCCTTAGGTCACGCTTAGCGCACTTTACTTTCAGAAATTTTGCCAGACCTATAAAACAAATGAATCGCCATTATGTGAATAAATTCCATTAAATTTTTTATAAATGAAACTCTGATAGTTTTATTTTCCTTTTCAATTCTACTTCAGAGCCATTTATTCGTAACCAAAGAG
>QLNU02014176.1:167613732-167642647 GCA_006491805.2 Dysdera silvatica
GCCCTATTAATGACGTATGAAACAATCGGAACGTAATTGTTTTTGAGCAAAGATCGTTAAGCTTTGCTTGTTTGCACTTTCAGAAGCAAGAAGAGCTAAGGAAATGCTGCGCCGAGACAAACAATTTCTTAAGGAAAGGGAAACCTCTGTTGCCTAGGGAACAAAACTCCGTTCTATAGAACCATTAGAATCGATTCCGGGTTAATGCGCGACTTCGGTCACGGTTAATGGTACGACGTACGACCTTGTTTCCTTTGCGCCACCATATGGCTCAGCTGGTTAACGCGAATACGTTACAACTGTGCCAAATCATTCATCGGATGAATTAAGGAAAGATTTTGCCATCTATCGTTGTTGTGTGTATTTGTGAATAATAGAAAAGTCTGCCGAACAAGTGGCGCTGCATTTCCAGGTAAGGTAGGAACAAAGTCCAATGGGCGTGATCAAGATTTCTATAAGGAGAACCGCTCTGGGTTTCTTCCCATCGAAGTTTTCAATCTGTCCAAAATTCCCGGTTTTTTTATATCTCTAAATTAGCCACCTATCATAAACGTGCAGACTAGTTCAGTGATTCAGTCATTGAACGATTTGGCACATTGTTAGCACATACAGGTACGATCCAGACGTTTTTTTCACGAATCTTCAAGCTACTCGTCTTTCAAACTACGTTTACAGTAAGTGTTGCTTCAGCAAAACGTAGTTTTTTATCGTTGAAACCCCGTCAAATTTGCTTCGAACGCGGATGACAGAAGAGACTTTTAATATCCAGCCACAGAGCAAGGTCAGATTTAGGGTACGAGGCTTCCTGGGCACAACGATTTTTAGCGCCCCTCCATTGCCTAACTGGGATAACTCCCTAGAAAATTTATTATAAAGCATTGAGGTATACGGTTTTGCCTCCCTAATTATACCAATTACGAAGCTAGTATGCCAATGCGCCCCTCACCCCAGCCGTACTAGCAGAAACCAGTAAAATTCTGTCGTTCCGCCCTTCAAATGCGATGAAAAATTGCGGAGAATAGGGAAGGGGTGACATTTATGATTAGCCTACCTTATGTGCATTATAAGATATAACAATGATATTTTTACAAACAAATTTAGTTTATTTGACGATAATTTTTTTTGGATATTGGGGGAGGGGGCAAGGGCTGCTGCAAAACAAAATTTCAGGGTGGGAGCAAAGCTTGAAAATTTCACTTGTAAGTTTAGTTTTAAGTACTTTTTACTTGAAAATAATAATTTTTAATGTAAATTTATTCTCAAGGTGGCGTACGCTCCCTGCTTGAATCCGGTCTTCGGGGGTAGGGGTTATTTCACGCAGTTTTTCAGAATTATAAAGAAAGGGTGGAGGGCGCCTTCTCGGGGAGAGCTGATCGACGGAATTTTACGGTAAATAAATTGCAACTAAAAAAAAAAACAAAACTCGCAGTCTCTTGCGTTCCTAGAAATTTTGCGCCCTGGGCAAGTGCCCAACATGCCCATTTATAAATCCGGCACTGCCACAGAGAAATTTATATTGATGTAAATAAAGTGATTGACAAATTTTCAAAGAAACCAAGATGGCTCGACTTTGCACTATAAACTTCAAGTTTTTTAAAAAGTCGCTTATTATAAAAAAAGTAAAATAATTACAATGTTTTTATAGTTTAAATTTAAACTTGTTCTATTAATTACATTGTAAATTATCGTTTTTGGTTATTGTATATGTCTCCTTTACTAGCTTATCCTTCTGTCATACTCAACAATAATCTACCCTAAACCATATAGTTTAATTAAAGAAAAGCCTGACTTCAATTTATTTTCGTAAATTAAATATTTTGTGAGTATAAAAGCAGGGTTGTGCAATAATTTTGGATAGCGAGCCACTTAAAGAATTTTCACAGATATTGCGGGCCAGCGGTTTCTTTTAAAAAAAACCAAAAAACTTAATAGCCTCCCTTTAGAGCTTCTCCCAGTTATTTGGTTGTGCACTTGCGATATAGAAACGGGGTCACCTATACTGTCCCGACGATATTTCCTTATTTTTGAAAAAAAAATCAAAAAATTTTTTTTTCGGAATTTGTTTTATTTCAAGCAGTTGTAGGCGGGCCAGATTACCATTGTTCGCGGGTTGGATTGTGGCCCGCGGGCAGCAGGTTGGACAACCCTGGTATAAAGGAAGGCTAGTAATATAACAACATTTACCTAAACTATTTAACAGTCCAAAACTAAAAATTTTCACAGTGATAGCCTCTGAAACCGCTCCCCACCCTCGTAATAACATCCTGGATCCGCCATTTAGCCGGGGGGCTCCTCTATAATTTTTTAATTGCTACGCCCTGCTACGAACGAAAAATATAGTGAACGTATTCGTTCTCTTAATGTATACACAGGGGTGATTGCAAGTCCAAACCAGCTTCCCTGAACACACCAGAAAATTCCCTGAAACGTTACATAATATATTTGGTAAAGACACTGATTTCCAAAAAATTATAGAAAACAAAACGAAATTTTTGAAACTTTTAAAAGGAAATACCGGAAGAGGCAAGTGGAAAATCCAGGAACAAAATCCCCCCTGTATATATGTAATAAAGAACGTCTAAGAATGTATTTTCTCGCTTTCGTTTTAGCAGGTGATTCTCAGGTAGTTCTTGCTTTTGCGAATTACTTCGTTCTAAGCTTGCGCTTGTAAAGCGGGAATTCCTAAATGGAGAACTCACTTAATATGCAGGTAATAAGCATATTTTCCGTTCCTGACAATTGACCTTTCCCCATCGAAAACTTACTGATGTAAAGGGCAATAAAACAATATCTAGCGTGTAAGTTATGATTTAAACACAATGTAAAATATTTTTTCCTGTAGAATCCAAATCTGCAATTTAAAATATAGGGATTCCCATTCGAAATTTTAGTTTTTCCCACCACACGCCTAAGGGAGAGCGGGCTTTTATGGGTGTGGATTATCCCATCGAAAATATGATGAATTTATTATAACGTTTTTTTCGTACGATGCGAATTTCTCAAGATATTTCGATGTCTCAAGTTGAGAGATTCACCCGGTATGTAGAAGTAGTCGTGGAAATATGAAAGGTAAACTGGATCTCCTCTATTTACGGGTTTGGTAGCAGCTAGTGCAAATATCATTTGGCGGTAGTTTATAAACTGGTTTATGTGCAGCAAATTTATGTGCACATTATTTACTAAACAGTCGAAATAGTTTTAATGGTGTAGCGACATATGCAGGGTTGCAAATATTGAATACTCTAATGAGCAAACATGATCTAGTTATTTGATCTCTTGTTGATTCTACAGGCAGCGGTTGGTAACATTCGGATTAATGTTATGGTTCTATATATGTAGGCAGACACAGAGGCACACGTACAACTTGCAATTCTGTTGCATAATCGAAGTTTCGACAGCTGCCTACATCGTATCTGAAGCAATTCAGAAGATTATATGCAAGTCTTGAGGATTCTGAAATATCGAAAACAGATATCTAAAATTAAAAATAAATTGCAGCAACTTTTTAAAATAACTGTTCCAAAGGATGGCAACATACCTCGTGTTTACAGTGTTGTTTATCTCCAGATGAAGACCAGCGTGTGACTGGTTGAATGCGATTGAGTTATTTTTTGAGTTTTTATTTGTAGTATACGCAATAAATACGTTGAAAATTGCAATTTATTTTTAATTTCGAATTTTGCGTAGTATGTCAACAAACATATTTTCAAGATGTCTGAAAGTCGATTTACCTGTAACGTGCATGGCGTTTTGAACCACATAAATTTAAATTTTCTCACAAAATTAATCGTCTGCAAATTATTATGAACAAAACTCAAGTAGATGTAGATACCAACGTGGTTAGGAATTAATGAACTAAATAAAACAATTATAGACAGAGAGTTAACGGCGCAAGCAAAAGTTTATGAGGCAAGATTGCTGGGCTACAATTTCATATGTACATAGGTATTGTAATTTTCGACAATAAAAACCCAATGGGTGGTTATAACTCTTTCCAACCCCTCCTGCATACGCCACTGCAAACAGCGTTAAATATAGAAATGAACAGAAATGTCTTATTAGGGAGAAAACTCTCTAACTCCAAAGCGATTCACTCGTGTGGAGTCCTTACACGATCGCTATCAATGTCATTGTTTGTTTGTTTGGATTTTTTATGGCGCAAGAGCATCTGGGCTATACTGCGCCAAACATGGTAAAATCAAAGACTGTTGTAAAAGCCAGTACTTTTTAAAAATTTAAAAATACTGGGTTTTACAACAGTTTTTGATTTTACCATGTTTGGCGCAGTATAGCATCAATGTCATTACCTCCACTAAAGTTTTTCTTCATTACTTTTCGACCTTATAGATTAGAGTTTTTGAACGGAAATTCTCCGGAATCCTAGGTTTGCGGGGAATAATAGTGAATATAGAAATGGTAAATGTATAGCAGCGTATAGGAAACTATATAAGGTATATGAGAATGTGTAGAGCCACAATTGTTTGTTTTACGGCTCAAAGACTACAGTGGTCATGCTGCGCCGGGACCTACTGTTTTCCGAGGAATCCGAACCTCTTAAGGCCTAGGGAACCAAACCCCGGACTACAGTGAGCAGTGCGATCTTTATGAGATCTCTGAGTAAGCGTTCTTTTTGCACTGCTGGGAGTCGAACCCGGATTAGCGGCGCACTAGGAGAACGCGTTACCACACTGCGCCACCGCAGGGCCACAATTACTAAATTGATGAAAGTGTTCTTCATTAGTACAGTGTGTCGCCGATCAGTTAGTTACGGATTCTAAGTAGGAACACAAGGCACGTGCTTAAGGGTGGCACTTGTTGGGAGGCGGCAGCCGAGGATCCAAAAATAAATTATTGGTTATTCTATACCAGGGTCGTCCAACCAGTTTGGGCAGCGAGCCACTTGAAAAATTTTCACGGATCTCACGGGCCATCAGTTTCAGCGAGTTCAGTAAAAAAATAGCAATGGACCATATAACTAAATATCAAAATTAAAATTCCACAGTGTTTATTATGCTCGCCTATGCTATTTCCGGCGATTTTTCTTTGTTTCTGGGGG
This sequence comes from Dysdera silvatica, assembly GCA_006491805.2. NCBI lineage: Eukaryota > Metazoa > Arthropoda > Arachnida > Araneae > Dysderidae > Dysdera > Dysdera silvatica. The sequence goes on from QLNU02014176.1 coordinate 167,618,789, forward strand.
GGCCTCAGCCCCCTTCTGGAAAATAGTTTTTCAAAATAAATTAATTCAATATTTTATTTCAAATTTTTTGTTTTGTACAAAATTGTACTTGGCAATGGAAATTATTATTCGACAAAAATACTACTATAGGCCTATTCAAAATAGATTTCTACGGCAGATATTGTGTACATCATGATTTTTTTTACAGAGGTTTCAGTCTTCATCTAATCTATAATAAAGATAAGGGACATTATAAATGTTAATATACCTCTATAAGTTTTCAATGCAAAATTTATGTTAAGAAATTTATTCATTGATGTTAAATATATTAGCCTACTTAGATATTTAGTATTATTAAATATATTAATAAAATACATCAAAGCATGAACAAATTTTAAGTCCCCCTGCAGCTTTCTGAGCCCACCACTAACTTTCAAAGCCCCATGCAACAAGCGTCTGGCTATGGGCCTGAATATCACAGTCCAAAATTTCAAATTATTTAAAAATTAATAGAAAAGAAAACGAATTGACAGGAAACGAATGGGGTGGGGGCGAGATTGAGGGGATATGGGGGTGTTTTATGTACCGAGAATTAAGACAGAAAAAGCAAGGAATACCATGGAATATAGGAGCCGATAGGTATTTTGCACTATTCAGTCTGAATTTTAAAAATACGTATTAATTTATAATTAAAGAAAACGTTAATTATTTTTAGTGATATAATAATAAGAATAACGGATTTGTAAAACATGATCTCAAACGTGGTCCTATTGCAGACTATGTTCGTGATGAAAGGAATGTGAAAATAGCAAATAACCATCGAGTCGGACTTCCACGCGCGGCTAACGAGAGAGAGAAACCGCGCAGGTTGCAGGTCTTATGCAACGCTCTCACAAATTTAGTCCCAGGCAAGAAAGTATAGTAGAAAGTTCGTAAGAGGGGTTATAGAGCTATAACTCACATATTCCTATGTTAAATATACAAAATTTCATTGCAATGGGGGTGGGTTACAACCCCCACTAACACCCTCCTGCGAAGAGACGGCTCTAGGGACGGGCAATCCGGGCAACCGCCCAGGACCCTGCTAGTCACGGGGCCCCGCGCCGGCCCTTTTATTATCGCGCAGTTGTAATGTAAACTGTTTGTCATTAAATTGTAGACTCCCATTCATTATAAAACGTAAACGTAATTTATTCGAATTTTAATAACGCTAAAATGATATTTATTGTTCTTACAATTCATTTGTTATACTTTTATCAAATTAAGATTATTGTTATTAACAACGGATCAGAAGAAGACAAAACTATTCTCTTACCTTTCCCCGTCAAATGACTCAAAAACCTTGTTTTAAAGGGTTATTTTTCAAAATTTTTCGGCGGAGGGCCCCCCCCGAACCCCCTTTCTCTCTCTCTATTCCATACCCCCCAGGCTCCCCGGTAAGGCCCCTTTTCAAAATATTAGGGCCCCGCAAAGTCCAGGGTTGCTCCTGCGTACACCAATGCTCTCTGTCTTGCTGTCTCTTAAATACAATGATTGTATCTAGCATTTCTACCTTACCTATTTCTTTGGCGGCTCGCTGCTGCAACACAGGCGGCCAGCAGATATGCTATTTCGAAGATCGAATCATTTATTGAAATGTTTGGGATGACTGCGATCATTTTTATGACATATTTCAAGCTAAATGAACATATTCTAATAAAATAATAACAATAAAAATATTAACACAATTTCTTTTTCCTTGTAATAAAAAATTGGTTGTTGCGCAACCCTGCAACTTGACCACCAGTCGCCACTGGTCAAGAGCGTAGTAGTTCAGAACATCGGCAAACGAGACAAGGATTGCGTTTATCGTTCAAGCTTCCAATTGCACGTGCTGTTTCGAGTGGCAATCGTGTTTCAAGGATAGACATATGCTACTAATTACTAACTAAATTTATTCCTTTTTCGCTTCCCGCTTCTATAAGGAAAAGTTTAACAATGCAGTAAAAAAAATTGATTAGGCAAGGCTTGTGTTTATTTTAGCCTGAGTTTTACTTCATAGGTGTTAGTCAGAGTGCGAGAGAGAATACCGGTTTTACCATAAAATTGAAACCCTAAAGCAGAGTCTTCAACCCGCGGGCCACTTGCGGCCCGCTAACATGTTTTATGTGGCCCGCCAGTTCATGAAAAAAAATACAAATTATTGCAAACAAAAATGGCACCCCTTTCTCCCTCTTAGTCTAAATATATGCATTTTATTCTGTTTGCATTTTCACATTTCGTAAAAAATATCTTAAAACGCCGGAAAACCGAGCTACTACATGGTCTCCCTCAATAGTGTTTTACTTCAGTTTTCTAGCACACATGTATAGGGATGAGAAGTAGCAGTTTTATTGATTTGCAGTGATCTAAAAACAAAAATTCAACTTAGGATTCAATGAATTCTATTCTGATCCAGGGGGCACCATCCCGCTCCCCACTCTGGATTCACTTTCGTTCAGCCCTAACATTGCTGGTACAGTAGTGTGGTCTGAAAAACGATGATAATAAGCAAAATTAGCCCCCTGGACTGAAATAGATTGAAGACCCCTCAAGGGCGGATCCAGGATGTTATTACGGGGTGGGGGCGGTTTCGCAGGCTCCCATTGAGAAAATTTTTAGTTTTGGGCTGCAAAATAGTTTAGGTGAATTTGGTTATATTACTAGCCTTCCTTTATACCAGGGTTGTCCAACATATACCCCGTGAACCCCAATCCGGCCCGCCTACATCTGTTTGAAAAAAAGAAAAAAAAATCCCAAACAAAAAAATTTTAGATTTTTTTAAAGAGAAATAAGGAAAAATTGTGGGGACAGCAGAGGTGACCCCTTTCTATATCGCAAGTGCACAAATAACTGGAAAAAACTCTAAAGGGAGGTTGTTAAATTTAAGTAAGTAAGTGGGGTTTTTTTTTGTTTGTTTTTTAAAGAAACCGCTGGCTCGCAAGATCCGTGAAAATTCTTTAAGTGGCCCACTACACAAAAAGGTTGGACAACCCTGCTTTATACTCACCAAAATATTTAATTTACGACAATGAATTAAAGCTGGGCTTTTCTTTAATTAAACTATATGGTTTAGGGCAGATTATGGTGAAGTATAACAGAAGGGTAACATAGTAAAGGAGACATATACAATAACGAAAACGATAATTTACAATGTAATTAATAGAATAAGTTTAAATTTAAACTGCAAAAACATCGTAATTATTTTACTTCTTCATAACAGATAAGTTTTTAAAAAACTTGAATTTTATAGTTAGTAGCGTAGGTAAGGGTGGGGGGCAAGGGGCGGTCGCCACAATTCGGGGGACGGCAATTAGCCTTTAAAACGCAAAATTTATGTTATATTTTGATATCCTATTGGGGCGGGGGGCAATGACAGTCATTCTCTCTGGGCAGCAAAATATCTAGTTACGCATAGTGCAAAATCGAGCCATCTTGGTTTCTTTGAAAATTTGTCGATCCCTTTATTTACATCAATATGAATGTCTCTGTGGGTGTGTATTAAAAGTCTCTTCTGTCATCCGCGTTCGAAGCCAAGTTTGACGGCGCTTCAAGGATAAAAAACTACGTTCTGCTGAAGCAATACTTACTGAAAACGTAGTTTGAAAGGCGAATAGCTTATAGATTCGTGGAAAAACGTCTTGATCGCATTTCTCCAAGGCTTGGAGACTTTGGTGTAAGATTTTAGTTTATTACAGTAGTAACAAACAACACATAAAATATTCCCATTGATTATATTGATGATAGATTCGCCAGTGGGACCCCTGCCCTACAGTCAAGCGAAATTAGAAATTCAAACACCGAATCACAATGCGCTGCAGTAAAGTATTCAACAAAGAATTGCTATTATCTACATCGTAGAAGTCTGTGCGACAAATTTCCTTCAGAGAAAATTTTGTCCACAAAATTAGAAGTCTGTTAAATGGAAGGTTTACTGTACCTTTTATAACTTTACTAATTTTCTAAGCCTGCACAAAGGATTATCTCGGACAAGACCGACAGCTAAATGTGACCTCCACATCATGACATGTTTATATACAACAAATCTGATTGGGAATCGGACTAAAACTAGTGGGCTCAAAGGCAAGAATTGTAGTCATTGGTTCACTGGACTGCCATTTTGTATGGCAAGCATTTGTTTAAAATAAATATAATAAGAGTACGCGAATGTTTAGTGTCTATTATTAACTTTAAAACCATTGCTGCTGACATTGAACCTATAAAATCCCCTTTTTTTCGTAACACAGCAGGAGCTCTAGACGTCGAAGTCAAAGATTCCATAATTTTTTTTTTGTTTTTTTTTGATATATAGAAATGGGCTTTCTATGTTATGAACGGGGATTTTAAATTACGGGTTCATCAAAATTTCGACATATAAAGAATTGCGATGTATGGAAGTTCTACTTTACTTTCTCGTCACGTTCTTAAGTAATTTCTCTTCTATTCTAAAATGACGGTTTCAACGCTGGTTTAATTCAATTCTGTTTTGCATCGACCATGGTAATTATCAGGTATTTTTCAATTGTTTCACGCCTGGGAGTTTGATTTCTTGACACATTCCATATATCTATTATACATCTACTGTTATGATAAGTATGGATCCCTTCTAAAAATTTCTTGTGTTCGAACACTTATGTTCACGCACAACCGGTCATTTCTAGTAAAGGCGGATTTACGATTTTACCGCCCATAGGCTGACACATGTTGCCATCTAATCTTCCACTAATGTAACTAGAGGCATACCAGAGATTTTGGCGCTTTTGTTAAATTCTTAATTTGCCGCCTCTGGCAGTTATTTAAAATTAGTCCTTTTGTAAGTATTTTGGCCCCTTTTGAGCCTCTCTCTCTCTCTCTCTCTCTCTCTCTCTAAGGGCCCATACCTTGAATTTCCGGAGAAGCGTGTCCTATCGCCCATGAAGCGGCACCTGACCTGTCCACCCCTGGTCTGAGTTTCTCAGATAATGTGATTTATTGGCGTTAAACGGAACAACGTATTTTGCTACACAATGGGGGAATTGAGCCCTCCCTTTCCTACATCACTGATTACATACAGTAGAACCTCCATATAACGAACTTCTGTATAGCGAAATTCTGTACATAGCGAAGTTCCGGTAAATGTCCAAGGCCCGGATTTTTATGCATAAAATTTATCTCAAATAATATGCAACTATGCTCCAAATTATTACAAAATATGCAAGTGCATAGAAATTTGGACCCTACTCATAAGCGATGTTTCGAAATGTATAAAATGACAATTTATTGAAACAGTGCAAATGTTCTTGAAATTATTGCATAACATATATACTGAAATGCATAAAAAGTATCACTTTGTTACGTCCTTGAATATGATTATGCACAAAATCAATACAAAATACACACCACAATGTATGAAATACGTACAGAGATATGTTTGAAAATATGGCATCATAGGCCTTGGCTTGTGACCAAGGACGCCGACAGGGTGAAGTTTTCTTTAGGGGGGGCCAAAGGCCTTAAAAAGTGGAAATTGTTTACCTCACCTTTTTAATTTTACTTTTCTTTAAAAAAAAATCGAAGTATGGGGGAATAAATGACCCTCCCTTGTCTATGCTTATCAGCTCCCATGGCTTGGGGTGGAAAATATTACACTTGGTCTTGACTTGGAAAGTATTATGCATATTGAGAAATATCACCATAAAAGTGCGAAGACTAGTAAAATTATTTTATTCTAACTTTTATATTATATGATTTACAATGGAAACATATTCTGTAGCATTTTTCCCATTTTTATTTAAAATTTGAAACGGAAAAGAAAGGCTTTAAAGATAAAAAAACAACAACATCCGATTAATATAATTGATTGAATTACAAGCGGATTAGAAAAATACACACTTTTTGAAAATTTTATCAGAAATTGGCATAAATATGTCAAAACATGAAGAAATATTCAAAATATGCGCACGAAGGCGAAATATGCGGAAATACGCAAAAACATCCAAATGTATTTAAATCAGGACCCTAGTCATTACATATGAAAGTGTTTCTATATAACGAAATTTTTAACGACCAAAACAGAAAATCGAGTGGTCACGTCAGTGACATCGGGTTTCCTAATATTGTGGGAATACAATACGGTTTTAAGGTAAGTGGCAAACGAACAGAATGAGGCATGTCTAAGGGATTTTAAACTCCCTAATAAAGAGTTTTCCTAAGCACACACACCTGTGTCTGGTTGCCCCATACAGTGGGAAGCTGCTGGGCTAGCCACAGGTCCCAATTGTCCTCGAATATACTGTATTGTTTGTCACGTTTTTTTTTTGCTCGGTTGATTACCAGAAATCCAGACCTTGCAAATTTCCCACAGGGGTGCTAACACTTTTATGATGAATCAACACCGCCATTTGTTGTGCAGCAGGATGTTAGAAATTTTTCTACAAAAGCATGAATGTGTATGAAAGAAGCATTAAATACGTTTTCATTTTAAGGTAAGAATTGTTCAACTATTTTTTTTTTTATACGCATGTATATTTCACACTTAAAAACATCTATTTTTAAATGGTTGAATGTTATTTATGAGAAACAGTCGTTAACTGAAAAATGGGATTTTAATTGTGGTATCATATTGCACTGCCCTGGTTCATGAATACATCGTTTCCACATAGCGAATTTCCTATATAACGAATTTTTTTTTATGGAACCGTCCATTTCGTTATATGGAGGTTCTACTGTATATAGCAGAATATCGATTATTTGAATTCCATTTAACCGATATGTCCAGCTATTGTTATTATTTTAGTAGATACGTGTGCAACCCTTTCGGTAAAAATGTTCACATTGTCTTTCTAATGTACAACCATGGGCGCCGATGGCATAAAAATATTGGGGTGGGGGGTGGGGACAATATCCTAGTGTAAAGCAGCTTGTTGTTAAACAGGACCGTAGCTAGCGGATGGTCCCAAGGGCTCGTCTTCCCCCCACCTAACCTTCCGAGTTTGGTTCCCTAGGCCATAAGAGGTTCGGATTCCTCGGAAAACAGTAGGTCCCGGCGCAGCATGACCATTGTAGTCTTTGAGCCGTAAAACCACAAAACAAACAAACTAACCTTCCGTAATGTTTTTGCTACCAATACTTATTCATTAGCGAGGCTGTAAAAAATTCTTGCCTCCACAAAAAAATTTCTGGTTAAGGCCTTGTTGTTAAAACTCTTTACAGGGATAACAGACATCAACAAAGCAGTGTTTAATTTAAATATGCTTCTGCTTGATGACGTTCACTTTACCATAAAATTAATATTCTAGTTACATTTCCAATTTCATTTTCACATGCAATGCTCCTTAATAAATTTCGTATTTATTATGCTGATAGTGATGATGCAGACAGCCTATTTAATTTATGTCGTTGATAATGAGCTTACTGGGCTAAAACGATCCTTGAGTTTGCGAAATTAAAATTGGGAAAATGTAGTTGTGGTTGTAACGTTATTAAAAACGTTCCACTTGAAAGTTGAAATAATAACACGTCAATGAAAACGCTGCCATGCAGAAAAGAGAGCTATATAGTACAATCTAACAAAAGCTATAATTACATCAAATAAATGACAAAGTGCATTTTTTTTATTTCGCACTAAATACACTACGCCGAAAAATGTAGTCACACTGCTTAGAATAAAAAAAATAATAATTTTGAACGACGTTACCTATTGTAAAATTTTTGTTTTAATTTGGGGGGGACATGGAACCCTAATCTCAATATTGGGGAGGACAGGTCCCCTCCCCCCCTACTAACGGCACCCGTGGTACAACCAGTACAAATGGTAGATATTGGACAAAAAAAAGGTATGTTTTTATATACACATTGGGTATATACAAAGATAGTGGACTACTTACAAAACAGTTAATATCTTCATTAACACATATACATAGGTGCCAACTTCTAGAAGTGAAAAATCTGTAGTCAATTGTGCATGCGTGGGCAGGCCACCATTTTTTAATTAAACAAAATCATACATAATTTATGAAAAAAGGGCACAATGAGGAAATTAAGTATTTATTAAATTAATAATAATAGAGGATTAAACTGTATTAAACGCAATATTAATTCTTAGAATTTACAAATGCTGTAGTGCAAGATTTTGCATTTGAGAAATTTTTTGTCAAATACATTCTCGTAACATTTCACATGTCTGCATTTAACTATTAGTAAATTTTCTAATGTGTCATCAGACATGGTTGACCTGAAGTCAGTTCTAATTTTCTTCACTTGACTGAAGACTCTCTCGCATGCTGCATTACTGTGAGGGATCGTAAGTATTGACAGCATAACCTGAGAAAGTCGTTTAAATTTTAATTCACAAGTATCATTTTTTATTCTACCTATGGCTGCCCATTGTGCATCAATGCTACCTTCATTACTCACAGTTTGTGGAACTTCGAAAGCCTGGAACTCACTGAATTCTGTTTGTAAAGCATCAACAGCTTCATCTTCTGTATTATTGAACAAAAGAACAGGAAATTTTTCTGTAAAATATTTTAAGCTGGAAAATGATGCATTTTCAAAATTCGATATTCGTGTAATCTCTGCATGATGTAACACTTCTAACTCAAAAGGAAATTTATTGTGCATGTAGTCACATGCTGCTATGAAATAGCTTCTGACGTTTTCATAAAATTCATTTTTATCATGGATGTTAAAATCTTGGATTACTTTCAGTGTTCCATTTCCAATTAAGATATCAACATCATCTTTTTGATTACTCCTCTCATGATAGTGGACTTTCAAAATATCACTACATAATTTTGTGATGCTTGGTTTTACAAATTTCACTAGCATTCCCCTCTAAAATTTTAAGAGAACAGATTTTAGCATATGAATATACGGTTCCGCAGACTGAAGTTGAGCATTTGCTTTTTAAAATATAGGCACAGTATAAGATAAAAATAAACAGAAAGCCTTATTGATATCTTCCGACAGAAAATAAAACAACCTTTCTTCACGAGACATGGAGTTTTCAGTTTTTTGTTTCTTAGAAATATCCACATAATTTTGAGCTTTCCTTTTTAATTTCTGCGATGCTTTTTTGCTGTTACGTTCTTTCACTTTATCTGCATTTTCAACCGAAACTTTGATAGAGGGAATAGTAAAGAAAGAAAGTGGGGTGATTTGATTCCTTTTCATGGCCTCTTCCTTAAAAAAACTGATCAAAGGTTGCCACTGCTGGATTATACGCTCTAAGCACTTTCCAACAGACAACCAACGAGTGCTAACGTGTTTTAGTACCTTTTTTATATCAGTCTCATGAAATTCTTGAAGAATTTTCAACCTATCTTTTCTTTTCGAACTCTTTTGTAAGTAATAGTAAATGTCTACCAAAATTTCATCGATTTTAAATGGCAAACATGCAGCACTCTTTTCAGCTGCTAAGTTAATAAGGTGGCAGGAACAGCCCATAATTTCAATATTTTGGTGATGATTCTTTAACACCGCTGCTACACCTGCTTTTTTCCTATCATAACAGGTGCATTATCACAGCTAAAGGCAACACAATTAGAAATCGCAAGGTTTTTAGATTGTAAAGCCATACCTGCCAATTTGTCAATTTCGAAATTCTTACAATTTTTAAAACGCATCTGCGTCATAAGCGTGCACATCATTAGATAGCGCACAAAGTACATGCAGTATAACATGTAGCACACCGGTAGCCCAGTCCACCCCTGCTCTTAAGGCAGTGTCCCTAACCGGCTCTCACTCTTTGTAAATGCCTAGTTACAACTTTGAACATAACAACTCAATTGACCACCAGAAAGTTCAGCCACGCCTTTGCAAACGTCTTGGCGGCAAATTTTTCGTCGAAAATTTGTCGCTGAAGACTCCAGTTTATAGTTCGTTCACGAAAAGTAGTCCGATGGTACCGTTAGAAATAACGGGAGCTGACGTCACAAACGGCCTAGCCGATTACAGCAGAGGGGAGGACGTCATTTCAGAACTGGTTTTTAGCGAACGTTTATTTGTGCCAAAACCCGGTTCTGAAATGATGTCCTCCCCCCCCCACTGCTGTAATCAGCTAGGCCGTTTGTGACGTTAGTTCTCGTCATTTCTAACGGTTGCACTGAACTACTTTTCGTGAACGAACTATAAACTGAAGCCTTCAGCGACAAATTTTATTTAGTAGTACTTAGCCTATTGGTAAAGCCACCACTGATTCCTAGCATGTATTATCTGTTGCTAGCTGTAAACTTCAAGTGTATGATCGGTGAATGAGTTGACGACCGTACCAAGGTATGCTGAACACTCTTAGTTAAAAGTTAACTTTAGTGTCTCTTTGAAGGCCGTGGAGGAAGGGAGTTGGGGTTATTCCACCCCCCCGCCCCCAATTTGGAAGGGAAACAAATACGTTTAATAATAAACATTTAGTTCTCCAATTTTTATAAGCCCCATCTTCTTCCAAATCCTGTGTATGAGCTTGGAAGTTCACATTTTCGGTCAGGTGTTGTTGAAAAGGAACACATTTCTTAAGATTTTTTTTCGTAAGATATTTCAATCAACGAAACACTTAGGTCTTTTCGTGATTTGGTTTAAAAACAAAAATGTAATTTACATGTACACTATCGCTGGGCTGAAGAGACTGAATATATAATTTTTGCTCAAATGCATTTTATTTTCGAAAACAAAATAAAAACCTACATAAAAAATGTTAAAACTTTTGTGGAACGTGTTGAGAAGTGCCGTTTTAGAATGGGGTTTTGTGTGTAATAAAAATATCAATTTTCTGGTGCTTGAGGCGGTTCCCTGTAACACAACCATCTGTTTATCCCAATATCGGGCCTGGACAGTTTCACTGAAGTTGGAAGTTTTTGTAAGATGTTATTACACTTCTCAGGGTTAACATAATTGCCAAATTATGGTCAACGTACAAAGCCACTAGGACGTGTTTTAGTGATTTGTAATAATTGGAAGCTTTTCAACCAAATGTGTATCACTTATTTTACCACACATTTTGATTTCCACTTAGCGAGGCAATGTCTTATGAATATCAATGTGAATAAATGTGTTGCTTTTGGTTAGTGATATTTGGTTAATAGAGTCATCATGGCCATAATCTTGGGCACGGATTGATTTTTGGGCAAAGGGTGGGTTGGGAAGAGTGGCCGCTGAAGGTGGCACTGTAATCCCAAGAAGGACTTGGACACTGGCACATATTTAGGGAGAACAAGACCCATTCAAAAATTCTCAATATGAGTCACTTGAGCAGAGGTCAATGGACTTTGTACACACATCTTCTGGTGATAAATGCACTCACATTCCAATGCTAATCAAGTTGGCTGCAGGTATGATGCTAGTGTTGGCCACCTTATAGAGACCTCCCTTCCTTTATGGCAACTAACTGTGGTCCTAAGGTTTCACTCCGAAGGGTGTAAAAAGAAGAAAAAAACTCCATGCTTACCAGCTGTTATCTAGGAGTCGTTCTCTAGGTCATAAGTGATTCAGATCCCTCAGAAAAGTGTAGGTCTCGGCACAGCATGACCCTTGCTGTCATCACACCATAAAAGTCACAAAAACTTCTATCTTGTTCTTTTTTGCTTTAAACGGAGCAAGACAATTGGCATAATTTCAATATGGCGACTTCAACACCAATGTATACAATTCCAGTGTCTACAACGTCATGAGAGCTTTTGGTATCGCAGGTGAATATGTTTCCAAGTGAAAGATCTTAACGGAAGAAAATAATTATCGTTTATAACAACGAAATCTTTTAAATACTATTCAAAAATTATTGCATGAAGGACGTCAAAACATTTAATTTAGATGAATGGAAAGTTCAGACACTGAAGTGATCACGAAATATAAGGCCTAACCTTTCGAAAGTGTAGCTTATTTTGAATTTTAGTAACATGCGTACAAGACATAACCAGATTTCTCTGTACTATGACTACACGGCAAGTAAACCTTCTAAGTGGAAAGAGATAAAAGTGGTTGCCATTAATGAGCACTTAACTGTTGGAACACAATTTTACGCATATGTAAACCTTAACCCTTTCGCTACAATCAGGACACATATGTACCAACAACTACGAAACCTACACCATTAAGAAAAAAAGTGCCTAGTACAACATTTTTCAATGTCCTATTGGTGTTCAACTTTACTAAAAAAAAGGTTTTTTTTTAAACAGATCGAATTATACTAATCAATTTAATCACGCAATTAAAAAAAAAGTATTGCATTTAAAGAACAAATTGGTAGTAAAAGGGTTAAATAGCTTATAACGAAATCTCTGAAGGTGCACAGTAAAACAAATTTGGTCAATATATAAAATCACATGCAAAAATGTTTTCCGCATCACTTGTGCCAATCCATTACCTTGGACAGGGTCGCAGGTCTATACGCAGAGTTAAAACTTCAGATATTTGGTCAGCTGTTTCCTTTCAACGGAACAGAAGCAGAAAGGAATTAACACAGGGTGTCTACCCAAATTCTATTTCAAACTTCCCTGACTTTTCCAGTTTCCAGACCAAATCTTAATCGATTTCCAGTCGCTAATTACAGTAAACAACACACAATGCACTAAAATATGCGCAATCAAAATAAGTTTCAAGGCCATGAAATCGATTAATGCAAACCCCAAAGCCATTTATAACTCAATTATAGTGAATTTACAAATTCAAAAGCTGTATTAAAAAGTGTATTTCTTTACACTAAAAACTTGCACTAATTAAATATTTACAGCAACATTTCCATTCCACCCTTTTCAAGTTCATTATAAAAGAGTTTAACTATATAATCGCAAAGCTGATGCTTCATCTTCTATTCCATTTAAAATGTGTATGACTATATATAACAAAAAGGAGATTGGTATGATCAAAATCCCTTACAGATTAAATAATTTAGCTAAAAACACTTTTTGTTTTTCAAGTTTTAGTTATATATTTGGCAAACATTTTCTTCTGAAAAATATATAGGCTTAATAATTTTATATAAATTATATTAGTTTTGGTGCAAAATGGTAACTTTTGGAAGAAGTTTAGTCAAAAGTACAAGTTTTTCAAATTTTTCAGTAGGTAATGTGGTATGAAAAGCACAGTTCAGGAAAATTATTTTAATAAGTTATTTATTATAACAATGAATTTCAAATTTCCCTGACTTTTACAGTCAGAAAAAACTTCCCTGACTTTTCCAGATGAGTAGACACCCTGTTAACATGTACTGCAATAGTGTATCATAGTGGAAACAGATATTTTTTGGCTATGGTTATTGTGCACTTTTTTTTTACTTGTTGGTTTAAGTCTGAACCAGAAAGTTCAGACAAGCAAAGGGAAAAAACCCCAAATGTATATTGTAGTGATGAAATCAAATATATTTAGGAGAATTTTTGGCATGATTTAGTAATTTTTTTATTTATATAGACTTAAAAAAAATTACTTCCATGCACAATTATTATTTTTTTTTTTTTTACTGTTTTCCGGAAATGCACTTCAAAACATCTGTTTATGCTATCGTCTAAACTCAGTTTTGAAATTGTGTGACGTGATTTTTGACCAAGGGAGTCATAGAAGTTTAACAAGATTTGAATTTTGTATCATAGTAATGAGAAATATGCAAGTTTTTCTAATCTTTACAAACGTGGGAAAACCCGCCATCTTTTCAGACAGGGTAGCCATCGGAATTTAATCAGAGATCACGGGAGCTGCGGACAAAATTGTAGTCTAAAAATTATCTAAAAAAGTCTGAAAATAATGGGTTTAAGTCATATTATGTATTTAGAAAAAAAATCACACACAACAATATAAATAACAAAAACTCTGATTTATTTGCCTGATTCTTAGCCTTAAAACAATGTCTAACACAAACTGAAAATCCATGAGTCAAGTTTCATAAACACAAATATTACATGGGGAATGTATTACCCACCGTCGAATTGATTCAGAAATAAGAACATAACGATTACACCATACATTACTGTGAATTTATCCAAAATTTTCGATGTTCGTTGGCATATGAGTCCTTATACGCCTTTTATGACATAACCAGCAGATGTTTAAAAGAGAGACAAAAAAACACCCAATATTTTAAAAGTGTATTTATGGCAAGGTTGAATTTAATCTATGCATTTCGGGCGATAAAAGTTCACCCTTCTTCCAGAGTGAATACCGTAGAAGCACAACCATCTCTAACTTTTTTGACGCTCGTATCATCCACCAACCTCATTCACCACTTGAACTGGACTTCGCCGAAGCTTTCTTCATTAACATGTTTCGTGATTCCATTGTGAATGACCACAGCTCAACTCCTTCCTTCAGCTCAGCTTGGCGAAATGTACTCCATCTAACTCCTTCTGATGTTAGTACATCATTCTGCATTAATTGCCACCTCTGCTAATATACAGACAAGTTTTACGTAATTTTGCAAATTCTGGGAAAAGTGGCTGAGCCATAAAAAGCATGTATTACATCATTTCCTACTTTTGGTAGTCAACATTTCACTTCATAACTCAACTCTGGTTACATCCGCGAATCAAGCTCGTTTGTTGACAATATTCTAATGTATTCCCTACCGAAGAAAGACAAACTTTTATCACACAAAAAGCGTAGATTAATTCAATCTTGAAATAAATACGCTTTTAAAACGTTGGTTTTTGTCCCTCATTTAAACACCTGCTGTTTATATCATAAAAGGTTATTTATTTTTTCCAAGCAGGTGTTTAATTAATCAAAGGTGAATATTGGTGAAATTGGAAAGTAAACCTTGGTAGAAAACTGTCCAGAACTATGAACTTATTCTGAAAAATTATAGAAAATTGTTTTGAATATAGAAAAACGATGCACATACAAATGTTTTTCGTTTAGTAAATTTAAAAGAGACAAAACTTCATCAGCGAGAAGAACTACTGCTGGAGCGTCCTCGCTTCCTACGGACTGGGCTTCTTGAAACAGAGCGGCTCACTGATCGTCTCCGGTACCTTGGTGGTGATCTGAAAAATCTCCAAAACAATTTTATAAGCAAATTGACATAGTGCATTAAGAAATATCCATTATCAAAATTAATATAAATTATTTTTAGAATAGTTTCCATACATCTGTCTTTCTTTTAAACTGGGAAGTCAATTTACCTCGCAAGAGAGCTTAATATGTCACGAGACTCAATGTGTTCGTGTTTTCATGGCCTAAGGGAAACAACGGTTATACTGAGATGGGATATGCAGTTTTCCCAAGGCGTCCAAATCTGTGTGGTAATATTTTCAGAACTTCATAAAGAAGTAAGGGTTTTAAAATCATGTTTGTACTTGGCGCCATGAGGCAGCAGCATGGGTCATTTGAGATGGGACTGAGATCCTAACGTGATCTCTGATCCATGCTACATTTAAATACAATCAAGCTAACTGGGAGTCGAATCCAACAGAGTTGAGCAGGCCTAAAAGCTGCAGGGTTGTAATTTTATTAATTACTACCACTAATTAATAATGGTTTGTTGTGATTACACAAAATAAATCAACACCAATAAATATAATAATATACATAATAAATATTATTAAAAAAAAGTCATGAAATTATACCACCATTTGTCAGCACAAAATATATATATATACCACCAGATGGTGGTCAACACTACAAGGATGGTTACGCATCGACACTGTTCATGATTACTGATGACTAAGGCCCGGATTTTCATGCATAAAATTTAGCCCAAATAATATGCAAATATGCTCAAAATTATTACAAAATATGCATGGAAATATGCAAAAATATGCAAGTGCATAGAAATTTGGACACTACTCATAAGCAATGTTTCAAATGTATAAAATGACAATTTATTGAAAACAGTGCAAATGCTCTTGAAATCATTACATAATATGCACTGAAATGCATAAAAAATATCACTTTGTTACGTCCTCGAATATGAGTATGCACAAAATTAACACAAAATACACACCACAATGTATGAAAATGGGTACAGAGATATGTTTGAAAATATGGCATTGTAAGCCTGGCTTGGGGATCAAGGACGCCTACAGGGTGAAATTTTCTTTAGGTGTGTGTGGGGGGCAAAGGCCTTTACTCTTAAAAAAAAAAGTGGAACCTTTACCACACCTTTTAATTTATTTTTTCTAGAAAAATCGAAATATGGGGGAGGAGCAAATGGCCCTCCTTACTTACCTGCCAACACCCATGGCTTGAGCTGGAAAATATTACACTTGTCTTGACTTGGAAATGCTTAAGCCCATTGAGAAATATCACCAATATGAAATGTGAAGACTCATAAAATTATTTTTTTCTAACTTTAATATTATCTAATTATATCATTTATAATGAAACATATTCTGTAGCACTTTTCCACTTTTTATTTAAAATAAAAAAGGCTGTTTAAAAAAAAAAATAAAACAAATAAACACGTAATTAATCTAATTGATTGAAAAACAAGCGGATGAGCAAAAATACACTTTTTGAAAATTTTGCAAAATATGCTTCAAAATATGCAAGTGCATAGAAATCCAAAATCTTACTGATGACCACACCACCCTTAATAGCCCAAGTTCTTTACAATGGAAAAAGTTCGCTGATATCCCATTTTATAGATTTTTGAATGTGTTTTGTTTCTATACTCTGAAGAACCTTATAGAAATATGGAGAATGTGGTTAAATACAAAACGTACTTTTTCTCTCTTATTTCAAATTTTAAAATTCACAGACACAATGTATGCATTTTAAATCAAAGAAAGCTCGTCTAATTGTAGTCCTAACATGACAAAAATAAATTTTCTATGGTGAAACAGAACCTGGGGATACTAAGTGTTAAGTGAGTTCACTTTAACATGTGCCATTGCTGCTAATAAATTGTGTAGTTAAAGAAAAGGCGTTACAATTTCATACCCTGCTGCCAGTGGCAAACACAGGTTGAGAGCATTAGTTAATATTTTGCAATGATGAAACAATTATTTTAACTGTCAAGAAACAAAGGGAAAGGATAATTTCAGTTTAACATTAGTTCTGTAAATACCAAAGTTTAACGTTAGTCCAGTTTTGTTCTTTGCAGAAAATCCATTTCGGTCTGGTTAGAGCTATAAATCATAGTGTAGTGTGTCTTCCTCTCGGTGTGTTGACATTGGCAGAGTATGAAATTGTGACACCTTTTCTTTTTTTTATTTGAATTCTGAAGGAAATATAATTTTAGTGGAAACAACCACAACGTGTAATAGTGTAATTGTTAATAGTTCCTCAAGTGATTTGAAGGAAGTTAAACTTCAACTCGTAATACCTCTCCAGCCTCTATTATTCACAATGGAAAATTCCCATTTTTGGTCTCTTTAGAACCACAAATAGACATGCTTTGATGTGAAAAAAAAAAATAAAAATATATATATATATATATATATATACAGTCGAACTTGCATATATGCAAAAATATTGAGCTCAAATTTTTCTCCTACTTTTTAATGTTATCTAAACCAGCTTAATTGCGATTTTATACAGCAAAAGCATGTTTGAAGCCAAACAAATGTTTATTAAAGAATTTAAAACCGGATATATGCAAAACAAATATTCATCCAAAGTAAATATGTAGCTGGCAGCCCTTATTTTTAAGGATTGTCTCTCCCCATCGGAAATGGCTGTCAACCCTTGTCGAAGTTTCATTTACCAGTTTATTTGGTTTGTTTACGTCTCCCCCTTTTTGTTTGGAATTACTGTCAAAATTTGTTTTTGTAAAGTGACGGTCTGGTAAAGAAACTGTTTCTGCTTTAATGCTTTTGCAACGATTGAGATCAAACAATTTTCATGTGGAAAACGTTAATATTTTAACAGATCAAATTTTAATCAGTTATCAGAACATCCATAACTGATTTTTTCCACTACTACAGTGCATATGTTTATGTAAGTATAACTACATCACTTCTTGTTTTATTCATAGAGTAATAATACTGCACTATAAATGTTGAAATGAATAATGTGTATGATTAATAAAATTAAAAATTTGACTCCAATAGTTCAGATAATACTGCATATATGTAAAATCCGGGCTCATATGCATAGGATTTCATTGCGCATCCATTTGCACATATGCAGTTTCGATTGTATAGTAAAAAATGGTGCAATTTAAAAATAATAGAGGAAAAAGTATGTTTTGTATATTTTAACACACTCCGTACTACATGATGTAGAAAGGCAGCATATTCAAAATCTATAAAATGAAATATACAGATGAACTTTTTCTGTTGAGAATTCTGATATTAAGGGGTGGTATGGCCATTCTGGGATACCTTGTATAATGAATTGCATAACCACAACCTTAGGGAAAAAAAAAAAGGAATTCAAGCAAAGAAGAAAAATAAAATAAACAATTGTGGAAATTTGCACAGCGATAAAATTACTGCCGTAGTCATATCGCTTGAGCACTTTAAGAGCTTTCATTTGCTTCTGAATGCAAGTGTAATAATTGTTTTAGCTAACAACAAAACCACCTCAAAACTCACCTTGGTCGCATTCTTCCACCTAATCTGGTGGCGACCTCCTCCATGGAGGTGGAGCTCTTCAAGTGGCTTGGGTGGACTTGACCAAATACTACGAAATGGACGAGGTGAGTTGTTGAATAAAACTATGCAGCCATTATGATTCTGTCCATCAATTTGTCCTGTTAAGATATATACACAAATATTTAGTTATAACTGGCCACATGCAAAAAATTAATTTTTATTCCAAATCCATTAATCAATATCTTATTTAATTATGATAAGAACTTGACATCTGAAAATTGCAAAAGCAACATACCCACCATTCATAAACCTTAAAAAGCTTTGGCTGCATCTTCAGAATTTTCGACCGTATAAGGGAAAATCCCGACAAATGTGGACGATCTCTGTCGGGCTGCATGTCTACATTCCTTAAAGACCGGGTAGGAGCTGAATATCTCATGAACAATGAGATTTTGTGACATTCCTTGTCAATTTACTGATGTGTAGTTTAGTAGTACATGGGGATTGACTGCGGTTATGCCTTCGTCTAAGTGACGGTGATCTAAAAGAGAAAAAAATATACATATTCTCGTTTTAATTATAGTACAAGGACATTTGTTTCTTTCTTGTGTTTTACGGTGTACAGGTAGCTAAAATCATACTTTGTTAGGATGTTTTCCACGGAATCTGAACCACTTTCATTGAGGGAAACACCCGTTCCTAGCCTTTTTGCCGAAAGGCGATGCTAACCAAAATTAGGCTAGAAAACTGCTGAGAAATTTGCCGAAAAGCTCTGAATAAATGGGCCAGAGAGGAAAGAATTTCATTTTACGGCTGCATATCTTGAATAGTTTATGTACAGGAAACCAAGAATCAAGCCAAAAGTACGAAAATAATTAAATAACTTTCCATAGCATTGACCATTTCTGACTAGAAATTCTTGTAAACTTGAAAACAATTTTACTGATTCAGGTAGAACTTTTAGGTACAAATTAGCCGAAAAGCTACAGAAATCTCTTTGGCAGCTCATTCCCTGGAAACACCCCCCACCCCGAGTGAATTTGTAGAAAAAAAAAAGAGGCAAGGGATGCATACATGTGGGAGTCGAAGCTAGATTATTCGTAAGGTAGCCAAAAATGTGAATCACAACTACACCACCAGAGCAACAATAGAAGAAACTTACAATGATAGAGAAAATCACTGAGCATATGAAGAAGGATTACAGTTTTAAAAATTGAAAAAAGTGAGCAACTTAAATTTCAAAATCACGGAAGTACAATTGATGAAAATTTCCACTGCTTGCAATGTTATTTCGGTAACTCACCTCGCAGCATTTCTTTTTCCTCGGCCACTAGCTCGGCGTCTTGACCCAGACGACCTTGAAGATGATGAATCCGATGAGGAGGAGCTGGAAGATGACACACTCCTTCCACCATATGAACTGCTCCCTGATGAGGATGAGCTGGAACTTGAACTACTCGAGCTAGAATGCCTAAAAAAATACTAACCTAATTCACCTCGTTTTTTCTAAGACATGACAAATATCCTTATAACGAATTGTGAAATCGTTACTTAAAAAATAACAGAATATGCAAACACACCATAAACTCAAAATAAATCAACAGTAAACATTAAGTATAGAAAGAAGACTATGCATGGTTGAACACAGTGACTTAATGGCCAAAGTATCAGGGGAGTAATACAGAGATTGCTGGTTTGAACCAAAACATAGAAATTAATTTGCACAAAATATTAAATTTGCATCAATTATTGACACAAATTTTAATATAATCCATGTAAATTGTATTTTATTAATTTATATGTTTATTGCCGAAAACAAAATTTGTTTATGAGAATTTTATGGTATAAGGACAGCAAGGGTCATGATGCACCAGGACCTACAGTTCTCTGAGGAATCCAAATCTCTTAAGGCCTTGGGAATCAACCACCCGACCATGGTCAGCAGTGAAACATACTGGTAATTGTAAATCTTAACACTCAAAGTGAAGCCTATCATGACCACACAATGGGTGGTCTAGGACGGGACAGGTGGTTTAAGATGACCTCTAAACAATGACAGGTTTACGCATGTCTAAGATTACTGATAATCAACCAGTTGTTTCCATGATGCAAGAAGTGTAAAGATTATGCTACAGCATGAACTACAATTTTCCGAGGTTTGAGGAATTTCTTTTCCCGTCGAAGAAACCAAACCACAAAACGGAGATTGTTTAGAAAAAATAATGAGCATTTACAACCAACAGAATCCAAACCTGGGTCTTCTATATGGTAGGTAAGGGACTGTTCAAGTATTACGTAAGCAATATTTCACCCCCACCCCTGGTAAGCAAAAATTAGCATTGGCTAACCAGCGGCAATCCCCCCCAAGGTGCTCACGTAATACTTGAATACTCCCTAAACTTGTTAACCCTATGCCATAATAAAGCTTATTAGGAGTGAAACTCAGCTGAGATTCATCGAAGATTTGTTTGCGCATTTTACGTACCAAGAATATATTACGGTAAATAAATTTAACACATTTAACCCTTTGGCTACGAATCTTACATTACCTTTTTAATTCCCAATTTTTAATTTTTTTTAAAATTTGTTTTTCCCAGTAGGAATAAATATTTCTTCCATAAATTTTTCTTCCCAGTAGGAATTTTAAAAATCTTAGTGGGACATATATGTCCCGTAAGGAGTCAAAGGGTTAAGCTCACACTAAAGCTATTTTGGTATAGGAGAAACGGGGACATCATTCCCATCCTAGAATCGAACTAGGGTCTCTCCGTCGTGCTTTAGCAGCTAGACCAATCAGGACAGGAACACTGCTCTTTTTCTCCATATATATATACTATGGCCACATATGGCAGAATTTTGCAGTATCAAAGCTTTGGAATTGAGAGTGTAGCCAAAGACCTCAGCTTGGAGGGGATTGAATAGCTTCCCCCCTGGATATGCACCTACTTAGAATGGGTAATTCAACGGTTACTGGTTGTACGGTCAGGGTGCATAACTAATTTTCTTCAGCTATCATGAGTCAAAGAACAGGTTCTCATTCAAACCTTAGAACATAGAAAGTTAACCTAAACCTTAGTGATTAATTCTTGTACTCAAAACCTCTGTGTTTACTTAATCTTTTCACTGCTACTGATGTCTTAGCACATGGGGAACAGTTGCTTGTGCCCATACTACTATGTGTGTGTGTGTAGGTGTATACCTACGTACCATATACCTATGTAGGTGTCTTTATGTCAGTTACTTACTATGAACTACTAACATCTCAGCATGCAATGCCATTTTAGATGCTAACGATATGTTCTACTGGGTTCCATGGAACTCTCCATTGGACATAAATTTTCCAGTTAACTTTTGAAAACTGAAGAATCGTTAAAAAGTTATGCAATATTGTAGTATGCCTGAGAGACTGGAATTAATCCTAACCCTAAGTTTTTGGCAAACCCAAATTAAGCAGCTGATATGCTTAACATAGTTAAAAAGTTAAGGAGATCCATTTTGGCAAAAGTATCATGTTCCATCTAAAGCACAAAATATTATATCAATAATTATTATTATTACCGATCGCTTCCGCTGCTGCTACTAGATGAAGAGGAGGCACTGCTACGTTTCTTAGCACGACCCCGTTTGCCATCGGCTGCCTTTGCCTTTGGATCAGTCTTTGTTATAGTCCTAGAGAACCAATTCAGTAACATTAAATAAATCAAGCAATGTTTCAAATATTTTATCAATATATGAATAAAATAACTTAACAATATAACCAGGTAAATAGAGCACAAAAGACACACAAGAGCATAATAATTTCTTCATTTAATGAACAAATTAATTAACTGCATACAGGCATATCGCACCCTTTCGACGAAAGTGTTACATCTCAAAAAATCCCAGTCTTCAGAAAACTGTTCTGGCTCAATTGAGGGATGATGCACCCAACTCAGTTTAAGCCGCGGACCACTAATAAATTCTTATCAGTTGACAGTAAGACCTTAATAAAAAAGGGAGATAGGTCTTTTTTGGGGGAAATGTGTTTGTAAAATCTTCCTTTGAAGGGGGAAAAAAAAAAATCTAATGATAATGCAGTCAAACCTCGTTAAGATGAACACGCTTAAGACGAATTACTTTTAATACGAACCGTTTTATGAAATTCCGTCAGATTGTAAAATACTACAAATATACCATCAATTTCATTTTTATAATTAATTTTAATATTTAATATAAATTTTATAATTTTTAAATAATGACCCATCTCGCAGACCACTTGACTCCTTCGCGGATCACCAGTTGGGAACCACTAATCTAATGACATGTGCCAACTAATGGAAACCTGAATAACTTATGGTCTAACGTTTTGAATGTGAGGATGCAACACTGTTTTCTACATCTGGTTGTAACATTAACTCATTCCACCGAATTTTGAGTTGCAACATTTTCGTCGTAAGGGTGCGATATGTTAGCAATTATCATTGCATCAAATCAACTATTCAGATGTTATTCTTGGATATGTGCATACATAATATTTTTCGATAGCAAATTAATGTATGGAGAAGCATTGGTTATTGCACAGCAGCATATCTCTACTGCTTCCAGGGTTGGGTCGATTTTGCACAGCCTGAAAAAAACGCACTTGAAAACAGTTGGGTTTTACAAAATATTACTACTTTAAAACGAAAAATTAATAAAAGATGATCTTATTTTTAATTTAAGTATACTTTCTTAGCATTAAGTCAAGTGTTATGTATCACAATTGGTTAAAAAGGAGCAGAAAGTTTATAGGTTGAAGCGTAACTTGATTGAACTCAATATGAAAAAACTCACCTGGGTTTTATCAATACTATGTATGCCTTAAGTTCGCGAAGCATTTAGTATAATCTGTATTTTAAATTTACTTGCAATTCAATTAAAAAGTGTACAAACTTGCTTTACAAGCAAAATAACCATATTTAAATGTTATTTTACTGATGTCTTGTATATATTTTTTAAAACTTACTTCCTTTTATAAAATAAAGATCTATTCAAATAGAAGATATGTGAATTAGAATTTGCAAATGATAACGTACAAAATGAAAAGTTTTTTTTAAATTTATTTTTATTTTTTGGTTTTTTTTTTTATCATTGAACTCTTACATTCTTTTAATTAAATTGTTTATATTCATATTATAATTATTCATGATGGATAGATGCTAATAATAATAAACGTAATATCAAATACTCTTTAATTTACCCATGTACAGAATTTATTTAAATAGTTATCAAAATGTGAATACTAATTAATATCTGAAAGTCACCAAAGTCCTGAAAAAAAACCCTGCACCTCCTAAAACCCATAAAGCCCCAAAAACGCTGATAAAACTCAAAAAAGACCGTGAAAAATCTCCAAAAATTCAACTGGATTTGGGTTTTTCATGAAAAAAAAATGGGTATTTGTCAA
>QLNU02014176.1:167642747-167680979 GCA_006491805.2 Dysdera silvatica
CGTGAGAATGTGACGTCACGTAGGTGTGTATGAAGCTCAAACAAGCTGTGAGTGAGCATGCCATGTTTTTTCCGGATGCAAGGGAATTTTTTGCTAATCAGTATTTTTCCTGTATCAGTGAAAGCCTAGTGGGAATAACGCTTTCCAGTGAGGATCCCAGAAAGCATGATAGGTGAGGAGGGAGGTGGAAAGGGTGAAGGAGGCATGGAAGGGGTGAGGTGGAGGAGGAAAGGGATGAAGGTAGGATTGTATTAGCAGTGAAGGTGGAAGAGGAGGCCAGGAAGGGGATGTAGGTAGGGATGTAATGGGGGTGAAGGGAGAAGAAGTAGATAAGAAGGCAAGGTACGGGCGTGAGGGTGAAGGAAATAGGGGAAAAACCATAGTCCTGAAAGAGGGACAGTTCAAGGCCTACTTCGCGGGATTTGTATGGCGACGCCGGCACCCAAATAAACCAGAAAATGTGTTTCCCGCGTTTATAAATGCGATTCAGCGAACCTTTTATGGCCTAGGGAACCAAACCCCGGACTACAGTGATAAAAAGATCGCACTGCTCACTGTAGTCCGGGGTTTGGTTCCCTAGGCCATAAGAGGTTCGGATTCCTCGGAAAACAGTAGGTCCCGGCGCAGCATGACCATTGTAGTCTTTGAGCCGTAAAACCACAAAACAAACAATAAATGCAATAAAACCACAGACAACCGACGAAGAAGCGCAAAAAAGATAAGTACCTCTTTTTTTTCTGAACTACGCTGAATCGAGACGTCAATGTTGTTAAGATGACGTAAACAACGCGAGTCACTGTTGCCATGCACGTTGGAAACACTTCCAACTACAAAGAACTAGGGTACGCGTTCTGTACTAGGCCCATTCATTCATTGCTAAAGTGGACTTTGCGCGACCAATAATTAATGTCGTTACAAATCTTTCATTACCTCTCAACGTTACAGATGGTTTTCTAATGAACATCTCAAATAACAGGTAAGGTTGAAAAATAATGAAGCAAAACTTTTAGGGGTAATGAAATTATTATTATTATTACTGATTGTGTAAGGTCCACTTTAGATACGTTACCATTTTGTTACAGATTTAAGATATTGCGGGAAAAAAATTATCAATTAAATTATTTGACTATATGATAAACAACCACTTACATTTTCTGACAATCTCTATGACAACGATGATAATAATACACCCGATACAACTTTACGAAATCACGATACGATTTCGCACACTACAATAAATATAAATGCCGACAGCAAAACAAAATAACAAGAAAACGTTTTTCTGAATGTTTTCTGCTTCTCGGAAATTTCTGATTCTGAAATTAAAAGTTATAATTACAATTAAAGCAACATATTTTCAGAAGTAAATTAAATTTCTTCATTTTCGTTCCTTTGATCAGAAATTAAAAACTGCTATTTAATTGCAATAGGATGTAAACGTTTCACTTCAATATGGAGTGATTTTCGATCCCCTATTATTATTATGTAGATTCCTTTCTTTATCAAATTACTGATTGTCTCGTATTCTTCTATTTTAAATAAAACGACTTAGATTAAAAGAATACGGACCATTGTGAAGATAAATCCTTTCCAAATACGAACACGTGAAAGAATCCGGTTGCTATTGTCTTATTGGATGTTTATCGAACAGTAGATTTGCAAAGTGTGAAATTACAGAATTCACTTGCTTGCAAAATTAATGACTTCAAAATTAAAGATAAAACTAAGAAATGTACCCCACTGTGAGAAAAAATAGTGGTGTGCTCTAAATAGGCAACTGAAGTCACGTTAGTTTAAATTAATTTGTTAAGGCATGAGTATACCCAAAGCACCATAAAGTTAGGCATTTGTCGTCTATTAAAAACGTCAAGGTTTAAAGGAAAGGAGAATCACTTCAGTTTAGCAAGAACTTCGAGTTATCGAAGTTCGGGTTATCCAGGTTTTACTGCAATTCCAATTTAGCGCCATGCAGTCAGAAACGGATTAAACTAGATAGGTCTTCAGCTGTTTTCATTAAGTGGTGTTCTATTAAGCTGGCAATGCCCAACATAGTCTTCGCTTAAAATGGCGGATGTCAAATTGAAGTTTCTGAATTTAAATGTTTTGTTTGTGTATTCGCTTCTTCCTGGGCTAAGCAAAGGTTCGTGGATTTCAATTAACGCAGTTTATTTTTTTTTATGTGCCCAGCGAAATTAATTGAGCGACATTGAAATTGTAGATTTTTTATTGATATGTATTTTAATTTTGTTTCACATAAACAAAACAGTTCAATGGCACTTGGATCTTCAAAAAGCATTTAATTATATTTGATTCCACAAACGAAGTGAAATAACAGAAAGCATTTAAATTAATTTTATTGGCTAAACAATTTGCTTTAACAGACAATTACGAATATAATCTGTATTAGAAGTAACAGTACTATGAGTAAAAAAATACTAATATAATACTACGAATTACAAACGAATAATAAATTACAAATAGGCCTACTACGAATATCACTGATCATTGCACTTTAAGTGTCTTAAGAAGAAGCATATTTTCATGAAGTCCAAAACAGAGTTGTCCCTTGTGGGTAGGTCAAATGGGCCCAAGGGTCCCGACTCGAACTAGGACCGCAAATTGGCAAAATTTATTACATATTATGCTTTTTCTATTGCAAAAAATAGACACGTAAAAGTTACTTTAAAAAGTATTCCAAAAATAATCCAGTCCAGTTCCTTCCTGAATAGGTTAAAACGGCCATTCTCATCTGATGAAATGTCATAACATGGAATTGGACATACTAAGAAGTATTTTAAGTAGGTACTTGTCTGTTAAAGCGGCCGTCCGAGATTACGATCTCGCCAAGCTCGTAAATCATCCAAACTCACCACAGCTTATGGAGAAAGTTCATAAGTGGGGGTTACAGAGCTACAACTCATATATTCCTATATTAAATATACAAAATTCAATTACAATGGGGGGCATCAACACCCCTCTGCGTACGCCAATGGCTATAGCAACCATCTTACATAATGAAATATTGTTTTCCAAATGTTATTGGAATTCAGTAATTTTCCTAAATGAGTGTATGTCTAGTGGGGTGTGCCCCGACTTAATATTGTCTCCGAGTTGTACCTGAATGAATCGAGTCACTGGTTTTCTGGAAATTTGCCTTTTATAAATAAGATAGTGGATAATAAACAAAGTATTTTTTTAAGATCGTTAACGCCATATTTTAAGGAAAGCGATGTTTAAAAACCAAAGTGCTATCAAGAACATGAAAATAAAAATGTTAGTGCAAAAGCAATATATCGAGAATAAACACACAGGCTGTTTCTTTAGGACTGTAAACAAAAGGTAAAGTATCACAACCTATCTTGGCGATACTTTGTGGTCACTTGGCGACCTATCCCGGGGCCAACAGACAAGGGCGTTTAAGTATTAAAGAGCATATGTTCACACATTAATGTACATTGCATAGAGAAATTGAGCTTTGCACCAGATATCTTTGCCAAGAAAAGTACATTTTCAAATGAAGCCAAAGTGGATATGTCCAACCAGGATTATTCAACTGGGCCCTTGCAGTTAAAAAGGGAATTTTGCCATAAAAGTTGGGGGAAATCTGGAAACTACAGGGATTTTTTTTTCTTCCAGTGCGACTGGGAATCTTGTTATGATAGAGATAACACTTTCGTATGCTATATGCATAAAATCCGAGTTCGAACCCATCTGGTATCAAGTGTTTGCTGTTTTTTTCTCTATCAATCTGTATTCCAGAATGCAATTAATAAGGTGATAAGGGTTTGGATCCTCGGGAATTCTCTTCGTATGCCATTTAATGTAAACAAGCCAATTTATTTAATTGTCCAATTATCTTCGTGATTAATCTGCCTCTGTCCTAATTAAATTAGTCCAGATGACTAGAATGCTATTGTATTTATGTAGTATGTATGTAATATGTGCATTTGCATATTATGATCGTGAGACTAATTTTTTCTATCATATGTACAGTTTTACCTTGTTTGGTGCAGAATGTCCTTTGCTGTCCTTTCCTTGTGCCATAAAAATACAACTAACAGCCGTAAAGGTGGCCTTATGGTAACATAATGGTCACACATTTACCTTGTGTGTTGTTAATCCAGATTCAGTGATGCCATGGAATATGTGTTTTTCTGCCCACCGTAGTCTGGGGTTTGATTCACTAAATGATAGAGATTTGGATTCCTCAACAAATTGTAGGTCTCGGTGCAGCATGACTGTAATTGTCCTTGCGCGATAAAACACAAAGTGAATGCTTTGGAAGTGAATCACTCTTCGGTTATCCTGTGGTTATAATAATGGTCATAGAGTTATATGACCCATGACCCTCTCCCAATAATTTGAAATAAATTGTAATTTTACATATATTGCAATGTAAAAATATATATACCTATCTATATATGTGTGTGTGGCTCCCCAAAATAATTTTGAAAACTGGTTATAATCGCTAGCTTTGGGTCAACTAAGTGGTATTTGCCTTCCAGAAAGCATGCCTGTGTGTCAATATATCATGGTTCGGATGTCGTACTAAACCAATGATCCCATCTCGGGGACTCATGGTAAAACTTTAGGAAGTAACGTATACAAATGCACTCTAATATTGCGTCAAATAGTGACTTTTGAAATATTTTTTCATTTCAGGTTTAATCTGCTATTGCGCTGGTCATTGCCCTTTTGGACAAAATGGCTCTTGTCACGCACGGCCGAATAGTCAATGTTTCACAGCTATTGAGGAAGTTTACAATCCTCAGAATGACGTATATGAAAATGAAGTTACCTATGGTTGTTTACCGCCCGAGGAGACCGGCTTAATGCAGTGTAAGGGACGGCTTGTTCCGCATCAAGTTCCCAAAACCATTGCTTGTTGCGACGACCAAGATTTATGTAATAAGCTTCTGAAGCCAACTTTCGTCGTGAGGCCTACTACACCCAGTCCGAGTAAGTATTTTCTTGCCACAGTTTGACCCATGTAAAATACACTGCTATCACTTGATATAACTTGATACAATGATATCACTTCATTTTACTAACAAATAAGTTGATAGGTGTTTCAGTATTCATATAATGAACGAATGAGTCAACATACTCAGGATTGAAATCCTAACTGAAATTGGGACAGCATCGCATAGTAAACTCATTGTTCGATATCTCTTTGTAACCTCTTTAATAAGGTGGTAGACTAACTTTTAGCAGACTTTAAGGACCATGCAAGCACAATATTTGACCATGATAGCTTAGTAGTACATTTTATCTACTGTGTAAAAGTTGTGATGGTAACTCTGTTACTTTATATTAGCCATCTGACTGCCGAAGATTTCCTGATATTGGTAGCCTGGCGACAGTTGCATAGCAGTTAAAAATGTAGGAGGGTAGGGTCAAGAAACTTTTAAAAAGGTCAGGGGGAAGGGTGGCCGCCGAAGGCAACGCTGTTATCCCAGACAGGACGCTTAGACAGTGTGTGTGATTTGGCATTAAATTGAAACATGCTTCCTGATGTCCAGTAGGGTGGGTGGCTCAAGGCCCCTCTCTCCTATACTATTCACTTGAAGGCATAGTTTTTTGGGTTTTTGTAAGTCAAATGGTCAACTATAACTAGGCTCGTGAGATTTTCTTAAATTTAACCATGATGTCATTTTTAACTTTTTATCTAATATTCACTATTCCCATCTCATATGATTTTTTACATTGTTTCGTTTGGTAGATTGAATACATTACTTTCAATATGTTTAGCTTTAATTTATTTTTATTTTACAACCGTGTGCACAGTCTCACCTTGTTTGGCACAGAATGATCCTTGCGCCATAGGGCAGGAGTCAAAATTAACTTTTTAAATCAGGTGCACCCAAGTCTTGTGACTTAGGTGCACTAAATACTAGTTAGGTGTACAAGTAACTAACAGAATAGAAAGTAAACCTCAACTTTCGAAACGGGTAAGTGAAGCAACTTTATTTAGGCATGTAAGCCAAAAAATGCAACTTTTCAAAATAATTGAACATTCATATGTAATAAAAAAAAAATTCAAAGCAAATGCAGATACATTGAGAAAATTATATAAAATTATTCCATAGGTCACTGTTCTTGAAAAAAACAATGCAAGTAGCCATAGTTTTAAATAGTTACATGAACTGTGTGCACCCAAGTTAAAAATTTATGTGCACGGATGAAATTTCATGTGTACAATGTATCCGCTAATTTTGAATCCTGCCATAGGGATACAACCAACCAATGTTCCTAAATATATTATCATGGTTCAATACCTAATAATAATTTGATAATATGTTTATGCATTATCAGAAATCAAATTTGAAACTTTATATTTATGACTTTTTTTTTAGTGTATAATAATGAATTGCTTAGTTACACGGGCCCATTACACTTCCATGCTTTTGTGGCTGGCATTACGGTCTGTCTTGTCATTCTGAGTGTCATTATTTTTATGTATATAAAGTAAGTTGTGTTTTCATTA
Organism: Dysdera silvatica; assembly: GCA_006491805.2. Taxonomy (NCBI): domain Eukaryota; kingdom Metazoa; phylum Arthropoda; class Arachnida; order Araneae; family Dysderidae; genus Dysdera; species Dysdera silvatica. The sequence continues at coordinate 167,649,235 of QLNU02014176.1, forward strand.
TTAATGTAATTTGTTTATGTTTCGTAATAGTTATTAAGTTTACATAGTTGAATGGTGTGCAGATCCAATTGTTCCACTTATTTCTGATTTTTTTTTATATAGGATGAAAAATCACCAGAAATTTGGACAAAGAAATTATCGTGATATTGAAGATTGCAAGACATACATGAATGGTCGTGAGTCATTGCGAGATTTAATTGACCAGTCGATGTTTACTTCTGGTAGTGGGTCTGGACTTCCACTACTCGTAAGTTTGTTTCTTTTTTTGTTCACTTTCAGATGGATGGCGATATTAAAGATAAAAAAAAAATGATGTTAAAAATGGGGCGAACTGTGCTATAAGGATATATCATAAAGTAATACATCCTTAGGGCCCTGCGGTGGCGCAGTGTGGTAACGCGTTCTCCTATTGCGCGGCTAATCCGGGTTCGACTCCCAGCAGTGCAAAAAGAACGCTTACTCAGAGATCTCATAAAGATCGCACTGCTCACTGTAGTCCGGGGTTTGGTTCCCTAGGCCTTAAGAGGTTCGGATTCCTCGGAAAACAGTAGGTCCCGGCGCAGCATGACCACTGTAGTCTTTGAGCCGTAAAACCAAAAAAGAAAGCATAATATATCCTTATAGCATATAAGGATATATCATAAAGCGATATTGAGCATACGGAAAAATGTGTGTAATAATTCTATTTTACTTTTGCTTATTCACTTCTATACAGTTCCTATTGTAAACCACTTATAGTGTCTTGGTCTTTATTATGGACAGTAGTAATCATAGTGACCAAAGTCGTAACTTTTGGATCCACGTCTGAGTTAAACTCTTGGTTAGCTTGGTCATGATTTGAAAGTCATACTCAAATAACAGATTTTAGCTGTCTTGAAGCATAAAAATGCAAATATCTCTCCTGAACATTTTAACCATTTAATTTATGCTGAACCACACACCAATGTCTGTTTTGAGAATTTCTTTAGCTTTATTTGCAGAAAAGCCTGATTTTTTTTTGCCTTCCTTTGCATTTAAAAGCCTGACAAATGTAAATACCATCCTTGTTAAGACAGCCTATCCTTCATTCTCTTAAGCATTCTATTCCACATATATGAATGTATTTTGCCGAAACTATGTAGCAATAGACATTAAATTCCCCAGTTGTTGAAATTGTGCTCCATTGTCTTTAGTTTGTTGGACTAGATTTTCTGTCAGCTTGCAAAGCAAGTACTCGACAGTAGTCTCACAGATTTGCTTAAACCGTACCAAAAGTACATTTTCATATTTAAGTCAGATCAATGTCTGGAGTGTAGCCTTGTCAGGTTTGCATCACAAATTTATATTTTACATTGTTGTGATGTGAAATTGTCATAATTTTTCTATTATTAATGAATCAAACACCACCCAGTCAACTCTGTAGTAAAAAATTCGCACATGCGCAATTGCCCATGTTGAATCTTTGCCTTGGTTACAAAAATTTGCACAACTTTTCCCTCAGAAAAGAAGTGTGTGCTTGCATAATGAAGAAATTGTGCATGGGTACCGACATTATTCAATTATAAACTTAGTCTGGAGATGTTTTGATTGTTAATAACAGAGAATCTACCAATCTTAGCATTCTTGTTTTTGTGCAGCATGATCTTAACTGCTCTTGCCCTATAAAATGCAAATAAACAAAAGAGCATGTTCATTTTTATGCAAATCTGCCATTGTTATGACAATTCTGTTAATAATTAGACTTAATAAGGTAGCCTTTCCTTAAAAAAAAAGTTTTGTAAACCTTAATGTACATGATTGCCTTTTTTTTTAATGTAAATACATTCATAGTTTAATTCATTTTTATTTTTAAATGTTTAACATGACATAGGTGTACGCAAAAAATTCGTAAGGGGAGGGTTACAGAGCTACAACTCATATATTCCTATGTTAAATATACAAAATTTCATTGCAATGGGGGTTACAACCCCCATCAACACCCCCCCTGCATATGCTAGTGATGACATATGATTTTTTTAATAGATGTTAAAAAGAAGTTACTATATACATAAATACAATGTATTCCCTCATAAGAAAGCAATTATTCTAATTTTACCAAGTCCCTATTAATGTAGTGTTTGAAGTTTTCATGTTATGGTCCGTTGGCGATTTTCGATGTTTTTGATTTTGTGATCGATCAACAATTTTACACAAGTAAATAAAATTTCAGGTACAGCGCACTATTGGCAAGCAGATTGAAATGATGGAGATTATAAGCAATGGACGATACGGGGAAGTGTGGCGATGCAAATGGCGAGATGAAAATGTAGCAGTTAAGGTGTTCCTGACTCCGAACGAAGCAAGCTGGTTTCGAGAGACAGAAATTTACCAAACTGTTCTTTTAAGACATGAAAATATTTTGGGTAAAACATCGTTTCCAAATCATGTATTGTTATGTTTGTTTTTAAACGATAAAATTGATGAAATCAGGGTTTGTCCCAAAAGTTCCCGGGGTGCAGTAGATACCTCTGCGCGGAGCGTGACCCTGCCTCAACAACTGCCCGCAGGCGACTGATACCGGTCTCGTTTCCAAGCTCAGATCCCCCACCAACTTCTCCGCCCCGTCAGCCAGCGTTGCCAACTACAAAAAATCATTCCGGGAACTTCTGGGACAAACCCTGTACCATGTTTTAAACAAGCTCTTGTAACACAATGCCTTTTATTCCTTGTCATATGATCACTTCAAACTCATTTACTATTACGATTTAAAACTCATTTTGCACGATTCAAAATTCCTGCACAATGATTACTTAAACTTATATAAACTGTATATATAGCCTTGACTCATTTGGTGCAAAATAGTCTTGCAGCATTAAAATACAACCAACCATACAACTCATATAATATGATGACTTATTATCATACACAACACTACAATACATAACACTGTGAATTAAAAGTTATAAACATTGACTATCGATTATAATTATTATGACTTACTATTGTAATTATTATAACTTCACTGTTATAGTTATTATGACTTAAGTATTATAATTATTATGACTTAAGTATTATAATTATTATTACTGAACTATTATAACAGTATAACAAAACTTTTTTTACGTGACTTAAGAACCATGTAAAACGCTCTTAAGACCATGTTTTAAGTAATGAAAAATTATCTTCCCCTCTCTCCTGTTATGCACAGTGAAGTGCTATTCTTTGTCCACTCAACCTGTTATTTTTTATGGTTGCTATGAAATACGTTTTACATATTTTGCGATTGTATTCTATCATGATTGAAATGCACTGCCCAGTGCATTAACTTGTAGTATCAGAAAATATTATTTTATTACATATACATACAGTGAAACCTCGATTTTACGTTTCTGCATATATAACTGTTTTTCCCGCTTTGAATATCTTTTTTCTAGAGTCTCAGATATAAAATGATATACAGTAAAACCTCTCTATAACGATAAATCCCACTACAACGATAATTTTTCTCGGTCCGTATAATAGTGTTGTAGAGAGGTTTTACTGTATATATATATATAATTTAATAGACTGCAGTTTCATGCGTTTTCCTGCATCATACGTTTTCCTTCGATGGTTTCTACATAAATGCAAAACCAGGGTTACACAATATGTCTAAATACACACACAGTCAAGCTTTCATATATTGAAGTCGATGGTTTTTCATAAAAACACAAAACATTGAAATGATCTTTTTTTAATACATATGTATTATGTAGTATATTGTATTTAGAAACACATTTCCTAATATAGTGTTTCTCAGCTGCGGTGCACTCTCAGGTTGTGGTGCTGGCTTCAATTATACCGGGCCGCAAGATATTCTCCAAGAATTAGTTATTTTACTAAACATTTTTCATCAATAAATATTCGTGTGTCAAAAAGCTAGGATCTAGAGCACCTAAATAATGTGCATGTACTAAATGTCAGCAGTGGCACCCATTTGAATATTTCTAGTGGGGGGCGGGGGGGGCTTAGAAAAATCATTACCTCCTTCAAGACTCCCGAACATTTTAATAAAGACACAAGATACTAAAACCCTACATACATAATTATACTCCTTCATTATTACTTAATAATTGATACTGCTTGACAATTAGTAATGAGCTAAAAAGTACCTTATTTTAAAATGTGACTGTAAAACTTTTGAAAGTAAATGCATAGTAAAATTGGGCTAGTCAAACTTTTAAACAACGTCTAAGGAGTTTCAAGCCACCTTACCCCCTGGTCACCCAGGTATGTCAGTGATTATACCATGTATTTTTAAATGTGGAAGTATTTATGAATGGTCAGGAATTTCCTAATGTCAAAATCCTTCAACATGTTAATAGAAATCATCACAAATTAATGATGTTGTGGCCTAAAGGAACTATGAGGTTTCGTTAGTCTAGTGCTTAATAACTACTTTAAATTTAATTATATGTTTGTCAACATGCCACATCCTGTAATACATAAGTGTACTATAATTCTTTATAATTATGCCATAATTAATTATTATTATTTGCTCTGCATTGGCACAGTGTGGTAAAGTGTACGCCTAGTGTGCCGTTAACCCGGGTTCGACTCCCAATAGTGCAAAGAATGCTTACTCAGAGATCTCATAAAGATCACACTGTAGTCTGGGGTTTGGTTCCCTGGGCCTTAAGAGGTTTGGATTCCTTGAAAAACAGTAGGTCCTTGAGCCATAAAACCACAAGCAGACAATTATTGCTATTTGTTAGTTTAATGTAACTTTAAAATACTGCAAAGGTATAGTAAATAATAATACAGTTAGGTTCCACTTATACGAATAGTGATGGTTCCAGAAAATGTTAATTGATTAAGCAGTATTTTCAGTTATCCACAGAAACGCAAATGCATAGCTCAATATATACTTAAACGTCTTAATACACAAGTATGCGTATAATAAACATTAACTATTATAGCACAATAGTGCTATGTAAAAAAAAAATTATATGTACTTGCGTATTTTTTAATGAAAGAAAAATCATATATTAGCCTATACTTGCGGCTTTACTTGTGTGGAAGTTTGAAACTCTCTTGCAATCTTAACTTTCCTTACTTTATTTTTTATTGCATCTAAAAATTTTTAACTTACTGCTTAAATCCAGTGCCCATGTGAAAAGAAATACTCCCATACTGTGACAATACGATGACCAATGAGTGAGGTTAGACTAATTAGTCAGAAGTGAAAAAACAACCCTTCCCACCGATTTTTCACCTATTTCCCACCGAAAAAGGGACTGTATGGTGGAAGTAACGTTAAGATTTTGTATTCAGTTATAACACACCAATGGCTTAATTAATGCACTTTGCTTATAAATATGTAAGCATAAATCATTAAAGAATTGTATTATTTAATTATGTTTAACTTATGTTCATATAAATAATTACAGACAAGAATTTTACAAAAAAAAAAAAAAATCTGTTGAATGTACCTTGAACAGTTATATAGTATTTGTGTTTATGTAAAAAAAAACACTTTCTAAATATCTTTTTGCATAATACATTTTGATAATGATTTACGATAAAAATGTTTACATTTATAGTGGATGAAACGACACACTGCGCAAAATATTAAATAAAATAAAACACATTAACACAGTTTAATGTGTGTGTTAATGTGTTTTATTTTATTTAATATTTACATTTATTGGGGCCATGAAATTAGATAATCACCACAGAAGGAAAATCCAAATTTGTCGAAATTTGAACGACAAATTTTTTTTCAGTATAAAGAAAGTTTTTGTAACCCTATGGTATAAAAATACCATTGGGAGTATGTACATTATATTTTGATAATTTAGTTTTTCTTTTTCCTTACTGTTATATTGTTGAAACTTTTTTTTTAAATAATTTCCTGAGGCAAACACATAAATTTTAAAGTAGCAATTTTGATTTTCAGGTTTTATTGCTGCAGATATTAGAGGAACTGGCGCTTGCACTCATTTACTGTTAATAACCGATTACCATCACTTTGGGTCGCTTCATGACTATCTAAAAGTTCACACACTGGACGAAGATGCAATGTTAAAACTGGCTTTCACTGCTTCATGTGGCCTTTCTCATCTTCATTTAGAGGTGTTTGGCAAACAAGGTAAACATGCTTTCTATTTATCTCGAACTTATTCAATAAGGATGTTCCGCGGTGGCTGCAATCGCCCTTTTTCTGTTCCTCGGTGGCTAGAATTGTCCTTTTTCTGTTCCTTGGGCTGAGTTACTGAGGTCACTATTAATCCTTCTATTCCAGATGACTCGCATCATGAAGTCTTAGAATATTTTAAGTAAAATAATATATTTAATATTTATGCAGTGGAACCTTGTAAATTGACCACCTGTCCATGGTGGCCATTGCAGGTCAGTCCCAAAGGTGGTCACTTTAACAGGTTTTACTGTATATATGTATATATATAATTAAATCGTGTGTGAATCAATATCAAAGTACTTTTCTATGTGTTGTATAGCAGTGTTCCGTAAACAATTTATAAAACATCACTAGAATTTTCAAGAAAATCGATACTGTAATTTCCCTCATGACAACCACTTATTTAACTAACCATAAAAGCCAAAGTCCTAAAACAGGGGTCTTCAAACTAAGTGCTCGTAAGGTTACCACCAGTCCGGCTCGTCATAGTTTATGTTGATTACATTGTAATATTTACAATGTAATCGACAGTATGCAACAGTGATTCCAAAAAGAATTCAATTTTTTACTCGTTGAATTCTATTCTAAATATGTCGATAAGAACATCTTCCCAACCATCTGACTGCATGCTCTGAAAATGACGTCACTATTTGGGAGTACTTGCATCTATGCATAGTCATGATCTGAAGATTCATAAGGAAGAGTTCAAGTATTATTATAAGCAATATTTCAGCCATTCCCCCCCCCAATAAGCAAAAATTAACATTGGCTAACATAGGAAAATAAGAGCAGTGCAGCCCGCAGGCCAACAAGAATAAGTAAAATTGGCCCTCGGACTGAAAATGATTGAAGACCCCTGCCCTAAAAAAATGGGAATGTGTAACTTACTGTTTTATACTGATTTATTGCTCATTTTTATGTTCAAGCAGGGCCCTCCCTAAATTATTATTTTTAAAAGTTGACTTTCGGTTATTCACTTTCGATCAGTATCTAAGAAATGTTTAAGTAAAAGCTTACTTTTTTTTGCACAATTTTAGAAAGTTACCTCAAATTTGAGGAGTTTAAATCTGTCACTGGGCTTAAGGTGCCCTCCCCCACCATGTGATGCTGTGCTTATAGCCCCCCAACAGTGTACAAAGAACACTTACCCAGATATCTCATAACGATCGCACTGCACACTGTAGTTCGGAATTTGGTTCCCTACGCCTTAAGAAGTTCAGATTCCTCGGAAAACAGTAGGTCCCGACACAGCATGATCATTGTAGTCCTTAAGCCATAGAACCATAAACAGCAACAACTACTATAGCCCCATTTGTCTTAATCGGGCCCTGTGTTTAAGCAGTGATAAATAATTGCCCTCTGAGTTTTTCTTAAACAGTATTTATAGAGGATTTTACATTATATTAAGCATATGGTAAGAAAAGAGTTGTATAAGATAATGAGTTTGAGAACTATGTTGTAGAGAGTACTTGCTGTGCAACATATTAAAAAAGTTCAACGATAATTTTATAGTTTGAAAAATTCATTTTTTTATGAGAAGGAGGGGGTGGGAATGTCTGCCTTTTTTTTTTTCAGGACTATATATCCAGAAGGTTATATAGAACATTATGTGCTTTTGTGTTTTCCGTATGACCGAAGTATTATAAATTTTAAGTGCCTTTTAACTTTATAGGTAAACCTGCGATCGCCCACAGAGATATAAAAAGCAAGAACATCCTCGTTAAAAAGGATAGGACATGTGCGATAGCAGATTTTGGTTTAGCAGTTAGATTTAAAAGGTAAGTTTGTCGTAATTCAAACGTTACTTTGAATTGTCAGTCCTGTTCCAGGTAATCCTACTCTTCTTGTAAGAATTCTTCTTTTCTCTCACGTTTATATGTCATATTTAAAACTACATTGTATATAATTTGCACTTGGAATTTCAGCAGACATTTGCCTCTGGTTCTATATCAAATATGTACGTACCTATGTCTGTATTTTCATAATATGTAATTAATTCTATTATATATGTTTGCACTGGTGAATTGCAGCAGACTTTGGTGTTCATTCCAAGATATGCTATTATATCTATATGCATATGTGTTTGTATAAGCCTTAAACAGGGAGAGAGAGGTTGAATGTAGACTATAGCTTAATTCGTAGAGAATTTGGCATGTAACCAAAAGGTCCCGAGTTTGGACTCTAGTGGTTTACAGAGCTCTTCTTTTTCTCTCACATTTATATTCAATATTTAAAACGACATATTTATATGCACATACACACATGCATCTTTAAATCCTATCGGACTTCCTTGTATTAATCTGAATGCAAGATTATGGTATTTTATTTCTTTTTCGTTATGCATACGGAGGAACTCAGTTATAGCAAATACAGATATAAGGCGTTGAAAACAACAGTGGTATAAGTCACAGAAATGAAATTTTTGAGTGAAGTCCATCCTCTGGGGTTCTCTTGTTGCCTGCAGCACTGGTATAACATGTTCATAGTGAAATTAATTGCCACAGCACCGAAACTGGCTATTGATTCGTTGGACGCAAATCCTTTCATATCTCATTTTGAGCAAAAATGGACTTGTACCACTATTGTTTTCAAGGCCTCATATAAGAAATCCCCTGTTACAATGAAGGAATGGTTTAGGTTAGTTTGATTTAATTTTGCTTGGTCTGATTTAAGTTTGGTTAAATGGAATAATAGTTATATTATAGTGAGTAATGGCTATAGCGAAGAAAATTTTGTGTTCCCTTAGCGGGTTCTTTCTGGTTCATTATAACAGGGCTTGACTATAAGTATGCACATCTTGTCAACTAAAAAAAAAAATCTATGTATAGCAAAATGTGTTATCTGAGTACATTTACCTTTATTTTATTTAGCGAAACAAAGGAGCTTGACATTGCTGCAAATACTAGAGTTGGTACGAAAAGGTACATGGCACCTGAAGTACTTGATGAAACTCTCCCAACAACCAGGTTTGAAGCATACAAAATGGCAGATGTATATGCTTTTGCTTTGGTGCTTTGGGAAATAGCAAGGCGCTGCAATTCATGCTGTAAGCAATTGTTAACGAAGTGTTTTTGTTGATAGTTAAAATTTATATATCACTTATGCAACTGCATATTTTATATTTAAAAATGTAGAGTTTTTCTGTTCAATCCCGAGCTTACTAATCCCACACATTTTCCAGTTCTCTTAATTAATTTGGTAACATGTGTCATTATTTAAATTAAATCGAAAAGTAGGCCTTTATATATATAGGGAATGCTTCTGAAAAGTCATCATATTCAACCATTATCTATCCACTGCTGGATGAAGGTCTCTCCAAATGCTTTCCACACAAGTCTATCCTGAGCAATTCGCTTCCATGTCACCCCAACCTGTTTTCTTATTTCATCCACCCATCTAGTTTGAGGACATTTTCTGAGTCTTTGGTGGTCTCTTGGAATCCATTTGAGAATTTCAGATGTCCGTCGTTGATCAGTTCTTCTTGCGATATGCCCAGCCCATCGCCATTTCACCCTTTTTTCTTAAACAATGATATCCTCTACTCCTGTTTGCTCTCTCACCCAAGTGTTTCTTTTTCGATCTCTCCTAGTTATTCCAAGCAAGCGCCTCTCTATGGTCCTTTGTGTTGTCTGTAACTTTCGTGTTGCTGCAATTGTTAGACTCCACGTCTCTTACCCTTAAGAAAGGACTGGCAATACACATTGAAGACATTTCTTTTTAGACACAAAGGCAATTTTCCCTCAGGGTAAAACTGTTTCTTCCAAAATGCACTCCACCCAAGTTTAATACGTATACAGGGTGTTTACAAAATGGCGTGCTAATCGCTACACGATTCCTTGTGAAAAAAGGAATAAAAAATGTCCAGTACAATTTTTGCTGAAAATCAATATTTAATAAGAAAATTAAGGCCAGAGGTAAATGAATCATGTAAGATATTATTACCCTTCACAGGGATAACACAATTGCCAAATATTGGTCAACACACAAAGCCACCGGGGCGAGATTTTTGTGAGTTTTTCATAGGGGACTTTTTTTATTACAAATAAATTTGACACCCACGTATTAGTAGCTCAAACTAGAGCTATATTTATCTTTAACCAGAATCTGATAACTTTATGAAAAATGTTTCCCTTTGCATAACTGCTGTCATGGATGGGGGGGGGGAGATGTAGGGTTTTCTTTATGGAAAGTGAGCAGAAGTACGGCAATAAGGAAGGGGAATAGCCATTTTGAAGCCATCTGCCCTCCCCCACGTTTAATACTGCTAGGGCTGTATTCATATGTCATATGACAGCAGTGGTGTTCTGATAATCCTCACAGTAGAGAAAGCCAGTTAGGAAAAGAACCCACTTCATCATTGTTCATTTTCCACAAAACTTATAGTAAGTACTTTGAGAAAAAAAAAAATATCTATTATTTTACAATTAATAAGGCAAAAATTAATCATATGAAATTTTCTTTAAAAAATGAAATAAAAATCATCAGTTTCCAAATGGAAGGGAATGCCTTACAGCAAACTCTGAAGCAGCGTGAACCTACTGCAAATGGAGGATGGGGGGAGGCGATTAACCATTTGGCGCCGCCAATGAACTTGATAAACCAAATGATTTTCATTTTTTTAAGTGAACAGTTGATTTTAATAGGAAGTTGAACTTATTCAGGGAAGACTTCCCATTCCCTCATCACATCTGCCTTGCGCAAACCTGTCACACTTATGAACATCGAGCTAAAATACTACTATTAAAGCCGAATCAACAAGTATCTGCTTTAACTCGTTTCATTTCCTTCGAAACTGAATACCCAAGATGGTAAATTATGAACTAGTTTCGGTTATATTATGATATGCGATTTGCACTAGAGCTCTGCTGTGCGAAACGTTGCCTCATGGATATACTGTGTTCTCTTTAAAATGTTGGAATATGTGCGCATGTCGCTTTTATTAGCGAATTATGTATTTCAGGGGGCCGAAGCATGCATCTGGAGTTCACTATATTTTACCGTTGTTAGCAAATATATTGCAAGCCTGCCAGACTGCCACCGACGGTGTGTCGCTCAGACGCTACTACTTACAAAATAAGAAAAAGTTACTATTAATTATAATATTTTTCCCACTGCAGAGGGAAGAAAAAAAAAGGTTGATTCTAGTGGCAAACTGCAAATTCCCATACGTGTACTTTCCATCCATGGCATGAACGATTTGGCACGAGAAATCACCAAATCTGGTGTATGCTGTTGATTATGACCTAAGCAAGTTTTTAAAAACCAGTGAAATCTTCGTTTCTTATCTCTCTTCGTGGCAAGGGATGCCCTAGCGTGAATGCATATGTCATTGCTTTAAAGCGATGCTAAATGGGTTTGCTTTGCCTTATTATAGGTTCAACAGATTTGCAACAAAAATTGTACTGGACATTTTTTATTCCTTTTTTCACAAGGAATCGTGTAGTGAACTTTTTCCCCACCATTTTGTAAACACTCTGTACACACACACACACACACAGAGTGGAGTCCGTGTAACTCAACATGTCATGGGACCAGCAATGTATGGCAAGTTATCAGGGTAAAGGGATATTTTAAAACAATAACTTTTTAAGCGCAGTTTAAATTTCTAAAGAATAAAAACACAATTTGCTAATTATTTCTTACTTTAATGTAAATATTTTTATAAAGTTTTGGTTCATATTAAATTATGTGGCGAATCAGTACTTAAGGTGATGCATAAATATGTGTGAACTTGATAAGCTTTAACTCGATTAAAGGTTGTTTTTAGATACTTTTAAAGTAATCATAAAGGTTTTTCATCGTAAATGATTTTAATACATAAAACATAAATACTTTTGAGCCAAAAAGCATGACAAGTACTACTATTCAAACAATACAGTGTATTCAAGGACAATTGGGGCCTGTTCATAGCCTAGCAGTTTCGCACTGTATGGGGCAATCAGATACAGATATGTGTGCTTAGGAAAACTCTTTATTAGGAAGTTTAAAGTCCCTTAGACATGCCTTATTCTGTTTGTTACTTATCGTAAAATCGTATTATATTCCCAAAGTATGGAACCTATTGTCGCTGACGTGACTACTCGATTTTCTGTTTTGGTCGTTAAAAATTTCGTTATATAGAAATTTATTCCGTTATATAGAAACACTTTCATATGTAACGACCATGGGGATTTGCCAAAACTTTGCTATATAGAGAATTTCGCTATACGGAAGTACGTTATATGGAGATTCTACAATATATATATATATATATTTCCATTTTTTATACCTTTTGCAGTAGCAACTTCAGAGTAGCTTAGAAGTAGGTGTATCATAGTATTAACCCTAAAAACCATGTTTACATTCTCACCGTGCTTGCCACAGAATGGTCCTTACTGTCCTTGTACCATAAAATTACAACCAACCAACAACCCTGATTTGATTCTGGTGATACTTTAGAGTGTGTGTTGTTTTTTGTGCCCACCATAGTCTGTGGTTTGCTTCTTCTAACGAGTTTGGGATTCCTGAGAAAACTTTAGATCCATGGCACAACATAACCATAGCTTAATTAGTAACATGAAACATTGTGCTAAAACTATAATAAACTATTTAAACACGACTACCACAGTTAAAATTATTTAATTAGGTGGATGACGATCGTTTCGGCAGTGAATGACTGCCTTTGTCGAATCCAGTTACAAAAGTGAAGGTAAACTATCAACTTCACCCTGCTTGGCATATAAACACATGCTGCCATCTTTATTCATGGAGAATGTATTGAGTGGAGATGAACAGCCTTTTTTACGTCTTTGAACCCATGATGACATCTATATTTATGGAGAACTACTAATGTGTGTAAAAAGTTGTTCACCTCCACTTAATATGTTCTCCATAAGTATAGATGGCAACACAGGTTCATAGGCGTAAAAAAGGCTGTTCACCTCCACTCAATATGTTCTCCATAAATAAAGATAGCAGCACGTGTTCATACGCCAAGTTCGGTGAAGTTGATAGCTTACCTTCACTTTCGTAACCGGATTCGATAAAGGCAGTCATTTACTGCCGAAACGATCGTCATCCACCTAATTAAATAATTTTAACTGCGGTAGTCATGTTTATATGGTTTATTATAACCATAGCTGTCCTTGTAAAACACAAATATAAAGCATGTATCTCATACATTTATTTATATCCCTTGTATTCATGGCATATATATATGTTTTCTTATATCATACACGTATATTACAGCAATTGGGGGGGGGGTATATGGGTGGTTTAGCCATATGTGCGGGAACATTGGGGTTGGAAGCTGTAACACCCCTTTCCCCCCCTAATGATTACAACATGTTAAATGAGACTATTTATTAATTTTTAACATCAATGGTTGTAATTTTCTTCAAATTATTTTCATGTATATGCTACATGACATATACATTCCGCATTGCAAGTGTACATGATAACCCTAAACTAAACTATAAATATACCAATATATGTGTATTTAATACTAGGTAATGCAGAAGAGTATCAGTTACCATATTATGATATGGTGCCCTCCAATCCAAGCTTTGAAGACATGAAAATTTGTGTCTGCTTTAATCGACAAAGGCCAACAATTCCAAATCACTGGAGCAGTTCCGAGGTTAGTAAAACTTTTCAAATTTTCTTTTTGGGTGGGGGGGTATTCATTCTAGAAATGTACCAAATCCTTTGAGTACTGAATTCATATGGACTGAATTGGTTCGTCAGAGAGCTTCGCAGTTTGCCACTAATTGATAGGTGATCCACTCAGATATATAATTGTATAATATAATCTGCTGGGGTTTTTTTTGTTTTTTTTTTTGCAAGAATCGTGTGACTTAAGTGAAATTTTAAACATGAAAATACGCTGAAACATCTTCACAGACATGCCTTAAATAATGCCATCCTGTTTTTGCGATCGGGTAAAAATTCCTTCACAATAATGCTTCTCTTTCGTGGACAAATTTTTTTGTCCCATGGTGTCTGCCAATGAGAGGTTTAAACTATGTCTCATTTCAATAAAACAATATCAAATTGCTAAAAAATTCTGAGGTATTTTCTTGTGTGTGTACTTATTAACGACTATATTGAAGAAGCTGGTATTCTTGTTTTGACATTCATAGATTCAGTCTTTAAACGATTTTCACACCTCATATTCTTTCATTCGTAATTAAATTTGTTCATCTTATATGAAGAGAGAAATTCACTCATTTTATAAAATCAAACTTGGATAATTTGAACTTTTCCCGCTGTTTTACGAATTTTCTATTAAAAAAATTTTAAAAAAGCCTATAATTCGATTTTTTTTTTGTCAATTCGAAGTTTTCCATTCTCAAAAAAACAAAAACAAAAAAAAAACTCTGTCCTCATTCCTTGGGTGGATATTCTCAAACGAGTTGATCACAATCACTAAGAAAATGCAAGACATTATATAGATATTCTTTATAAGGATTTTGTAAAGATTAACAAGAACCTGGCTGTTTGCGTGAAAACCTTACAGACAAAATCTCTGCAGATATTAGCTACAATAGGTTAGATGTTGTATCTTCATATGAAGAAATGGGGCAAAATGCTTTAATGGAAGAGTACAAAAAAGCCCAAAAGTAAAAGTACCCAAGAAAGCCGATTTTCACATCTACCCAGACCATAGAAAATATATAAGGCTTAGAGCTATATGTTGAGGGTCAATCCAATATAAATTTTTGTAGTTTCTGTGCGCTCAATAAAATCGAAGTGTTTGCACATATAAGTAGTCAAAGAATTAACTCTAAAAAGCAAAAATTTCTAGTTTTTTTTAAAAAAAACTGACAATGTGCAACATTGTACGTAAGCACACACATATCTTTTAATAAACGTTAAAAAAGTTAAAGTACACATATATCTTTTAATAAACGTTTTTGATTTACTGGGTTGATATTTGTGGTGGTGGGGGGGTTAGTGCCCCCATATTAAAATATATTTTTCAAATTATATTTTCTAGTTTGAATTATTCGAATCAAGTTCATGATCTCTTCATCTTTGAATTAACTAAGTTTGGCTGCATAGTGAAGTTCGCCATCTTGTATAGTGAAATTCAATCGTGTTTTATGATGAAATTTGATTACCTTGTGTAACGAAGTCTGCTCATTTTGTATAATGAAGTCGGGCCGTCTTGTATGATGGAATCTACTCATCTAAAATATATTTAAATATTTTTTTTTCACAGGCCTTGAAGAAAATGAGCAAAGTGATGCAAGAGTGTTGGAAGCAGAATCCCGATGCCAGGCTGCCAGCTTTACGGATAAAGAAAACTCTATCGCCTCATGACACAGTGAAGAACAGTTACAAAATTGAAAATAGTACAGACAGCATAAAAATTATTTAAGACAAAATCAACCTACCTCTGCATCATCTTGCCTTTGAATTTGTTTCTTCCATGGAAACAGTTCGTCATCGACGTTGAAATATGGTGCCTTCTTCCTGCTGGAGATCTGTCACAGCCTCATCCTAAGAGCCATGTTGCACTCAGAAACTGTAAAGGATATTAGTATTTTATTGACAGAAGAAATCGTGCATTGTTTATATATTGCGTTCACCTTTATATATAATATATACATAAGCATTTTTGTTCTTAAGTGATACAAAGTACAAGTTAAAACAGAAGTGTTTTTTGTTTTTTTTTAACGTGTGAAGACATATAGGAAACATGATTAATTTCCTAGTAAAATCTGCCCTATGGTCAGTACCGTTTTTACATGTAGACCTGTACCTTAGGCCCCATGGTTTTCGAGATCTTGTAGGGGTCTTGTGTTATTAAAGTTTAGGCATGATTTTTAATCTTACTAGGCCGAGAAATGTTCATTATTGATAAATCTAAATTTTGAAGATAATGAACAAAGAAAAACTTGTGATTTATTGACAAAATATTGTGAGGGTTATATTCTTTGGGGGCCATTCTGCTCTTCCGGTCTAGGGGCCTTAAAATCCTTAATCTTGCACTGCTTAGGGTGATGCAAGCATGGGTGCTACACTTCTGTTCTGAGGACGGAAATCTGTCTTTTGAAGCTTTGAAAAACCTGTCCAGATAGTTGGATTTTTTGTTTTTTAGAGACCCCCCCCCCTTTTTTTTTTGTGTGTGTGTGTGTGTAGCTTGAATTTCAGTTTTACCATAAACATCCTAGTGGCACCCATGCACAAGTTTCTCAACTGTGTTGTAGAGGTAATGTGTTTGTCTATTATGACATTAACCCATGTTCAACTCTATATTACCATGCCTACCGTCTTTCCTGTAGTATTGCCGTGGTAACATGTTCGCCTAGTGTGCAATTATCCCAAGTTCGACTCCCAACTGTGCCAAAAAAAACAACTTACCAACTAACTGCTCACCATAGTCTGGAGATTAGTTCCCTAGGCCCTAAGAGGTTTGGATTCCTCGGAAAACTGTAGGTTCCAGCACAGCATGACCCTTGCTGTCCCTGTGTCATTAAAAAAGAAAAAAAAATCTTCCCACTATAGTTGAAGATTTGGTTCCTTAGGTAACAGGTTTTTCAATTCCTTGGGGTAGTAGGGGGGGGGACTGTATGTCCCATCGTAACATTTCCCTAGTTGTGCTTGTTGTAAAGTCTAAACCAGAGTTGTCCAACATACATGCCACAATCTGACCCGCCAACAACTGTTTGAAATAAAAAAAATTCACAAACAAAAATTTTAGATTTTTTCAAAAAATCTGTAGGGACAGCATGGGCGACCAATTTCCATATCGCAAGTGAATGGACAAATAACTGGAAGAAACTTGGTATGATAAGTTTCTTTATTTGTTTTTACGAAACTGCTGTCCTACGAGAACAGTGGAAAGTTTTTAAGTGGACCGCTGCTCAAAAAAGGTTGGACAACCCTGGTTTAAACTAACAGTTCTCTACACTATGTCATCGTTCTAGGTTTGGCTTTTGATGGCAGTTTCGTAGAATAATCGTTATTTTCCTACTGCCCCTTAATCCATAGTCTGATTCACTGGTTTCAAGTGCCTTGGAAAATAATGATACAGTGGTGTGGATATAACAGTTGTCTGCCCTGCAGAACATCCATGTTCGATTCTCATTTAGTACCGGACATAGAATCTATTTTTTCATGATGACCTTTATTCCTGTGTATGGTCTCACCTTGTCTTGTACAGAATGACCCTTGTTGTCCTTGCGCCATTAAAATGCAACCAACCATCTTTATTCCAGAGTGTTTGATTCCTTAGAACATTGCTTTTTTTCTTCAGAGATTTGTGTCCCTTTGGTAAGATTGAATTTTCAAACTGAAAACGAACTTTATTAGTTATAAGAATTTTATAAGGGTGGTGAGATTTGAATTCATATCCCAATTTTAATATCACGGGGAAATTTGCTAGTCTAATTGGCTACTATCAAAACCATGTCACGCTGTATTGGTAAAAAATGTCAAATTTTACATCAAGTGTTGTATATCGTCACATTGTAGGAGAAATGGTGGAAGATATTACTGTATAACATCGTTGTTGTTTTTTTTATTTCTTAACGTTACCAGAAAGATTGCTGTAGTACATTCTTTTTTACAAAATACACACCTGAAAACAAATTACTCTTACCTGAATCAGAGAACGGTTAGTGAGGGAGACCCCACATACCCCCCTGGCGTGGGGTAAACCCCTCGCTGTCCATTTGGATAGACTTCGGGTTATGCTGCCTGAATTAATTAAAATGTTGAATTACTGATTATTACCGATGATGATGTTATCGCTCTAGATACCAAATTGCAGAAATGCGAAAAAAAGACAAAATCTACCTGTCTGCGAGTTTATCGTTTATTGACTAAATGAAATTTGTGTTCAGTGAAATTTTATTTACCTCTTATTTTTTTTCGCCAATGCAGCGTGACATGGTTTCTATAACAGTCAATCAGATTGGTGAATTTCCCCGTAATGTTAAAATTGGGATGTGGATTTAAATTTCATAGTCTAGTGGCTACCATTGTAATCTTTATGAGCTGGCTTCAATTAAAGATAAGTTGCATTTTATTTATAAAGATATTATGTTTTAAAGGTCGCATTGAGCTTTTAACATTATCCCATATAATCTGTCCGTACAGTCTTAAAATGCGAAACCTCAAACAAATGAATACTGAATTTTATTTTTTTTTTATATTTTTAGCATATTTCATTGTCTGTCGATTGTAGCTTAGTTCTTTTACATGTCAACTGTAGATTGGCTAATTTTTAGTTAGGCAAGAAATTATTTTGAGTGCCCCTCCCATTTTTTTTTTTTTTTTAAATTGAGGAGCCCCTACACCTTGCCTGCTTTTGCTATGTGGTAGCCATGTCCATGCAGTTATAGGGAAGTCAAATTTTATTGAGGCAACTTTTTTGTGGGCCCCTTAATGAATATAGTCAATTAACTAAAACTTTTCTATTAGTATTGTATTGTAATGCATAATTATTACCTTTCTTTTTTCCAAAAGGTAAATTCTGATGTTTACTTCATTCCTCACTTCAAGAACCATAGCACCTGAAATGCTGTTTAAACGAATGAAAGTTAAGTTAAAAGATCTTGTACCCCTATTCTGTCAGGTACTCTAGATGTTATGATCACCACTTCTGAGTTCTTTGAACTGAATTCAATTCACTGTTAGCTTGGGTGTATGTAAAGACAGCTTGAATCAGAAGTCACCTTAAGCCATTGGTCCCGTCACAGATAACCTATTGTAGTCTGGAGATTGGTTCCCTAAGCCTTAAGAGTGTCGGATTCCTAGGAAAACAGTAGGTTCCGGCGCAGCATGACCAATGTAGTCTTTGAGCTGTAAAACCATAAACAGGCAGACAGATAACCCATTGTGCAGCCTTGGAAGCTGAGAAGTACAAATTGAAGTACAAATTACGCAGCTTATTTTATAGGAAAATAATTAAGTTTCCATTATATGTTTAACCCGACATGCCAGAAATGTATACCTGCCCACACACTTTCATTCTGTAATCAAATACAATTTATTGGATTAAAAGATTTGTCACTGTTGTCTTTATCCATGCTTGTAGCACGGCATTACAAAATCCTAAAAAAATCAGGCGTAAAAACTTAGTGACATTTATAAAAATTGCCGTATTTAGTTATTGACAGCAATGGAAAAGAAATAAAATAACACACAACTCTGTGTCCTTATGCGCAATAAAACATAAGAATATAGTTTGCTTTGTCTAATAAATGTTTTTGCATTCGATTACATGTGGTTCCAGATTTTGATAATTGAACTTTGTTGTTTATTTTAATTATTTTTTTTTTAATTATAATTAGCAGGTACATTTGTTAGTTCTGTTTGATCATAAACTGTGATGGAGTGCTAAATTATTCCACTTATCGAGCTTGCTATACATGCAGTGGAATTTGGCTTTTAGTGTAGGAAGTTTACTACAGCTGTGCTGTTTAAATGGAGAATAATGTATATTATTTTAATATGGGTATGTGAAATACTGTCAAAGGTTGCATTGTCCTATTGTATATGTTTAAGCTGAAAATAATGAATTTTCACTATCAAAATGAATTCATTATCAGAATGAAAATACACTGCCATTATCATTTCATTTAATTAGAATAGTTATTGATGGCAATGCCTTTGAATAATGGAAACATTAAAATTTATATTGTTTAATATATTAAAAACATTTTACTTGGTAAGTATATAGTATACTTACTAAGTATATAGCATATTGGTATGCATAATAGTGTTTCTGAGTAACAGACTTTTAAGAAAGAGGTGTTGCCAAAAAAATGTATATAAGAAGAGTATTTTATGTCATATAAATTGGTGCTCTGTTGATTGCATTAATAAGTGTCATATTTAGTTACGTTATTAATAGTTTAAAATGGATTTTTTTTTTTTTTTAAATTTAGTTAACATGTAGTACAAAACCTTTGCTTCCTGTCAATGTCCACAATTACTTTGTACGTTAAAGGATTTTCATTTTGCAAAATTTTTGTCTGACCCAAGTGGAGTTTTCCAGCTGATGATGGGTTTGTGTAAAATTACTAACTGTACACAGAATTGTTTTATATATTCAATTTTTGTGAGTTTTTCGTGGGGGAATTTATTATACAATAATTTTTGCCACCCACGTATATTTAGCTCAAGCTAGAGCTTTTTCGTTTATTTGGAGAAAAAGAGGCGCCATCCTCATCCTGGATTCGAACCAGGGTCCCCACGTTGAGCCCGAGGTGTCTTGACCTACTAGACGAACAAGCGCATTTTTCTCCGTATGTGAGGATGTAAGATATTATTATGTGGAGGCTATATAAATGTGGGTGGCAAAAATTATTGCATAATATTCAATTTTGTATGCTACAATTTATGCATCTGATCTGTCATCAACATATTTTCTTTTGTCTGTCTTCAGACTGTAAGCAAATTTTTTCTTCGTCTTTCTGTAAACAACCCAGAATTGAAGTTAGTGACACAAGCAGAGAATTTGTAAACTTGAAACTAACATGCTCATTGTGAACAAATGAGGCAACTGTGCTGTTTCCTTTTTTTTTTTTTAAATAAAGGCTTTTGAGGAAGATGGAGAAGTTTTAAAAAAAAAAAAATAGTGTTTCAGTGAATTGTGCATCTTATCAAATATCTTTTTGTTTATTGGGCTTTGAATTCTTTAACATTTCTTGATTTATGTCCTTTTGCTTTAAAAAAAAAAACCTGGTTGTTCATGAACAAAGGTTTGGTCATGTTCCTACATGTTTTGTCTTTTAGTTTTCGCCATGGACTGTGGATGTAGTGGAATTCCAATTATTTAGATAAATTTGAGCCCCTCTCCCCCAAAGCAGGTCGATCATTCCGATAATTTTATGTGGTTAATATGACAACGATGTCCATAATTGTCATATTACCACATGCCCATAGCTGTCATGTGGTAATATGACAATTATGGACATACTAGCCCTGAGGTTAAGTGGGTGGTAGGCTCTCATCCTACAGTTTGCACATAGCATTGATTTGTGATCTGATTTATGGTTCTATTCAGAAGCAGGGGACAAGGCAGCTTATAGTTATGCCAATGGTCATAAAAAAGTAATTAAGTGAACCCTGCTGAATTGGGTAACACTTTACAGGTGAAAGATTAGGATCCTGTTAACCAATGTCCAAATGATTGAAATTCTGCCATAACTACTTTCCCTACCTGTAACTCTTCACAGTTTCGCTGTATAATTTCTGAAAGTTTTGGAAGCGATCATTGTATTTCATTTTAAACATGTTGACTGTTTTTAATTATTGTAGTGAGACTGTTAATTATTTTATTACTATGTTTATGATTATTCTTTGTCATTTTTCCATCGTTGGATTTCATCCAATGTTTACTGATTTGTGTGTGATTCTGAAACACCGTGGTGGTGTAATTTTGCATGCCTTAGCAATAATAGTCAGTGCAGAGGGTGATGCCTGAACCTTTCTTTGTTCTATTCGATGTTTTCCAGATTTGTGAAAACGTATCTGGGGGCATTAAAACTGGCCAATTAGCGCAGCGACATGGATATGCAGCTTGTATCTTGTGGGTGAAACTGCTTAACCAATAAGCATGAGAGAAGGATGGATAAGCATAGCATCTACCCCACAATTTTATGGTGTCGATCACCTTATTTCATAGGAGGAAAAGCTCTGAAGTTGCCTAAACTTTCATACTTTGCACAGACCTTACCTCTGCCACAAAATAAGTATCAAAAATAAAGTATATAAACTCTCTTCATCATTTCCCATCTACACTGGCGTAACAAATTAACACCAAATACCTTGGTGGTAACAATTTTAAGAATATCTTTTATTAAATTTACAAAATGGAGCTCACTGAAAAATGTATTGGGTCAAAAACTTCGTCATCAAAGATCTTACTTTATGTGAATACACTGAGAATTATCGTATTTACAAATGCCGATGGGTTCCTTATTTACACATCCAAACACTCCTTATTAACAGACCCAAATGGACTCTTTATTTATAGACCAAATAGAAAGCTATCGTGCTTGAAAACCGGTTGAAGTATGATACTGCCAAAATGGTCATATACGGTAGAACCCCGATTATTTAAGATAACCTAGAAATTTGGTTTTCAACGTAAAGATACAGAGAAACAATATTTATCTAAAAACATGTAGTTATGACATCACGCATTTTCTCTTGTTAGATGATTTACTTATCCTTTGACCAACCTGAACCAGATGCCCCGAGTGTAACTGTTTCAGTAGCAGCTATTAAATCTTCTAACATCTGATCGCATTGAAGGGAAATTTCGGTTTGGAGAGACGAATTTACAGAAAAAGGTGCTTAAGACTGGATTATGTATCAGCTGCGACTTGCAGCTTACCAGTCGGTGTACAACGAAACCTTGCCAGAGCTATGCAGATGTGATACATATGTTAAAACACGTCATTGAAGCACCTCTGATCCCGAAATTTTCACTTTTACACCGCAAGGTCACATGATAAGTGCGAAACAAGAAGCTAACAGCACCCAGCTTTTGTCTTGTACATTTTGTTTTTATTATTATGTTCTGTAATAACATTTGTGGTGGTTTCTTTCTTGGGATTAAAGCGCACTGGAAAACAGATACGGGGTTTTGCAAATGATATTGAACAGATGTCTACCTTAAAAAATAATTATCAAAAACACATGCAACAGACCATCGGTTAAATGAAATTCAGTTAAGCAAAGTTCTACTGTTTTGGGGTTGTTGTTTTTTTTTCCTCTAGATGATTCAGTTGTATGGAAACAAAATATATTTTGATCGGGAACATGATTGTTTTTCGACACAGCATGATCCTTGTTGTTCTTGCACCATTAAAATTCAACAAAAAAAATATTTTTTTTCATGAAACTACTACACTTATCAAACAACAATATCAATCAACGTTTATTGGCGTAGTGATACCAACGCCGATGGTATGGCGTGATTAGATGGTGAAACGTTCGAAAGAAAATAAATATTTCTGCCTTCGGTGGGACCTGAACCCAGAAATATTTATTTTCTTTCGAACGTTTCACCATCTAATCACGCCATACCATCGGCTTTGGTATCACTACGCCAATAAACGTTGACTGATTGACATTGTTGTTAGATTTAATCTGCGTAGTGTTCGATTTATATAAATACTGCATTTGTGCTTGGTTTATTTTCAGGTTGTAAAAAATGATAAAAAAAAAATATATAAGGGATCGCCTAAAAAAAAACACAGGGCAGTTTTTCTTCCTAAGTTCAGTACTTGTGCTTGGAGTGCCATATATTTTATAGAATAAGAAATTTGCCATATATACAACTCCTTGATGTATTATAAGTTTTATATATTTTTGTATGTTTCAGTTCATTGTACAATCATGGTTTTCATTTTATGGTGTCATACTCTATGTGCATTATTATTATTATTTAGGTAGTATACACGTTATCTAATTAAAATGAGAGATTCCTACACAAGAATTACAAAATTCCCGAACATTTTTATTATGTCTGTTTTGTAATGAAAGCTGTGTTCTATGTTTTGTGCAATTATTTTTGAAAGAAGCTTGATTTTTTATATGTAACAAGTGACGATATGTTCATGTCTATGTACAATGATGGCCAACCTTTTCCTGTACAGTGTGTGTGGGGGGGATGGTAATATGTAAAGCTAGATTTTTGTTTCTTTATCCATATTGCGTTAATTTTATGAAAAATAAGTATTATATTTTCATGTTTTAATACATTAGACGAAAACGAAAAAAATCTCTTTTCACAAGTTATCATTTATTAGTGTCAAGCTTTGTATAAAAAGTGTGAATTCCCAATATTTAGTGTGTGGCTAATTTGTGGAATTGATTTATTTTTTAAGACCTTATCCTAATTCTGAGCATACGATTTGCTTTTTTGATTTTTTAAAAAAGTCTGCACCTAAAAGATTATTTTGGAAAATTTCAGATTTCAAAAAGAGGATCACTGATTATTATTTTTTTTTTATCATCTCTCTAATAGAACTAACTTTACTTCCCAAGCCCTATTGTCTCAATCGGGGTTATCAGTTGGAGAGACCTGCAGTTTTACGAGGAATCCGAACATCGTCACTCCTTTTTGGCAATAAATACATAGGTAAAAGAAAAGTATAGTAAATGTAAAATAAAGTAAATGTAAAGAAAAATATGGTAAAATTAAGTAAGATAGGTGAAAGAAACGTATCAGTAATTAATTACCAATATGTGGCTTACTTCAACGCTCACATATTTGATGCAATGTGTGATCTATTTTCTTTTATTTAAATTGTTTATTTTAGAACGGGATTTGTTTACGTGGTTTTTAAAATATAGAATACCTCTTGTATTCACTTTTTGTACAGGTAATGGGTTTGCCATCAGTGACCCAATGCTTTATCATCATTTCAGTACCTGGCAGTGCCTATGGATTGTCTTGCGTTGATAAGTTAAAATATACTGTTTGGTTTTTTTCAAAGCATAGGATGAGTGTACCTGTCAAATTTTCATCGAATTGCAGTGGGGCTTCCTCTTTATAAATCAAATGTTTTTAATTATCATTGCGGTTATGAAAACCCAACTTGTGAATAATTGTACAGAAGAAATACTTGTTTATATTTCTATGAAAAAAAATGAATCGTCTTAACAGATAAATAAAAGTCTTTTTTTTTGTACTGTTGCCTTGTTTGTGTGTAACAGAAAATTGGTGATGAAGTAATGGAACATTTCTCTTTAAAAAAAAAAAAGACAAACGTACCACTTAAAATTCGTAAATGTTTTGATGTATTTTATTAATATATTTAATAATACTAAATATATAAGCAGACTAATATATTTAACATTAATGAATAAATTTCTTAACGTAAATTTTGCATTGAAATAAATTTTAGTATACTTCTTAGTAATTTTCCTTACCCTCAGTAGATGACGACAAACTTCTGTGAAAAAACATTATGCACGTAAGATCTGCCATGGAAACGCTATTTTAAAATTTTGTTTAACGTTGAAGGAACGAAGATTTCGAGTTATCACGAAATTTCAACAAAACAGAAATTTAAGAACTTTCCAAAAATGTAAGAACTCGGCTCTCAATGCCACCAGCTGCGGCACAGCATGTTTAGGCTTTATTTATTAAACTATTGTAAATCGTATTCCAAGCGTACAAAGACATTTTTAAGCAAAAGAATGCTTTTAATGTATCAAGAACCTATTAAAAGAACTATTTAATTCGCATTAATAGTTCGATAGCAACATGAACATTCACAATTTTATGGATGTAGGATGTCATTGTGGGTATACGTACTGTTCACGAAAAGAAGTCGGATAGTACGATTAGAAATATTGTGAGGTGATGTAACAAGCCGGCTAGATGCTTACAACAATGTAGAACTCACAAGTTCTGCGCTCGTTTTTGGCGACCGACAAAAACGAGATCGTAGTTTGTTTGGATTTTTTATGGCGCAAGAGCATCTGGGCTATACTGCGCCAAACATGGTAGAGATTGGAGTCCTACTTTGCTGTAATCGGCTAGCCGGTTTGTGACGTCACCTCCCGTTATTTCTAACTGTACCATCGGACTTCTTTTCGTGACTGGATAGTAAGTGCAGCATTGTTTGGACATACCATCCTTAGAAGGTTTCAGCCCTACAGTGATGTAGTTGTAATGCAGCTTCGATTCCAATAATAATCATGCCACTTTTCCAAGCTCACCATGGTCCAGAGTTCAGTTCCTTGAGCAACAGAGGTTCGAAAACCGAATGTCCCGGCACAGTATAACCTTAGCTGTCCTTGCGCCGTCAACTGCAAACAAACTTTAAAACACCGACCCCAGCACCAGTTCTAAGAAATAAAGAAAATTTTATACATGATAACAGCAGAGATGTCAACATGAGAAAGTAGTCATCAGTAAAAAAGTCAAGAATTTTCAGTAAAAACGAGCTCTTTTATTTCCTCAAAAAGACAAATAAAGCACCTGCATTGCTATAGAGCAATATATGTCCCTCCTCACCCCTCGATACAACATGTAAGTATTCCTAATAATGTGATTCAACTGTATATGTTTATGTACTCATGCACTGATCATACTCCCACCAATAACATTCGTAGCAGGAAAAATGACCTTTTGTATCAGTTTTGTAGCAGGAAAAATAGGTATCGGTTTTGTAGAAAAAAAAAACTTTTGTAGCAGGTAAACACCACAATTCTATTTTGTACAGGAAAATTGGTTTTTACATGCATTTTGTAGTAAGAAAAATTAGTTTAATCAAATGAATGAGCACGATAAAAATGAAAAGTCAAATGTTTCATTGAAAAAGTAAAACTTCATAAATATTAAGTTCTTTGTTTCTAAAACCTCTTCCCTATTCTTGAGAATCTAAAATTGTAAAAGCATGCAAATTAATTTGTCAATAAAACTTGCCCACTTTCAACTGCTGGCGCAGTATTATAGCCCAGATGCTCTTGCGCCACAAAAATTCAAACAAAACTTTCAACTGTGGACGTATTATTTCTTTGGATGGAAATTTGTAGGTGCAAAGTGCGACTAATGACCGCTAAGTTTGTACCCTCCAGTAGGTGGTGTATCAGGGCAAAATTCCTCTATTTTGATGGAAAAATACTAAAAAATGACCAACAGTCATTAATTACAGTACATTTTAAAAGTTCACAATTTTGCCTGTAGGCGGCGCATCGGAAAAAGTCGTAACTGGTTAATTAACGTTAAAATCGTTTAAGTCAAATTTTTTTCCTCCCTTTTTTAAGTTCTAGAAACAGACACGAGGTAGCGTTTTTTTCACGGAATAGAATTATAAATTACGTAAATTAATTAAATTTATTTAATAGGTAAATTTACTTTTAAATTAATCTACAAGCCTCTGCATGTGTAGATAACGAAAGCAGACGGGGGAAATATCCCGAAATATATGCCGCAAAGTCGAGCGCTATTTTTTAAAATGCTGCGAGTAAAGAGTTATTCGAAAGGTGGTAAAACTGCGGGTAAACGTAAAAATTTACAAACTTACACTTCGTAAAATGGCAATTCTTTACTACAAATGTCGCGATACACTTGCCAATAAAGTTTTGTCTGCCGATTTTTTTTTTTTTTTTGATGTTTCACAATCACGGCTGCGTTTCATTTCGTTGTTTTAATCCAAATTCAAAGCAATTTTCGCACACAAAACTAGGCTTAAGGAACAACAGAGAGGACAAGTCGGAGGCGTCGCGTCCTAACGTGGAAGGCGCCAGCCATCTGCGAAGTGCGGTTTTGGTTTTTTTTTCAAACCAAAAACCCTAAAAAAATATGAATTTTTGAAGGGTCGGTAAAAAATTGCACGTGAGGTTTTTGCATGAATTTTTCCGTAGTTTTCTTGGTATCGACCGTAATACAGTAAGGTGGAGTTAAAATCCGTACAAACTACGGAAAATCCGTAAAAGTTGGCATCTCTGTAACAGTATACATGTAGGAGGAGAAATTGTGAAAAGATTTCATTGGGAAGGGTGGCCGCCGGAGGCGGCGCTGTAATCCCAGACGGGAACAGTATACATGGTTCCTAAGAAAGTCCGAGTGCGGCCGATAACTTTTGAACCAAGACAGATATTGCAACAAAGTTTAGGTATTATAGTAAAATGACCATGTACTATCAGATGAGATGACCAGCACCGCTCCTGACGGCGAATTGAGGAAGTTAAAAATTTTATTTCGAAAAATAACAAAGATGAGGAAATGTTTTTAATTAGAAAGTTATAGAGCATCCTTCAATTAATAAGAAAAGACATACGGCTCACATACAGTGTGTAAACGTATTGCCACAAAGTGAGGTATTTCAGAAATTTTAATGTATCGCTTTCTGTTAATGCTTTCTGATGTTTTAAAAGTTGAATTGAAGTTCGTATTGGGGGAAGATCACGGTTTCTTTCCTTTAAGAATTTCAACCCAACCTCTAAAGCTCTAGAAAGCATTAACTGAAAGCTATGCATTGAAACATCCGGAACACCTTACTTTGTGGCAGTACGTGTACATAGTGCATGTAAGCCGTATGTTTTGCTTACTAACTGAAGGATGCTCTACAACTTTCTAATTGAAAATATTTCCTCATCTTCATTATTTTTCGAAATAAAATTTTTAACTTCCTCAATTCGCCACCAGGGGCGCTGCTGTTCATCTCATCTGATAGTGCATAGTCATTTTACTATACCAATACCTAACTTTGGTTGCAATATCTGTCTTGGTTCAAAAGTTATTAGCCTCATTCAGACTTTCCTAGGAACCCTGTATAATAAGAAATGTAAAATTTAGTTAATATGTATGTGCCAACCTCCACAATAATTAATTAAACAGTGCGGTACTAAAGCCTTCACATACATCTAGCATACTCTTAATCCGGGTTTAACCCTCAGCCGTGCCCCTTCCCCGGTAAACAAAAACACCGTTTAGCTGCTCGTTGTAATCCCGGAGTTGGTTCCCTAGTCTTAAAAAATTTAGATTCCTCGTGAATGAAAATGTAGGAACACTGCCTTACCGTGGCGCAGTGACAATGCATTCGTTTATCGTACCATGAACCAGGGGCGAACAGGGTCCTCCCGAAGGGCGCGAGTTCTATTGCCCATGAAAGCGCACTGGCCCGGGGGCCTGCGATACCGTTCGCCTTGCCATTAACACGGGTTTGACTCCCGACGGTATCGCAGAACGAGTGCCGTTTTTCTAGCATCCGTAATCCGGGGTGCGGTTCTCTTGGCACAGGGGTTTGGATTGAATTTCTCAGAAAATTGCAAGTCCTGTCTTCAGCATGATCTTTGCTATCCTTACCGAATTAAAAAAAAAAAGGATTAAGTTTCGTAAACACCAAACCTACCAATGCCGGCCCTGGATCTCAGCCACCTAATATAATGCTTGCCCTTGTTATCAACGAATGATTAACAACAGTTCTCTATTATGGGATTGTTTGAATGGTCGAAAAACCAAACGATGTTCGTTGGTAAACAAAAAAACATGGCATCAGTTAAAACAGTGGTGGCCAATTTGAGTGGCAAGCGGAGTTGGTTTATGTGGCACACGGGAATTTAATATTAAAAAAGGCGCATTCAATATGTGATTCTTAATTAGTTAAGTGAAAGGGTGGTTCGAATGGCACGCCGACGCTACGGTACGAAAGCTTAAATGTAGCATATGTCGAAAAAAGATTGCCAATCACTGGCTTCAGATTTACTCTTCAATATCTACCAGCGATGGGTTTAACGCAGGGGCGAACCAGATCCTCTCAAAGGGTGCACACCTTGGATTATCAGAGGGCGGGAGTCCTTGCCCATTCGGAAGCGCGAATGCTATCGCCCATGAGAGCCGGCGGCCCTGTCCGCCCCTGGTTTAACGGGCGATCAACTTCGATGCTGGAAATTAGAAAGCAGCCTAAACCTGATAGCAAAAAGCGTCGAAATAATCGTGATTTTACTGTAGTTAGAAGACCTGTAAAGATAAGAAAAATCTTTCGTACAATGAAAGATAACACGTTTTGAAAAGAATAGATTACGATAATAGTTACAATAGTAGTACTCTCGAAATGATAACATACGCACAATAACTAGATCCAATTCTGTTATCTTGCTATCAGAGCAATATTTAAGAGAGTTTACTATACACTTCATTGATTATTGAAATGGGCGTTAGTTGCTGGGCAAAGTGAGGGTTGATAACAGACGTCTTTTAATATTTCTTGTTACGATAATGGGGTCTTTTAATTGTTTCATTTTAATTCTCGGTTCATTTTTAATTTTACAAGATTTATTGTTAGTATCAGCTGAAGTACAAAAAGTTGGGCAACGTAAGTAAATTGTTCTTCTCTAAAAAGTATTTCCAAAAACATAGCTCAATATAGTCTGTGTTCTATGTTTTTAGAGC
Source organism: Dysdera silvatica (assembly GCA_006491805.2). Classification (NCBI taxonomy): domain Eukaryota; kingdom Metazoa; phylum Arthropoda; class Arachnida; order Araneae; family Dysderidae; genus Dysdera; species Dysdera silvatica. The sequence goes on from QLNU02014176.1 coordinate 167,679,228, forward strand.
AGACTTTATTGTGTTGAAGTCAATTGTACCAGACCGTTTTAGTACGATTATTATTTTTATCGATTTCAAAACAAATTATTGTAGAATTTTTTGTTTCTAATTTTTGAGTTTTATACATGACCATGCCTGTATTCAGGAGGGATCTTCGGTACCGGTCTCCTAAACTATATTTTTAATAGGACCGCAAAAATAGGTGTGTGCATTTACTTGTCAAAAGTAAAAAGAGGGAGAAAAAACTCGCAAACCCTCTTTGAATAATTATCAAAATTCTGGCCACAACTCGTTTTGTAGACCACTAATTTAAAAATACTTTAAAGAAAAAAATCTAGAAACCATTTTTTTTATAGGGGAGACATTATAAAAAATTAAATTTTGATGGCAAAACTACAAGCAAAAATTTACAATGATGTCTGAAGGCAAAATTGGTATTTCCTCATTTATTTTTGTACGATGTATTTATATTTTTTTTTACGATTATATTTATATTTATTCTTGTGATCAAACTGCATATACCATATGCAGTTTGAAAAATAAATAAATAATAAATATATTTTATGAATATAAAGTTTGATATACTTCCAGAAAAGGCGCCAGACATGTATCCTTGAAAAAGGCCCCTGAGAAAGGTTATAAGATTACATGTCCACATAATTCCATAAATTATGTTATTTAAAATACTAATTTTATTTCATTTATTTGGCAATGGTTATTCATTTTCCGTTTATAAATTAAAATTCTTAATAATTCTACATACGCGTTTGCTAAATTCAACTTCTATCTTATATTTAATTTAATTCACTTTTTAAATGTTTGATTTTTTTATTCCTCTATTATATTATAACATTCAAATTTCTTAGTATAGTCATATATATTGTGTATATTAATTATTGTATATTCTGTATATTTTATATATTTTTCAAAATGTCATCTTTTCATTACATTTATCAATGCTTTTACATAAATTTATTTTTTCTAGCATTTGTTAATGTTGATTTCAATTATCATTTTTGTTGCTTATGTTACTATGATTATTTGTTTCTTTCATCTCTGTTCCATTATACTGCTGTTCTCTCATTTCTTATTCTTTGCCCTTCATATTTACTTAAATTGTGTCTCACCTTCAAGTGTTTTTTTTTCTCTCCCCCTCCCTCCTTATACTTGGCTTTTCCCTCTTCTAATAGCTGTCCCCTCACATATTTATGTGATATAAAAATCTTCTTTTAATTATATATAGGGTGCGTCAAAAGTTGGTAAAAATTTTTAAAAATTATAAAAAACGAAAAAATAATGATAAAGAAGTGCAGTTTGTACGAAAGGATTTCTAGAAAAATCAGATTTTTTTTAGTCGCAAAAAATTTTAGTTGAAAAGGCACCTGCAGACGGCGCTGATACGCAAGGCATTCAGCAGAAGTATGCAATGCAGGGTTGAATTAAAAGACTTGGATAAATATGGACTGTTCATTCCAATTCAACAGGACTGCATAATTGGAGAATGTCATATTTGTGTTGATCAAGCGTTGCTTATGAAGTTCTTCTACCTGAATGTTGAATTAGAAGCCACTGCGTTGCGAAAATTTCGTACAGTGAAACAACTGAAAATGATAAATGGCAACATGTTATGTGTTGTTCGCCTCAGTTCTGTCATACAATGTTTTATAGATCATATTGAACAACTGTTAATAATAAACCGATGGAACGCACGGTTGTCCTGTTAATTGTCTTTTGGAGTTGTCAGCGCCGTTTGTAGGTGAT
>QLNU02014176.1:167695134-167710368 GCA_006491805.2 Dysdera silvatica
ATGTTTATACCTGTCATTTGGCGTCCCCTATGAACAACCCTAGTAATTACTCCAAAAGAAAGTGGGGACACCGTTCAAATTCCGTGAGCAGGCCTGTAGTAAATCTAGTTGGCCTTGGTTTAATCTTTTACTCCTCTTCACTTTTTACTACTATAATTTCAGTTTTTATTCTAAGCTGTTTCTACTACTTTAATTTAGTGGTTTTATTACCTTCTGTTATATTACTTTACTGCTTTAAGTTTGTTTAATTTAATATACATTTAAGTGTAGTGTATTTATGTATATTACATTAGAAGGTACTACATGTCACAATCATACTACAATTTGCTATTGATAATAATGGTTTCTTTAAGCTGCATTAATTATCACTGGAGGACTAATTATTGTTTGTTTTGACTATTAAGTACCTCTTTTCTCTTAATTCCTTTCTGTAAGTAATAGCTCGCTAACTATTCATTTTAATCTTTCAATATATATATATATTTACATACGAATTTGAGGTAACCGTTAGGGGCACTAAAATTATAGTTACGCCTCTGGTTATATTTAGTAAGACAAGGTGGCAAATTGTACATCCGCCTCTGCTTTTTTATGTTCTTTTGTTCTCACCTACATGAATTGGGAATACCAAGCTTCTCCTTTTCCACTAAAATTTTAAAAAATCCAAAGCGAAGTCAAGTCAAAACACACGAGACCTGATCTGACTGCTCTGATAAAGATATTGTTTGCGTGCAACAATTTTTTTGGTTGTGATTTCGAATTTTACTTTGGATTTGTGAAACTGTGGTTCTCTCAACAGTATTTTAATTGGATGATGTCCAGACGGCCTTATAACGGTAAGCTTTTAAATTATTTGATTGAATTAATATGGATAGAGCTCACACGTACCATTGTTCAAAAATAAAGCCAACTTCGCTTGTTTTTCCTTGTGATATTTCATGGATTTTTGTTAGTTATTCATGTTAATTAGTCGTCTGTGAAATAATTTTGAAGTCAATTACCACACCTGTTACTTCAATAATTGATTGAAGTTTTATGCGATTGATTGTTTATTCGCTTTTGAAGAATGTGGAAATTGCATCAGGGTCCGATTTAAAGTACGGGGCGCCCTGGGCACAACCATTTCTGACGCTCCCTCCATTACCTTAACTAGGGAGGCTACCCCACCCTACAAAATTTCTTTTACGCATTGAGGTTTAGGCCCCCCCCCGCCCAGAAAAAAGTTAGCCGCCTAGACTTCGAAGCTAGTTACGCTCATGCCCCCCCCTCAGTACTAGCAGAAATAAAATTCTGTCATTCCGCCTCCTCAAATGCGACGAAAAATCGTAGGACAGGGAAGGGGCGACTTTTGTAATTAGTCTACCTTATGTGCATCATTATAAGATATAATAAGGATATTTTTATAAACAAATTTAGTTTAGTGTGGAGGCGGAGCTTCAAGTGTAGAGGCGAAGTTAGGATGGGCGACTTTCAAGGCTAATTTCAAGGTTTTCAAAGGCTAACTTAATTGTTTGTCTCCCTCCCTCTCTTTCTTATGATTATTAATTACTCTTATTATCAGAGCTAGAAGGCTTAAATGTATTAGATATAGAAAAAAAACTTGTGTGCAAAATTAAACAATGAGACACATAAAAAAATTTTACATTTGTCAAAGTAAAGATTTATTAGGTAATTGTCCCGTATGCTTTTGAAAACAATTATATGTTTTAATTTTTCTTCTTTTTCATTTTTTCTCCTCATTTGCTCAGTTTTTTCTTTGTTTGATTTAAAATTAAAATTTTTACGCTATTTTGCCGCCCTAGGCAGTAGAAATAGCCTTGCATAAGCACATTTCCGGCCACTTTATACTCCCCCCTCTGTAAGAAAGAATCCTCATTCTGTCACCCAAAATTTCGAATTTTTTAACTTCACCCTAATTGTATGTTTATATCATTTTAGCTCAGCCCCTTTCAACCTCAGTTCCGCCTTTTCCATCTTCTCGCATAGTGAAGTTAATTATTCCTATCTCTCTGTTGCTATTGGTTAATTATACTATAGGGTTGCAAGTAGGGTTACTGCTTTGGCATACGCTTGCCCCTCGGTGTAACATAAGGACTCTTTAGCACTAAAGAAGGACTACCATGGAACGCCAGCTATCTGGTGGTCTAGTGTTTCTGGTAACCTTATCCAGATTGTTTGATTTTGGTTTAGATTTCATATTTTGTTTGGGTTTTGGAGCTTCCGCCGATATATGGTATCCGTTAGCCAAGGATTGCCTTGCGTCATGTTAGGAATATCAGAGAATATTGACAACAAATATCAGAAGTGTGATTCTTATTTTGCTAAATTTATATGGGAGGAGTGGTAAAAGTGCATAGTCCATCAACGACTGAATTTTTTTTGTGTTTCCAAAACCGGTTGGCAACCAACTTGCTGCCATGTGTATGGTAACACTTAAAAAAAAAAATTCAGTAGGTGACAAACTATGCTGTTTTACCACAATTTGTCCGGCTTATCCTTGTGGCGGCGTCGCCACATGAACTTGTTACAAATGCCTTAGCATGATGTCAGAAAGCATCTCACAAGCCGATCTTCTGAAATTCCATGAGAAGAGAAAATTATGTGACAAAAATGTGTGACACTCGCGGATGCTTATGCGTTTGCATATCCCGTAAGGATGGATCCGGAAATTTTTCAACCAGGCAAGCAGTTTGTTTCCAATTGCTATTTTGGGAAAAGTACATGTTAGATCCACCATCTTGGCGACTTTTCCAAAACCATCAAAGCAGTCACCAACGGCCGTAGTGGCAGCCTATCATGATGGATTGTTGAATTTTAGATGATTTTTGGGTTCGATAACTTTTCTGAAGCAGCAAAATTCCTTGTGGGAACCGTTTGGCCGTAACACCAAGTACTGGGCTCCAAAAAACGCCTAAAAATCAACATTCCATTCAAGGAAAAAGAGGTGAAAATAAGAAGTAAAGAAATTGAGAGAATTATGCTGGGGGGGGGACACAGATGAAGGACCTCAAGGGAAGGAGAGTGTTTTCAAAAATGGAAAGATTTTTAAACGAACTTGCCTATTTTTCTTCAAATCAAGACCCCCTTTCAGTGGGAGAAGTAACGAAAGTGGAGGGACTCTGCAGAGATGAAGGGAAGTCTGAGGATAAAAGGAGGTTTTCAAAAATAGAAAAAAAGAAGAAATGGAAAACAAAATCACCTATTTTTCTTCAAATAAGGAAAAGTTTCTGTGGGAGCAGTAACGAAAGTGGAAAGACTATACAAGGGGGTGGGGAGGGGGAGATTAAGAAAAGTCGGTGAGGGTAGAGGAGACCAGTTTCAGTGGCAGAACTATGTAAGTGGGGAGGGGGGCAACAGAGAAAGTTCATGAGGATAGAAAGGGGTTTTCAAAAATAGGAACATTGTAAAACAAACTCACCTAATTTTCTTCAAAACAGGACCTGTTTCAGTGGGAGGAATTTTACCAAAAAAAAAAAAAAAATTACGCCAGACCATGCAAAAAAAAAAATTGATTCAGCGGATCAGACATGTTGAAGTGTTGCATGACACATGCAAAAAGAGAAGCAAACGGGAATGTTGGGACAAGGGGGATAAAATGATAGTGGCGTTGCTTAACTGTGAAAACTATAATTATTAAGGGTTGCCAGGAAGCACTAGGTTACTATATCGGGGAATGGTATCGCCGGTTGATCTAATCCATACCATCGCCCTTATTTTTGGTCTAGTGTTCTGTAGTTTTCATTTTCCATGATATAATCCCCGCTCGAGGAGGGGACGATGGTCCCATCACCCCCTTGGATCTGCCAGTATACAGTGATTCCACCATTTTGAAATTTTTTTTTCCATTGACCCCCATTATTCGAACAATGTTTAACCGAAATGGACAATTATAGTTATTATTTTAGTTGGGTAAAAATGTTTGCCACGGTACAGAAGTATCCCATGCTTGTTTTGTCACCAAGGCACGGCAACTGCCTTTCCGGTTCATTGCAACTTCTTTCTCAGATTACGTCATGATTTGTTGTTTTGCATGTTTGCTTCATTTCTGGTCGCCATGATTGTTTACAAACGGACTAACTATTTGTGCTATACCAATTCAACCCTTTTAATATTAAATCATGACATAACTGTATATTACTTTAATGACATAACTGTATACTCCCTTACCTAAGTGTCCATAGTCCTGTTTTTACTTGTTTGGGAGTTTACGTAAAAAAACAAAAAACAAAACCACACAGCATGCCCGAGCATCAGTGAGGGACCTATCTGATCGATGTCGCACAAAACGTGTAGCGAAATCCCACTAATTCATTCATTCTTTATTTAAAATAAGCTTTTGCTCGCATAGAAAAAAATTACCACAAAGCACCCAAGCACTGGTGGGTGACCTATCTCATTAGTGAATTATGAAACTCCTTCAATTTGTCCATTATTATTTGTCCTTATTTAAAAAAATGTTTCTTAAAGTCTCTTACCTTCGTTTGACCATTGGAGGTATGGGGTGGGAACGTTGTCTGAATGGGTCAAGAAAGCTGGAGACATATTCTCCAGCTTATTACCATGATGCTGTCTATACATTAACTCTGCGAAGTATGAATCAAAATGGTGTTATTTACTAACGGAATTCCTTCATGGGAAAAAAAACCCCATCTTCTCACCCATTTCCAAAAGCTACAGCACACGAAATATGCCTGAAAACAATCTCTAGCAAAAAAAAAAAAAGTTGAAGGTGCTATACTCCTCTGCCTTGCAGTGAACACACATGTGTTGGGCACAAATGAAAGGGGGCGGAGGTATGCTTGAAAAATTCTGCAGCCCATTTCAAGGGTATAGCATGAATTTTGGTGACAAAAGTATGAGATTCATCTGTACTGTCACCAAAACGTTCATATTCGCTTTCTAATGTTAATGTACTCTGACCTTAAGAGGGAGACCGATATAAATGGTAGATATTGAATATAAAAATAGTCCTGATTTCTAATGCTTTCATTGTGATGATCGGTGTGGGAGGATTACTTTGTCGATACGACTTTTATCTTTTGTATTTTAAATACTTTCATTTCAGATAATAATAATAGATAATATTAATAAAAGTAAATAAATAAAAAATAAGATGAACAAAATCACATTAATAAAAATAAAAGGATTTGGTTTGCAAAATTTGGATTCATTTAAAAGGCCACACTTACGGGCTCAGGAGGTCACAGGTTCCCCATCCCTGTCTTTGGCTTATGGCTTCTAGCTGCTTTGATTCTGGTATTGGACCTTGACAAAGTACTTTTTAAAATCAGTAGAAAGTAAAGAACATAAGAACTTGTGTCATTCAGGCTTGACTACAGTTTGGGTGTGTTTTTTTTTTCGTTTTTCAGAAAGATAGGAAACTGGCCTTTTGATTCAAATTGTCATTCATATCTAAAAACTGCACACACTAGAACAGTGGTTCTCAACCTGTTGGGGTCGCGTACTGATTTTAGGAAGTCACAACAATTTTAGTTGCAATTATTTTTATAAAGAATTTCATACCAAATGTTTCCAACGCTTTTTAAATTCAACATGGCTACATTGTAATATTCTACTAATGATTAGTTAACTTTTTATTTATAATACACATTAACATATATTATTAATGTTATATAATTTGTAAATTATAATTTTATATTTAATGTGTTTTCTTTACTTCGTTAAAAATGCTTTTATTATGCAAATATGGCGGCCGGGGGTTGCGGATTATTTGGCTATACTATGAAAGGGGTTCGCGACTTCAAGAAGGTTGGGAAACAATGCACTAGAACATGCTAAATATCAACTATGAAAATGGTAAAAGTTGAGTGGGTAATTTTCGAAAACAGGAAAAGGTTGCTACAAAGGGAACAAAGAAACCAATGGTAAACCAGAATTAGGTTCGGCAAGCTTGTTTGCTTTTGGTGTAAAGGCTGCAATACTGCGGTATGTTTGCGATCTTTTGACCATAGTGGAACTTTGACGGCAGCAATTCCTGAAATAGGGGAAAACGTACAGTAAAGTTTTGTTTGGTGTGTAAGTTGAGTTGAAGAAGAGCCTAGTTTTGGAAGGTGCAAAATTTTCAGTTTCAAAAGAGAGAGAGAAAGAGAAGGAACTGATAGCTTTACAAATTTGTGATAGGTGAGTGAATGCACTGCATGTATTTTCTTTTCAAGTGTTAATTATCATAGTTTAGTAAATATGTATTTAGAACAATATTTTGTTATCGTCACAAAATCCCTCCTGCCAGACACACAATTTGAGGTGAAATTTTAACAGTATCTTTTGTTTATGGTAGGTGTTACACCCATTCAGTAGGTCTGCCCCCAACTTGTACCAGAAACTAGAACCCCCCCCTTTTTTTTACTTGAAAATGCCTGTTGGCACTTGTTAACTTGTTTACACTACCGTGCATTTATCGGATAACATTGAAAATAAGAATTAGGTTGTTATACTTTAGAAAAAACCCTTGGCTCATTCTTGGAGAAGAGGCGAAAGTGTGCCAGTCCCAACAGCTATAGCTATTTCCAAGATGGCGAACAATGTATAAAGAAGGGGGGGGGAAGTATGGATTGAGCAGATATTTTAAAACTTTTGTTCTTGGAAAAATTCTCCCCCCCCCCCACTTAAAAACATGTGTTTTTCCTGGTTTTTTTTTTAACTTTGTCAGTTCAGTCTAAACTTCACAGCCAAAAATTTTTTTCATGTGTTTTAGATATGTGAAAAGTAGGCCATTTGGGTTGTCTTTGTATTTTGCCACCATATAAATTCGACAAACTATAAATCTGAAAGATTTGTATGTAGGTGGTTTTGCTGTTTTAATTTTGCAGTGCTGTATAACCCTTTGCTTATGTTATCTATAGACAAGTAAAGAAATAATGTGAGACTTTTTTAATATTTTTTGCCTTTGAATTTTTGAGCTATTTTAAGTTTCTATATTTTTAAAATCGTGTCTGTGGGCGGACAAGTTAACAAAACGATAGTGCTTCACGAAAAGAATTGCTTTTGAAAAGTGCTCTGCGAAGCAAAAAAGTTGAACAGTTGCTCAAATTCATGAGAATCAGAGGACCCCCCCCCAAAGGCTATTTAAATTCTCGTAATTGGATTAAGTATATATATATTTTTTTTTTTTATTAAGGGTTATGCTTTTTTAAATGGTACTGCCTTGACCTGTTTTTGAAATAGATGGAAGTGCATTAATCCCTGCATTCTTGATCATTTTTTAACTGGTATTGAATCAAAAAAAATTAAAAAGGGACTATAGGCCAATAGAGATGTTTTATAACTTAAAATTTTTTATTTCCGGATAGTTCTATATAAAAAAAAAAAGAAAGGAACTGCATCTTTGCCGTGTTTTAATCTTTAGTTTTGTCTGAAGTGTGTAGTAGTTTTTTTTATGTTTTCGAACTGGCTGTCTGGGTCACCTCTGTATTTTACTTGATCATATAAATTAAAAAAAAGAAAAAAAGATATAGGTGACTAAAAATAAACAGAAATTGTATTTCTACCTTCTCCACTACTTTAATTGTCAAGATTTTAATATGCACCAGAGGTAATTGAAATTGCGTTCATGTGCATTGATTTTTAATTCCTCACTAATTCAGGGTTCGAAATTAGTGGGTGCACTGTGCACATGAAATTTTATCCATGCATGTAAATTTTTAATTTGGGTGCATGCAGTGCACCTAACTATTCAAAACTATGGCTACTTACGTTTATTTTTCAAGAACGGTGACCTATGGACTAATTTTATATAATTTTCTCAATGTATCTGCATTTGATATTTTTCTTTTTTATTGCAAATGAATGTTCAATTATTTTGAAAATTTGCACTTTTTTACCTTACATGCTTTGATATAATTGCTGCACTTACATTGTAACTGTTTTTAATGTTTACTTTCTATTCTGTTAGTTACTTGTACACCTAATTTACAAGACTTGGGTGCACTTGTGCACCTGATTTAAAAAGTTAATTTCGACCCCTGTACTAACTTGTATTTTCAGATAATACCATCATTCTGTTTAATGAAGGTATTTTGCAAGCTTGAAAAATGCTTTAATAGAATTGCACATGTTTATATCGATTAACATCTGTTTCTGTTTAACGATCCTTTTTCTGCTTTCCTTCGAAGTTGTTAATTGGGGGAGATTGCTTTCAGTGGAAATTTGGGTGTGCAAAAAATGGTGTGTGTGGCATTGAAAGCATTTTTTTATTTTCAGAGCACGACGATAGAACAAGCCAACCTTATCGTAGAAATATGGGTCGAAACCGAAAATTTAATCGTGGAGGTATGTATTTTTTTCTCCATTCATTATAAGCTCGCTTTGCACCATACCTTTTAAATAATAAAGTTTTCCACCTTGTGGAATTGGTGATTCCTCTATTTTTGATTTCAAAACTCCTTCTTCCCTATTTTCAGTTGGACATCTTTGAACTAGATATATGAACAATTATTTATTGATGTGTTATTTTGTAATTTTAATAAACATTTTTCATTAGGAAATTCATCTAAATAATTTGTAATTATGTAATATATAATATTCATGGCCTTTTATTCTTTCCCTCCTTTTCCTTTAATTATATGCTGATTAAGGCCAGGAGGTTGGCAGGTGGTTAGGCCCGATAGTTGGGGGGTTGGAGAAAGAGTTTGCAGGTAAAAAGAGTGAGATACTATAGCAAAGGTGAAATAAACTTCTTTAGGCTTACTTATTTGAGTTCCCCTCTCCTTCCAGTAAGTATAATCGTGTGTCAATGTATCCTAGTGTGTAACATTAGACCCATCCCCAATGACTAATCACACTGTCTTGACACATGAAAATACAAGCTAAAGGTGGAATGGAAGTCTGTTTTAAAGGTATGCAAATTGTGTTTGAATGATATATTAACCGTTATAGTGTTTCCACATCCCTGGAAAACTTAGTTGTCAATGAATTCAAAATTATCTCTAAACTTCAGAAACTGAGATTTTTTGCTTAAACCTGGTCAAATCAGAGGAAACCCTGATGTAGGCTGTCTGGTTTTGCTTCCATTCTACTCGCTCATTTTTTTTTTCCTTCAGAAAAATCCCTTTTATGTGTTAAATTCACTCAATGTTTTCTAAACCGTGGACATTTAATTGAAATAATTGTTGTTGTATGGGTTTTAGGGAAGCTTGTATTTGATGTAGTTTCTAAAGTGTTTCCTTATATTGTGAAACTAATTGCATATTCTACATTTCTTTAGGTAATTATGTTCCAGGTCGACAAAGATATGAGGATCTAGATGGTGATATTGACATGCACTTGGCCGGAGGGTCCAATGAAGCTCCCAGACGATTGTAAATATGTATTTTATATGGTTTTAAATGCATTTATTTTTAAAATAAATGCATACTCATACATACCTGTGTAGTTCACATGTAATTTTACCATTGCTTTTGCATGGCGAGTCCAGATTTTTTGTTTTTGTTGAATTGCTATTACTGGACTGTTTTGTAGCCAAATTTGAATCTTCCAGCAACCATCAAAAATGAAACTAAGATGGTGGGTAAAACAGTTCCCAAGATTTCAACACTTTCTTTGTTGCCACCACTTTTGCTACTTCCAATTTGATTACAGTTCAGTTTTTTGGTGTTCGTTGGTGGCAATTCAAATTTGGCGAGCAACTTGACCTATTACTTCAATTTTAGGGCCCTGCAGTAGTGCTTCGGTGATGCATTTGTTTAGTATACCGTTTTGATTCTCCGATATGTGCAAAAAATAAAAAGGCTTACTGATTAATTGCTCACTCTAGTCCAGAAGTTGGTTCTCTAGGCTTTAAGAGGTTCAGATTCTCAGTAATCGTAATCAAGTGATTATAATCGATTGTAATCACTTACATTTTCGAGTAATCGCACCTGTAATCGAATGCGTGTAAATACATTTTATAACCTTAAGAGTTAGTGGTTCAATGAAAAATGTTGGTTTGTCTAGGTCACCGTATTTCCAATGCCTTATATCATCGAAATTTTGTTTTTTTAGAGGTCTTAAAAAGCCCCTAGCAACTACTTATTTTTTACTTTCCAAAAGCTGTATGAACCCTGTAATCGTAATCATGTAAAGCAAATGTAATCGTTCTCAAGTCTGATTCAGATTCCTCAGAAAATTGGTAGGGCCTATAGTGCAGCATAGCTGCCAACTATTACGGATTGTCCATAATGATTATGGAAAATGACAAGTTTTCAGTCATTACGGAAACTGTGTCGAAAGTTATGGTAAATGTATGAATTTTCAGTCATTACTTTTGCGATCTGTTTTGCAATTTTTGCATGGCCCCTGAACTGTAACCTCACGGCAACGTCTACCCATCATAGGAGGAGGAGCTAAAGTCACACCTTTATTCCCCACAGCTGCACCTGCCAGAACTCGTTTCTTCCAAGACTCATGGGAAATGCACCGTCCTCGGAACAAGTCCCTTTGGATTCTGGAATTAACGAGCGGTTAAAATAAAATCAGAAATCAGGCTTTTTGTAAAAATTCCGTCATTATAATCGGCGCTCGATGTAACCGATTTCCACTGCCTTTTTATGATTTGGAAAGGGAAATTTTCCTATTTAACCCCCCACCCCACTAAGAACATTCATCATTGAACATGAAAAGAGTAAAAGTCATGTGGGAAAAAATCAGTAAAATCTGTTTTGCATGATGTATGATATTAGACCTAGCAGTAAGTGCAGAAAAGCCATTTTTTTAGCAGACTGTCATGACGTAAAATTATACCCCATAGTGGTATCATTTTATAATGAAGAGAGAAGTAACCCAGCGTTATTCTCAATCGTAGAGTTAACAGATAACACCGGGAAAGATATTTTTATAGTTTTGGAAATTGAGAATTTTCATTTCAAATCAACTTGAAAGTATAGACGAGTGTTCAAGAATGGATGTAACATACCATAAAATTTCTGAGATGAGACATTTTTCTGGAGTAAAGAAATATGGAGCTTTGTATCAAAATTTATGCTGTATATATTGCTGATCCCACATAGCAGTGTTACTACACAAAGAATTTTTAGTGTCATTCGGAAGAATCAAACAGAATTTAGACCAGGCCTGAGGACGAAAATGCCTTATTGAAAGGAGTTTACCCCTTGTTGAAAAATAAGAGATTTCTCAAAATCTCAAGTATGCTATAAAAAAAAAAAGTTCACGTAACAGCAGCTGATTTTTGCAAGAGAAGCAACAAGATTTTCACTTATGGAGAAATAGCCAGTGGAGTGTCTGCTGCCTAATAAAATCAAGCTTATTTATGCTATCATGTATTGATTTCATAAAAAGCCTAAATTTAGAATTGTCACTATAACTCTTTCATGTCAGTCTAAACATAACCTTGCTAGAGCATATGTCATATAACCTGTTGTGGAAGTAAAATATTTTTAATTAAATTTTTTAAGGCAGTCTCATCACACACGTGTGCACGCTAGATGATTACTTAAAGCTATCTCAGAAATTGGTAGCTATGGTGCAGCATATCCATTGTTGTCTTTGTGCTATGAAACACAACTGTTATTGCAATTTTTTTTAAACTTGTTTTAATTATTGTATCATTTTTATCTATTTTTTTTAGCAATCCGTATAAAGGACAACAGCGAGTTCTTAATCGACAATGGAGAAACAGTAAGTTATTTTCTTTTTCACAGTTAAAAAAAAAAAAATATTGAAAAAATTAATATATTGTCACAGTAGATTTGTAACTATTTGAAAAGTAATTACTCCTAGATAAAAAAAAAATATTTTATACCTTCAGCATGTAATTGTATTTGTTTTAAATTGTTATTTCCTTTTGTTATAGAGTTTAGAAAAAACAACTTTGGTCCAAACAGAGGTGATTCAGATGGCCAGTGGTTTAAAATTACAGTAAATATTTTTAAAAAATTCATATTGCATAGGTTGCCACTTTGTTGTCTCCTGTTAGGTTCAGACTTAATTTAAATAAAATGGTTGGAATTTGTTGCATACATATACACAACCAAGTCAGTTAAGACAAATCATAGAAGAATGCTGAGCAATGTAGTATTATGTTTGTATATAAGAGAAATTTAAATGTATGTCCATATAAATACATGTGGTAATGACTTGAGAGAAGTGATAATACAGTCTGAGATTGAAAAAAAGATTTGTTAATTTAGGTGTCACAAAAATACATTAAAATGTAACCTCATGAAGCCTTGCCATGGCGGAGTGTGGTGCCATTAAACCAGGTTTGACTCCCAATGGTGCAAAAAATGCTTACTCAAGAGATCTCATAAAGATCACACTGCAGTCCAGGGTTTGGTTCCCTAGGCCTTAAGAGGTTCAGATTCCTCGGAAAACAGTAGGTTCCGGTGCAGCATGACCATTGTAGTCCTTGAGCTGTAAAACCACAAATAAACAAAGCAACCTCATGAAGTGGTGGAAGGTGATAATGAGGAGGTGTATAATAGAAATTGGAAATTAAAATTTCTTTCATATTAAATAAAGCTTTTTAGAAAAGGGAAGCTATTCGGTGTAGATTTTTACATGTAATACTAGAAAAAAATGGAACATGTAATATTGATCAATTGAAAATCGTTCAGTGAAGCAATTTATGTACCATATGGTAACGTAATATATATAACAATGTATGTGGACAATCAAACCCTGTTAGCTTGGATACTCGTGTTGACAAAACATTTGGTCATGTTAAAAGTGGTTCACATTGTCTTAAAAACATAGGGTTGTATTTCAATACAATAGAAGGGTTCAGTAAATAGCTCTTGTTACTAATTCATGTTAAGCATGAGTTCGTGTTAACAAGGTTTGAATATATGTACACAGTAATCAGGGTTTAAGCTAGGGCTTTTTTTTTTTGAAAATGCGATGAATTAATCTAAAATGCGAGAAAGAAAATTGTGTCCATCACAAAATAGCAACAGTTGTTTAATATCCTGTCAACAAACTTTGCCTTTTTTTTAATAACTAAATTATGGTTTTTGTTTTTTTTAAATCCTTACAGTAATCCAAAGCACTGTTAATTTAAATAATTTTATTGATATGATTTTTCGAGCGATAAAAACTGATTTTTTTTTTAGCATTTTGCTACAACTTTTTTTTTCTTGCATTTTTTTGAGCTGGCTTAAACCCTCATAGTAATATAGTATACATACAGAATTGACTCGGTAGGTTGCTTTAAAATAAAAATACAAAATTGGTACCATGGTGTTGCAGTGATGATGAGTTCATCTATTATGCCATTAACCCCAGTTTGGTCCCAGTGGTACCATAGGATGTATACTGCTTTCCAATCGAAGTTCAGGGGTTGGTTTCCTGGGCAAGGGATATTCATGTTATCCCGAAAACTAGGTTCTGGTGCAGTATGGTCTTAGCTGACCTTGCACTTAAAATATTTGTATATATTTTTGTAATAATTGAACTCAAAATCACAAAATCTGCAGTGGTGGTCAATTATAAGACAGTTTTATGTAACTTTTCAAATTAATGAACAAAGACTTTGGCTTCTACTTGATATTAGAAAAAAGTATGTGTGTGGTATGAACAAAACATTTTTTTTTCCCTGTTCGTAGGTCCCGTTTACGAAAAAAGAGGGCAAGCAGTTTGTTTTGCAATCTTTGCATTCTCAGTGCAAGGTACCTTTTGTGCCTTTTAACGTAAGTACACTTCTTGTTCTTGAAGAATTAAGTCTTTAGAATAACTATTATAAAAAGTAGAATGTAGAAGAAGGGAAAAAAGTTAACTGGATGTAATTTATTCATTAACAGACTTTGGTGTCCCGATGCATTGGTTGAGCTTAGAATTAATGAAGTTCTCATTAAAATAAGCACACATACTAGTTATTAGTGTAGTTATTTGTTACAAAGGTATGTTTTATTTTTTAGTTTCATTTTGATGGAAATGCGTCTATTTTCTACATCGACGACGTCTATGTTGCCACAAGCCTTACTGCTCTTAGCAAGAAAATCACACTGCCTGATGGATTTAAAGTGAGTATTTAAGATGCACAGTATCTTTTTTGCTTCGTGTTATGCAATTTATGTTTGAAACGAAAATGTTTGGTTTTGAAATCATTTTCAAAGTCTAGTTTCAATGGATAAAGAATTTTAAAGATAGATTATGCTGAACAGTGTCTTCTCCAACTATTTGCCACCCCTTTGTGCCACTTGCACTGGTTTGAGTAAATTTATGTTGTGATTCAGTGGTCGCATTTCAATGTAAATGGAATAGCAAGAGCTTTTGTGATTGCTTGATGGACCCATTTAAATGCTACTTGTGAAAAACAATGTCAGTTAACCCTTAATTTCAGTTGTTTACTTTGGTATCTTGTATTGTTGAATCATATACTGAATAGCTCATGAATTTTTTACAGATGACCGTGTCTATGAGTAGAACATCAGCACCATTAAGTTCCGTCGACGATGAAGCGATTAGAAAAATCGAGGTATTACTTCTTTCCTAATTGTGTTTTTGATTTTTGTATTTACTAATAATAAAGCTTAATGGTAATTGTAATAAGCTTAATAAATAATAAAAAGCTTAATTTTGCTTCGGAAAAGCGGAAAATAGAAATACTAATGTGTTTAAAACTTCTATTACAGCTGTGTATGAATAATCGATATGATGTCGTTACTCAAAGTTTGAATTTGAAGAAGTTCCATCAGGATCCTGGTATGTATTGATTTGTAATATATACGATGTATATATATATATATTGGCCAATGTATCATTGTGACATCCGGTCTCTACTACGGTACCATAGTGATGATCATTGTTTCTCTTTCTTATTCTGTGGTCCTATCACTGGCATCATGGTAAACTAAGGAATCTGCAGAATTCTAATTGTGGGGAAACTGCATTTAAACATCTGTTGTCAACGTGCTTTAACAGGGTGTCCAGCCATGGGGAAAGTTGGGAAATGTATTTGAATTTTTTGTGACATGTGAAAGTCGAGGGAAATATGCTTGAAATTTGTGTTTAATATTTAATTTTACTCTGTGCATATGAAAAAAATTTCTCACCTTTCGTTTTTGATCAGGCATTTAATCAAAAATGATAATTGGTTATGGGGCTGTGATGTTGAAATTTTTGGGAATGAACCTTGAAATATGCTTGAAGTTTTGCCAGCAATTCTGCTGGATACCCCGTTTAACAGAAAGTGCTTGCAAGATTTTTTTTTAAATTTAAGTTGACAGTACATCTTCCAGGATTTAGTCGGTGAGGTTTATGTGGTAAACAACTTCAAAAATG
>QLNU02014176.1:167710468-167721350 GCA_006491805.2 Dysdera silvatica
AATCATGATTTGCCAATGAATTGCAGCGATCATGCGTGGATGCTCTTTAGGAAAATGTTTCCTGACAGCAGTATTGCAAAACAATATGGATCTGCGAGGACCAAAACTTCTGCAATTATGAAAGAAATGTCTGCAAAGGAATCCTCATCACTTGTTGAAAATTTAAGGTGCTATCCATTTTCAAATGCAACGATGTTGATTCAAAGCTGTATCCAATAGTGGTAACTTTCTTCGATCCTTTATGTGAAAAAATTGTGAATTGTCTTTTATTTGTGCTATCTTTGAAAGAAGATGTTACTGGGTTAAATATTGGAAATCTTCTGGTAAGTGCTTTACAATCTGAAAACTTTCCAATTTCTAATTGTGTTGCCTTTAGCTGTGATAATGCACCTGTTATGATAGGAAAAAAAGCAGGTGTAGCAGCGGTGTTAAAGAATCATCACCAAAATATTGAAATTATGGGCTGTTCCTGCCACCTTATTAACTTAGCAGCTGAAAAGAGTGCTGCATGTTTGCCATTTAAAATCGATGAAATTTTGGTAGACATTTACTATTACTTACAAAAGAGTTCGAAAAGAAAAGATAGGTTGAAAATTCTTCAAGAATTTCATGAGACTGATATAAAAAAGGTACTAAAACACGTTAGCACTCGTTGGTTGTCTGTTGGAAAGTGCTTAGAGCGTATAATCCAGCAGTGGCAACCTTTGATCAGTTTTTTTAAGGAAGAGGCCATGAAAAGGAATCAAATCACCCCACTTTCTTTCTTTACTATTCCCTCTATCAAAGTTTCGGTTGAAAATGCAGATAAAGTGAAAGAACGTAACAGCAAAAAAGCATCGCAGAAATTAAAAAGGAAAGCTCAAAATTATGTGGATATTTCTAAGAAACAAAAAACTGAAAACTCCATGTCTCGTGAAGAAAGGTTGTTTTATTTTCTGTCGGAAGATATCAATAAGGCTTTCTGTTTATTTTTATCTTATACTGTGCCTGTATTTAAAAAAGCAAATGCTCAACTTCAGTCTGCGGAACCACATATTCATATGCTAAAATCTCTTCTCTTAAAATTGTACAGAGAAATGCTAGTGAAATTTATAAAACCAAGCGTCACAAAATTATGTAATAATATTTTGAAAGTCCACTATCATGAGAGGAGTAATCAAAAAGATGATGTTGATATCTTAATTGGAAATGGAACACTGAAAGTAATCCATGATAAAAATGAATTTTATGAAAACGTCAGAAGCTATTTCATAGCAGCATGTGACTACATGCACAATAAATTTCCTTTTGAGTTAGAAGTGTTACATCATGCAGAGGTTACACAAATATCGAATTTTGAAAATGCATCATTTTCCAGCTTAAAATATTTTACAGAAAAATTTCCTGTTCTTTTGTTCAATAATACAGAAGATGAAGCTGTTGATGCTTTACAAACAGAATTCAGTGAGTTCCAGGCTTTCGAAGTTCCACAAACTGTGAGTAATGAAGGTAGCATTGATGCACAATGGGCAGCCATAGGTAGAATAAAAAATGATACTTGTGAATTAAAATTTAAACGACTTTCTCAGGTTATGCTGTCAATACTTACGATCCCTCACAGTAATGCAGCATGCGAGAGAGTCTTCAGTCAAGTGAAGAAAATTAGAACTGACTTCAGGTCAACCATGTCTGATGACACATTAGAAAATTTACTAATAGTTAAATGCAGACAACATGTGAAATGTTACGAGAATGTATTTGACAAAAAATTTCTCGAAAATGCAAAATCTTGCACTACAGCATTTGTAAATTCTAAGAATTAATATTGCGTTTAATACAGTTTAATCCTCTATTATTATTAATTTAATAAATACTTAATTTCCTCATTGTGCCCTTTTTTCATAAATTATGTATGATTTTGTTTAATTAAAAAATGGTGGCCCGCACCTGCGACTGACTACAGATTTTTCACTTCTAGAAGTTGGCACCTATGCTATGTTCAAACCATGTGCTGGTTAATGTAAAATATCTGACATTTTTTTATATATCTGCAGTCAAACCTCTGTTTCATGAACATGTATTTAGTGAATTTTTTTTGTGGACTACTGGATTATTTACAAATGTCCTCGTAAAAACACCTCCAAATAATGGAAGTCAATTTGCTATTTAACAAAGCTTTTTCTTCTCAATTTTTTCACTAGTTTATTTTCAGAGAAATTTTAGGGCATTTTAAATTTTTCTTCTTTGAAAATCTATAACGTCCCATCATATGAATTGATATCTTTGAATGTCATTCCGACTATCGTCATTGCTTTTGCTCTCTGTCAGTGAAAATTTAACATCTTATTTTTCGTGAGGGGGAAAAAAATTTCTCACCTTGTACGTCATTCTGATGCAGATCACATAGGAACATGACAGTTTATTTTTTATGAATTTGTGGGACATACTTTTTTTTTTTTTAAAGAATTATGCTATGCTCTGTAATATATAATGAAGGGTCTAAAAAAGTTCATTGGCACAGTAATTTAACATACTTTCTCCATTTAACAAAGTTTTTGGTAGAATCTTGTGACTTTATTGAAATAGTGGTTTTACTTTATATATGTTAATATTATACTACCTTGTGTGATCTCATATTTTAGATCTTCGGCGTGAAGGTCTTTACGCACCTCTACAACGACCTCCTGTTCTTAATGCGGTCTTGAAGATAATCAAAGATCATATTCCAGAGGTAATTCATACTGTTTACTTCTGTCACTTCTTTACATCGATGGGTGCATTTTGATGTGTGTTTTTTCGTGCTCAAACACTTTTTATTTATTTTTTATTTTTCAGATCCAGAAATTGGACGTTTCAGATAATAATCTCTTTACTCTTCAGTCGTTTGCGACACTGGTACCAACGTGTACCCAATTAACAAGTCTGTCATTGGAAAATAATAAGGTAGGTGTCCGTATACCTAAATTTGAAAATGCAAAAGTGTCATCCGATCGTTAAAATACACTGGTGGACTTGAAATGAAGCAGGTGACATGTTCGTTTCAGATCTACGCAGATTTCTTTGGCAGTTACATGCAGGCCATTTCCCTTGTATTTAATAGCATGAGACTGGCAATCCCCCCTCCCCCCCACACATACTTTCAGTTTGACATAAAATTTATTTGATGTTCCGTACATTGCCTGTTAATTGAACCTCTGTGCTTAATATTTAAATTATAAACTATATATACCATGATTTGTTGGGTTGCCATAATGTAAAAGTAATTAATGGCGGCATTGCAAGATTTGTTTGTGGTTTAAGGTGTTTGGAATATATGATATTCTCTTCCGCCACTGGATTTAATTTTATACCGTGAGGTCTCAGTTTGCTTAGATAACATATAGACATTTATATGTGCAGCTTGAATGACATAATAAGCATTTGTGGGCACTTGCAAATGCAATCAGAGGAGAATGCATCAAGATTCAAAACAAAAACGCTGGTAAATTATATTATGTCGCGGGATGTAATGGAAAAGTATATGTATTTTTGTAATTACCAAATTATTCAGTTTAAATTTATTAGCACTCTTGGTTCCATCTCAGATTACTGTTCTTTTAAAAGTAAGATAACAGTCTAACCAGAGGCATACCTGCCAACTTTTACGGATTATGTGTAAAAATTTATGCATTTCAACTGTTCTATACGATTTTATGTGTGGATCACTGTTTTGTGCATTTTCGTATTTGGGTCATTCTCAGAACTGTGGCAATTTTCACATATGTTTTGAAGAATAAAAAAAAAAATATATATGACCAATTGCTCTGAATTTTTTTATACGGTCTGTATCTCCACCATAGTTATAAGGAAAAAATATGAACCACGCTATTACTCTCAAATTTTCTTCCATATTAATTATTTTGATAATTACAATAGTGAGGGAAGGATGTTTCAATATAAGGAAATGGCATCACTATTTAGTTTGGCTTCTTAACTTTACAATTTTATATATTGCATTTGTAGACAATAAGCATTCATTATTTTACTCGTCTTAAGTATTTATTATATCGTAAAACTAATGAAAAAAAATAACTTTCTATTTTATAATACTCTTACCCTTTAATGTGAAATTGTGGAAAGAAGAAAAAGAAAAATATTAAGTTTTTGCCACTGCTTTTAACTAAAATTTTTAACATATCTTGAACAAGCTTTTGAACAGGACAAAAAATGTAATTTTTAATTAATGTTAATTATTTTTCTTTTATAAACTAACTTATAAGATTACAATATCATTCCCTCACAAGCTGAGATTGTGAGGGAACGATGAAGCTACTTTTTTTGTGTGTGCCAGTAGTTAGGTTTAGCTATGTTTTGATTTCAAAAATGTGAAATGGCATCTGATACACACTTGCAAACATATAATGCCAGATGCTAATGTTTAATTTTTATTTCATGGATTTCACAATAGATGAGGGAATGACTGGTAATAAAAATACTTACTTTGATTTAGAAGTTGCAAGTCATATTGCACTTCCTATTCCAAGTTCAGGGAAAGATTCAATATGGTTTTCAAGACAGTGTTGCCAAACATGATTTTGAAAAGCCATATGGAGAATATGCTGCCATATGGTAACTGATCAGTGAAACTTTTTCTGTGCGGTGAGGGAATGATGCAAACCACTAGGGACAACATAACTATATATTTTAAAATACTTTTTAGGGGAAAAAGTAATAAAAAATCTTCCTAAATAGTAATTTAAAACGTTCTTATGGATTAAAAACAAAAAATAGTTCATTGAAAATCACTTTGTATTGAAATAACTATTTTTCAGTTTTTTATATGTGAATGGGGACATAGTTAGGAAATGATTTTTAATTTAAAATACGTATATTTTTAATATTAAGAAGTTACTATGTTAAGTTACTTAGTTACATTTAAAAAGTTACTATGTTAAGTTACTTAGTTAATTTTAAGAAGTTACTGTTTTTCCTATTCTCTTCATCAACATAAATAATTAAAATTTAGTTATTGTATCATAAGTTTGAAACTTCATCTCCAGGAACCCTGGGGCAGGAATATACCACTTTTCATAGAACGACCCATTTATTTGAATTTTTTTTAACATTAGTAAAAAATCCAACATTTGGCACTAAAAATATTTGTATTTTAATTCGAAGAAGAGATTCCCCCCCCCCAAAGTAAGAAAGGCTGGAAATTCAACCCTGCAAATCTGATAGCACTTACTTTGACTTGTTAGTTCATTCATCTTGGTTCTGTGAGTTGTCAACTTGTGATTGTTCATATCTCATTCAACTCTTATAATTGCTTTTCCTTTCATAAAGGCGTTTAGGAGGAGTGAAAAAGCCCTGTGGTGGTGCAATGTGTTATGTGCTTGCCTAGTGTGCCGTTAACTCTAGTTCGACTGACTCCCAATGGTGCAAAGAAAGCACACTCAGAGATCTCGTAAAGATCGCATTGCTTACTTAATCTGGGGTTTGGTTCCCTAGGCCTTAAAAGGTTTCGAATCCTTGGAAAACAGTAGGTCCATTGTAGTCCTTGAGTCGTAAAACCACAAACAACTGTAGAAATTTTCCCTTTTGTGAGTTATGTTAGAGTGACCAACATTTCACATGTTGGAGAGTATGACATTTCTCGCCTTGTAAAATTGACAAAGCATTTAGATTTTGCTAAATGTAGTGACAACGAAACTAGATTAGATAATTTTTTCAAAAATGATGCTCAGTCCAATTTTATTCAAGCAGAATTGCTGTTTGCTGCTTTTTTAGTAGAGCATAACATAACTATAACTGCAGCCGGTCATCTTTGTCCATTATTCCCGAAAATGTTTTCCAAGTATGTTATTGCCAAGCAGTATGAATCTGGACAGACAAAGAGAACTGTCTTAATCAAAGAAATGTCATCAGCCCAAATTGAAGGTATGATGAAGCAGGTGCAACTTGGCTCATTTTCGTCTTCAAGCCATGTTTTCATTTTCATCAAAGATGAAACAAAAAAGCCATCGTTGCATCACACACAATTTTATACATTTGAATTTCTTAGGTTGGCAGGTATGCAGTACATATAGGAAATGATCTGTCATGTGCATTGTTGTGTAATTTCTTGTTAATGAAGGAGGGAGTGAGGTGAAATTTCTTGTTTACTGAAAATATAAAGTCGTTATTATTGGTTTTTTTAAAAGCTCAAAAATATCAAGGAGTTGGATTTCATCAAGGGCCTGGACCTCGTTGAAATTGTTCTAGATGGTAATGCTCTGTGCAATGATTATAAGCAGAAAGAAGCATACATCAAGTAAGTCTTTTGGATTCAAAGTTTCTCGTAGCAGGGCAGTGAAACTGGTTACTTTGGTAAATTGTCAGAAGTTAAATTTCATTACCAGTACTTAAATGTAATGATGAGTAGCATGTGATGAAATTATTTTGAAATAGAAACCATCTGCCTTGTATATTTTATGGAAGGTCAAGTTCGATCAAATTTAGGAACGCCATGGAGAAACTTCCCTAAAACATCTATATTAAGTAGCCATTTTCCCCCCACAACTGAAGTTCAGATGAATCCAGAGAGAGAGGCCAAAGAAACTAATCGGTGTGGGGGAATTCTGCCGGAAAAGTCGTGGAATTTTTTTTTATATATATATTTATTGGAATGTTTATGTGAATATTGGGTTTAGTTAGAATAAGTTCTAATAATCAATGCTCTATTGCAGTGGTTCTTTAACGTCCCTAGACAGCGGACCCCCTTCAGAGATCACTCGCCCTTGCGGACCCCCCAAGAATTAACTCAAAGTTCAAAACCCAGAATTTGCATCATACATATTTATTTCTAGTGTTTCATCACTGATTTTCACCATTTAAGGAAGGAATTTTTCGTTCCCTCATAATTTATTCTTAGCATTAAAGAGTAAATGCTCGTGTCTTAGTACTTTTCCGAACTTTTGTGGGGCACTGGGAGGGTCTTGTGGACCCCCAGGGTTCTGCAGACCACAGTTGAAGAATCGCTACTGTGTTGTACAGAACCTTCACTTCCTTTATTCTCCTGAGATTCTTTTCTATGTAAGGTTCCTTCCTCCAGTTACGAACATCACAGTTTGTGGACTAACTTATTTTCTTGGTAACTTTGAAGGACCCAATTTGTTTGGACATCGGTTACCACAAATTTAAAAAATTGGACCTTAGTCAAACTTCATCTCCTTCTCCTATTGTGTTTTCCTTAGTTTGTAGCTATATTGGACTTTTTATTTTTCTCTTTTCATTTTCACAGCATCTAGTCGATTCCGGGGGATATAATTATTGAATTTGGATCTTGGAGGGTTAGAAGACAGTATATATATATATATATATATATATAATATGGATTAGTGTATAACACTATGTAATTTTCCATCTTTAAGGTGAAACTTTGTTTTTAAGTGGGAAGCTTTGTTTTAGGGGAAAGGGATTAAGACATTCCTTCATTTACCATAGTTGGGAAGATTTAGTAATGAACGTATATGCATACTGAAGTAGTGTAGGGTGACTACAAAAGTGGGATGTCTTCAGTATTCACCAATACACACATACCCCTTCCCGAATATATGAGTCGCATTTCATATGTATCTGAATTGTGCTTTTTTATTTACGGGGCAAGATGAACTGATTGGAGATGGCCCACTGTTGAAGTTATGCTATTCCACTGATATATTGTATTGTTCTGAATAACTTAATGTTGTTGCTTCTTTATTTTTAGATTATTTGATTGCCATTACAATATCTCCGTGAAAAGATGGCCTGTTTCATTTTGCCTCTGTGTTTTGTTGTCTGCAAATACTTGCACTCTTCATATGATAGTCTTAGTTTTTATAAAATGTGTTTTCTAAAAAAAGTTTCTATTGCCTGAAAATATACATTTCGCGTATAATATTGTAATTATATAACAATATTTTGTGAGTCAGCTGTAGCCATAAGGGCTAAAGATAATTTCTATCCAAAAAGACATAAAAAATATTGCTAGGGTAGCATTTTTTCCTTTTTAACTTGCTATATATGTGCCTGAAATCTTTTAGAAAAAAATGCTTATTTTTTATCTTAAAAATCACCAACAAAAAGAACCAGTTATGGAGATTACTGAACTGCTTTTATATTGTTTTTGTACTGTACCTTAGTAATTGATTGGTATTAACTTTTTCAGTGTACTGCGAGCTCGTTTCCCCAAGCTGATGGTCTTAGTAAGTGTTCATGTTTTTACTATTTATTGGTTATTTTTAGGAAATTATTGGGAAAAAAATCCAACTTCGTATGATATGAAAGATACTTTGGTCTTTCAGAAGGTGAAGAAGTGTGGAGGATATTTATTTTAAAATACCATTTCTTGGGTTGGCTGAAAACTAAATCTTTAAACTTGCTTCTTTCCAAAACAAAAAAATAATAATAATAATTGCTTATATGCATATGAAAGTATGACTGATACTTTTTTGTTCTAATGGGATGTTGACACTTTCTAGGATAGACATGAACTCCCAGCACCAATAGGTTTTGACTTGGGTTTGTCAACCATACCAGCATCCAAGGGTAGTTTATTGCCTGGAGCTGACAACGTGAAATGCTTGGTGATATCGTTTTTGGAGGAGTAAGTTCCATGGCACCCTTTTTGCTTGCTTGTTAAATTATCCAAGAATTTGTTACTCAGATATTTTGTTTTGTAGGTATTACATGATGTATGACTCGGATGACAGGGAGAAGCTTTTAGAGAAGTACCATGATCAGGTATAGCAATGATTTGACATTTGTATGTGAAATTTAATCTTATATCTCGGTAGGATAGTCTGAATAAGATACCATTGAATATGTGAATTGTGATTATGCCTGCCTGTAAATTTGATAGTGTATGCTAGATAGAGTGGGTTTGGGCTCATTTTTGAGGCCTTAGCCTTAAGACTTTCAATTTGAGTCCACTCGGGCCCTAAATACTCTATGGGAATTTGAGCTTGAAAATTTAAATATAACTTTAAGCCCTTGACGTACAATTTAAATTTTAAAAAATTGGCTTGACTACACTATTTAATTTCCTTCGAATTTTCATATATACATGTTTCTATAAACCTCGAAAATGAATCACGTAATTGTATTTCTTGAAGAATTTCGATGTACAAAATTCAGTTTTCAGCTTCAGTTGCATTGTCTGATGAGCCTTGGGCCGGCTCGAAAATGGTATAAAATATAGAGTCCTAGTTTGTCTTGCCTCTAATGTGTGTGCATGTGTCATGATTTTGCAGGCATGTGTCATTAGTTTTCCTGTGTCGAGAAAATTTTCTTCCAAAAGTAGTTATTTTTGTTTGGTTTAAAAATAAAGTGTCCTTAATTTTTATCACGTTTTTCTTTATAGGCTGTATTTTCACTATCGGTGGTGAAGAATTATGGAAAGTAAGCATGATTTTTTAATAGGAAACCTAGTTTATTTTATTAATTAATTCACCATCATTTTTTTAATCGGGGGTTAATCTACATAGGAAGTGGATTCTAAATTGGTCTTTCAGCAGGTGTGCTAATAGGCGTGGGAATATCATAGATTTAATGAAATGTATACAGTACGACTCATATGTGTAACGAGGAGCAGGAGACTAATGATGCTTGTTATATATTCATTCAGTCACTCAATCCATTTTGGGATTTATAATTTTGACCTTTCCATAGAGCCTGTATAGATAACGTATTAATAAGACATACAAGCAATAATATTCAGCTTTGAATTTGCTTAATTATAGTCTTGGATTGATTAGCTAGGTCTGAAAAGGTTCGTATTCCACAGAAAACTTTGGATTGTGGCATAACATGACCTTTGCTGTCCTTGTGCCATAATTGAAATAAACTTCAATCATCAATATGTACCTTTGTTTGAAAGCTCGGTAGCACAATGGACCCTTCAATTTTAGAAATTGCACAAACCTCAAAAAAATATGTTAAATCGTAAGTTTATAAATGGAAATTATCATTATTTTCATATATTTCTTGGATCAGTGCAGTAGTTTGTTAAAACTACATTGTAGTTATGTTAATTACTCCATTGTAGTATGTTAATTACTCCATTGTAGTATGTTAATTACTTTGCACCTATATAAGCTGCACCCTTTATTTTGGATCTTAATTGCTTATTTCTGAACGTTGATCATGCTCTTCATTGTTGGATTATTTATTAACTATACTTCATTTTTAGGAATGCTAAATCAGGTGGCCTACACCTTTACATTAATGGGAGTCGAAACTTGCTGCAGGTTGGCGACTCGGGGTTGAGAAATAAACTTTTGAAACAAGGGCGCCTCAGTGTGGTCACTGCACTATCAGAATTGCCACAGACTCAGCATGACCCTAATTCATTTACAGTGGATACTACTCTAGTATTCGTAGGTTGAGTCGTTAGATTGGCATCTTATAGCCTTAAGATGTGACTGTTACCATGTGTTCGTTAGAATCATTGTACTTACAAAGTGTTTTTTTTCTTCTTCGACAGCCCAAGTTCATAGAGATCTGCGTTAATGGTGTCTTTAAAGAAGGTGAGTGTGTGTGTGAATGCACTTTTTTTTTTAAAAAATCTAATGTTGGGTTAATATTATCTATTTTATCGAAAGACAATTTTTGCGAAATCTGCGAATAGTAACTCAATTTTAAGCAGATTTTAACTATATATCATACTGATAAATAAATTAAATGATTTGCTACATACAGTGATAGTACTAAGGATAAAGGTCGATAAGGGATACATAAGAGGCTTCTAAAAAGATAATTAATTGAATAAGTAGAGGGGTGAATAGGGAGGGGGGACGGTGGTTGGGTGCATTAACCTACCATTTTTTTTTTATTAAATATTGCTTGGGCCCTGACCTGCTTATGTTTTTCATTTTCTCAGGACCCACACATGCAAAAATATTAAACA
>QLNU02014176.1:167722350-167740803 GCA_006491805.2 Dysdera silvatica
TCGTCGTCTTAGAACGATTCATTCTCAAACCCGCATCAATTCAAACTAATTAATAAAACTTGAGGTTTCACTAAAATATATGCTTCTTTCTTCCAAGACTATCTGCAGAAAAATGAAGTAGTAATAATCTTTCCCGAACAATATTGGCTCGCGATGGACACGCTAGCCCACTGACGCCATTCGTTGGGCGCCGTGCTAACGATCAGTGGAATAAATGCCAAAAAATTAAACAGTGATGTACGTATACACTAAGGCTACGACATTTAGGAATAATAAGCGTTTAAGCAATTTAAAATCAACATTTTGAATGAATGTTTTTTTTTTACATTAAAGTAAGTTTTTGGCGCCAAAATGTGGTCCTAAACTGAGCAAACTCAAGTTTTCTATGTACTATTGTACAATACGTATACTACAGCACACAAAGACTTCAAAGATGAGCCGAGTCCGAATTTAGCCTGTTGAATAAACGACTACAGTGAAAATCGGTTGTAACGACCTCGGGCGGTTATAACGACGGACCGTGCAAATTCGGTCGTTATAACCGATAGTCGTTATAAACGATATCTTTTTAAAATCATTGTAGCCTAAAATATAATATACTCCAGAGTTTTATAAATTATTTTGATAGTAAAATTTATTAAACTTTTTGGTTTCAAAATTAAATAAAAACATAATTATAATGAATTTGATTTCAGTTTATATTATGTTTTATAACCACACTAAAAACATAGTACTTTCTTAGTTTTTTAAATTGAAAAAATTGTAGAAAATACTACTAAAGTATATAATGTAGAAAACAAATCTAATGAATAATATTTATTATATTATACTAATGACTTCAGAACAGTGCCGGTTTAAGAGCTTTATGGGCTCTACGCTTAAAAAAAAGAATGAGACCCTTAAGAATATGACCCTCGTGATATTCAATTAATAAATCACTTTTTAAGTTCACTATCTTTAATATTCAGGTTTAGCAGTAATAAAAATTTCTCAGACATTTGTAAATAAACAGGATTAGAATAACGCTTAAATTTTGTAACTAACTTTAAATTTTAATAACTAACCCACGTGGTTCTGCTTTATGACTGTCAAGTCGCGTCGTTATATCCGATACGAATTTCCCTACTTAGAATCTACGTAGACTACAAAATCGCCGTCGTTATATACGATGTCGTTATAACCGATATATTTAATATAGAGTAGAATAGCAAACCAAACTTCTTGTAAAAATTCCGTCGTTATATGCGATTGGTCGTTATAACCAGCATCGTTATAAACGATTTTCACTGTATTTAATAAAAATGCACAAAAAAACTGCATAAAAGGCCTATACCTACCATAGACGGAAATAAATGGCCCCGGCGGGAGAACTCTATATTATCTGATCGGTACAAGATTTTACATGCATACTATTGAGACCATTTGGCCACTTTTGCGCGCTAGCTCAGTTTCAATTTCGAAAAAAGTGAAAAATGCTGATTTTCGATCCACCTTAATACACACCCAAGTTACATTCTTCCGAATAGATGGAAAATTTTGAATTTGTTTAAGTTCGGCAATCCTTGAAAATAAATGTGTTAGGAAGTTAGGATTGGTATGAGATTAATTTCTTTTCGGACCTATAAATAATATAAGTAAGCCAAAAGTTAGTTAACTCCTGGAAACTGAATTAATTCACGAAAAGTAATTTTTAACAAAAGTTTATATTCGACAAAGTTAGAAAAGTGTTCTTGTGGCTTTGGTTTTAAATAGGATTATTTAATAATTGGCTGTAGGACGAGTAATACGGTTTATAAAAAAAATATTTTAGCAACCAAAAACGGCTCGAACTAAATTTTTTACCAAAAAAAAAACTAAAAGGCACAAATTATGCACCTTGAAAAATATGACATACCACCAGCATGAGTAAATAAGTTCACCCTTGAAAGGGAGGACCACCTGAATACAAGCTTATTCCCTTCCTAATGAGCGTTGATGACTAAAATGTCATAGATTGTGTAAGGTTAGATTGCACCTTGCGTTAATTTACAGAAAAAAAACAAAAAAGGATCATAAAAAACACTACAAAAGCCGTCGACGGATGATTCTTCGAATTCTGGCATAGGACAAAGAATGATGCAAAGGGTAGGTAAGCGCTTTTGTTTAGAGTAAACATTTTGCAGACGATACGATACCAGAATTGTTTTAATATTCTATGTCAAATTTCCTCCATTATACGTTCAAATTTCCATTACTTTATGTTCAAACTTACGTTACTTTACTATATTATGCAAGTTACTTCTCGTCGTGGGCATAATTTATATTACTACATGTGTACACCATTTAAGCTAATTAAAGCAATTGAATTATGGAAGCGGCCATTCCTTCCAAACTATTAAAAATTTGTTATTTTTTTTCTAGAGATTTCAGCGCAGAATTTACGGTTTCAAGAACACTTTAATACGCGAACAAAACTTTATTTTTGCTTTATACTGGTTTTGAACCATGAAGGGGATCCAAATATGATTATTTAAATCAACAGGTACGCAGAAAGGTCAAAGGGGTTACAGAGCTTCGCTAACTCATATTCCTATATTAAATATACAAAATTTCATTGCAATGGTGGGTTACAACCCTCATCAACGCCTCCTTGCGTACGCCAATGATTTAAATTCATAGAAATACAGCGAAATTTCTCTGCAATGGTATTTACCGCGGTCCCGACAGGTATTGAGTTTATTGGACAGTGTAACATGTGCCCATTAGAGTGCCTCGTTTTACAAAAGTGACGACAAAGAAGGAAAAACTAGTTTCTGCGCACGCGTGTCGCCATTTTCCACCCAGATTTAAGGTTGCTTTGCCGCCCAGTGCCTCTGTTAAGACTACCATATTTTGGTGATAATCGTCACAGACAAACAATAAGAAAGCAAGCGAAATATAAAGAAAACAAATTTTCATGCAACAAGCTGCATATTAAGAAAACGATTTTTATTACTTAACAACTTAACGTTTCAATCCATACTATGCGGATCATCATCAGAAAAATAAAATTATACATAAAGATAGAAACTTGCCAAATATACTTAACTTGTAGATACAACATTTACTTTCATTAAAAGATATTATTATAAAAAATTGCACTATATATATAGAATTAACAGCCAAAACGAAGTTTTTCTCAGATTTGGCTTTTAATTTCACGTTTCTTCAAATCGTGACGAAAACTGTAAAAGTAACTATATGAATGTATCTGTTTTTTCATTGTCTATACTTTTTTTTTTTATGATACCAAAATTAAAAGAAAAATTTGAAATCCGCTAATTTTAAATATCGATGTTAGTCAATACTTTTAAAACGTGTTTTTATTTCTTCTTATTTTATTCACACCATCATCCTAGACCGAAAATTTATAGACAGAGATATATGACCGCAATTAACCCTCCCTGGGTACGCCTATAATTCACGCATATGTTTTCAATGAGCAAATAGTGCTTCAATGCAGGTATTTCATTAATGATACGTATAATGTTCTATATTTATACTTCACTCGTGTTTAATGTTCTTTATCCCTCTTATGAAACACAGCGTTAAATGTGGTTTTTGAAATTTTCAGGTCTTCTTTTGTACGAAATCATTATTTTAATGATCAGTTATATGTTCTTAATTAGTAAATAAAAGAAATGAAATTTGTGTACTACAGGAAAACTCTCATAACGGACATTCCTGAATAGTAAACGCTTCTGTATAACAGGCCGCAGGGTTTCCAGCCGACTTCTCACAAGAAACTAAGAAAATAGGGACCACTTTTTATGAAAAAAAAGACCAATAAGCACCAGGTTGTTGTTTTTTTTAAAAGGACTAATAAGGACCTAATACAGGAATTGTTTGTGTTCTCTGTTCTTTAAATTTTTAATTTTTAATCGGGGTAATCTACAGTAGTGGATTCTAAATTGGTCTTTCAGCTGGTGTGCTAATAGGCATGGAAATACCGTAGATTTAATGAAATGTATACAGTACGACTCATATGTGTAACGAGGAGCAGAAGATCAATGATGCTTGTTATATATTCATTCAGTCACTCAATCCATTTTGGGATTTATAATTTTGACCTTTCCATAGAGCCTGTATAGATAACGTATTGATAAGACATACAAGTAATAATATTCAGCTTTGAATTTGCTTAATTATAGTCTTGGGTTGATTAGCTAGGTCTGAAAAGGTTCGTATTCCACAGAAAACTTTGGATCATAGCATAGCATGACCTTTGCTGTCCTTGAGCCATAATTGAAATAAACTTGTGGAGTCATCAATATGTACCTTCGTTTGAAAGCTCGGTAGCACAATGGACTCTTCAATTTTAGAAATTGCACAAACCTCAAAAAAATGTGTTAAATTGTAAGTTTATAAATGGAAATTACCATTATTTTCATATATTTCTTGGATCAGTGCAGTAGTTTGTTAAAACTACATTGTAGTTATGTTAATTACTCCATTTTAGTATGTTAATTACTTTGCAACTTTATAAGCTGTACACTTTATTTTGGATCTTAATTGCTTATTTCTGAGCGTTGATTATGCTCTTCATTGTTGGATTATTTATTAACTATACTTCATTTTTAGGAATGCTAAATCAGGTGGCCTACACCTTTACATTAATGGGAGTCGAAACTTGCTGCAGATTGGCGACTCGGGGTTGAGAAATAAACTTTTGAAACAAGGGCGCCTCAGTGTGGTCACTGCACTATCAGAATTGCCACAGACTCAGCATGACCCTAATTCATTTACAGTGGATACTACTCTAGTATTCGTAAGTTGATCCGTTAGATTGGCATCTTATAGCCTTAAGATGTGACTGTTACCATGTGTTTGTTAGAATCATTGTACTTACAAAGTGGTTTTTTTTTTTCTTCGACAGGCCAAGTTCATAGAGATCTGCGTTAATGGTGTCTTTAAAGAAGGTGAGTGTGTGTGCGTGAATGCACTTCTCTTTAAAAAAAATCTGATGTTGGGTTAATATTATCTATTCTATCGAAAGACAATTTTTGCGAAATCTGCGAATAGTAACTCAATTTTAATCAGATTTTAACTATATATCATACCGATAAATAAATTAAATGATTTGCTACATACAGTGATATAATAAACGTAGCAATCAGCTACGAGACAAACGTGGGACTTCGATTAAGGGGAAAGATGGGATATCTGTGTGCCGAAAATTAGAACAGAAAAAACCAAAAATTGCATTGAATATTAGAGTCCTAAACTTTGGAATAAACTGATGAACGGATCAGAACAATAAAACATTTAGGGAAATTTAAGAGGCTTCTAAAAAGATAATTAATTGAATAAGTAGAGGGGTGAATAGGGAGGGGGGACGGTGGTTGGGTGCATTAACCTACCATTTTTTTTTTATTAAATATTGCTTGGGCCCTGACCTGCTTATGTTTTTCATTTTCTCAGGACCCACACATGCAAAAATATTAAACATGTATGTGATTCCTGACCACAATAATTTTGGCATTTATAAAATAGACTGTGAATGCGGATTGTCCTACGTTGGCCAAACACGTAGAGCCCTGCGTTTCAGACTCAAAGAGCACCAATCGTACGTTCACAAACAAGATTTTGAAAAATCGGCCATTGCAAAACACTCATGGAAACATGGCCATCGTTTCTGTTTTGCCGATGCAAAAATAATTGAAAAAGTCCGTTCACCCTCAGATCTCAATTTTTTCGAGGCCTTTCATATCTTCAGTAATTCCTGTACAATAGTCAACGAGCCGGTTGAGAACAATTTTTCCCCCCTCTTGTTACAAACCTCTCTTTCAATCAACATAATTTCTTCTTCCAACAATAATTGTTCCTTTTCCTTTTACTTAGCATTCTGCACAATAGATGGCGACACAAATCAGGCTTTTTGTTATGTTATCTGTTTCGCCTTTTTCACTTTTTCGTTTTTGATTTAGTGGCAACAAATCAGTTTGGACGAATTTTCTGACGATGGTGGACGCTTGATTTTCCACCGAAACAATTGTAAAATGTCTCTCCTGCTCAAATTAAACTGCGTTTGTGTGTAATTTGTTTTAAATGTATGTGATTGTTTTTGCGATTTGCGTAGCACGTGTAAATAAATAAATTTTGAAATGAAATTGCAAGAATTACATATGCATTACTTTTTTTTAAAAATATTTCTTTGTAACTTACTTTGTATTCTGCTCTTGGTAATTCATCCCAATTTTTACTTTTGTGATTTGTAGTTGCAGTTGACATGACGAACCAGCCACTGCGGACTTTCACTCGCAAATTTTTAATCAGTCAACATGGGGAACAGTAAGTTATGATAAAAAAGTCAATTTTCTGATAGTTTTTATTTTTTATCTATTTAGTTCCTTTATATGTTTACATGCAGTTAATTATTCCCCAGATGTCGGTTAATTTTATTGAAGTAACGTCACCTTAGTGTTGAAATAGTTATTAGAAGTAGTAAATAATATATTGATGCTTCCGAGATTGGGGTGTTTCTGAGCTTTTGGTTGTTCATTTGCACTGCTGCCATTCTACAGGTTGTTGTATATAAATACAGTTGAACCCTGCTATAGGGAACCTCAAGGGACTGAACTTTTGGTTCGCTATATCCAGGGGTTTATTATATCCGATAACATGAGTTTGGTTAAGTGGATAGGACCAAAAAATGTGTTCATTTTAAGCCAGGTTCGTTGTAACGGGGTTTGACTATATATATATATTTAAATCTATGCTCTGCAATGTTCCATTATAATCTTGTACTTACTGACCATTGGCAATTTTACCGCTTTTCCATTGTTTGGAGTGTAATATCAAAAACTATTCGCAATTTTTTTGCGTTTGTATTCAAATATTTTGACACTACCTTCAATTTTAATTACATTACTATCATTGCATATGTAAGTTGACATTTACGACACACAAACTGTTCGTTGATAAAAGGATACAATAGCTGAAGTATAATATAAAATGTTCTAATATTGTGTAGGACATGTTAAATGAGCGTGAAGTTATTTATAAAAGGTATTTGTTAATATTATTTTCGTTTGTTAGATGGGTTATTGCCAATGATATATTAATTATATCAAATGCTACGCCAGAGCAAGTCAAGGCGTTCAAATGCCCTGCTCCAACTCCATCACCCAGTCCTGCACCGTCTGCAGGAGATAAAAGTCCGAATGAAAAGCAACAGCTTCTGCTAGATTTCATGAAGCTCACTGGGATGAATATAGACTTTTCTACGAAGTGAGTTCCATGCCATTGAATTTGTCAACCAATAAATATGTCATTTAAAAGTCCAATTTGAGTGTTTAATTCGTGTATCAACATATCAGAATTCTGATTAATAATATTTATAATTTTGTGTCTCTTTTCCCCCCACAGGTGCTTGGACGAAAATGACTGGGATTTCCAAAAGGCGGCCGCTGTTTTCCAAGAACTAAATGTAAGAATGAAGTGTTTGCTACTTATTTGAAAAAGTTACGACTAAAATTACGGCATTTTAGATATTATCTTTGTAATGGCCTTCCAGTGGTTATGTTAATCAGGTTTGATTCCAAGCTAGCTTGGTTGGTTGGTTGTAGTTGTCTAGAATTGAGCATTAGACGGTCGGTTTCATCCCTGGATGATCCACCATAAAGTAGAACAAGTGGGGGAATACACATCTTTATTAGGGTTTAATTTTAAAATGCGGTGCTTTATATCCGAAAATGAATCATTCAATAATAAACGCTGAGTGTATTTTTGATATCCATTTGTATAGGTCGGAATTTACACTAAATAAAACATGGCATAGATATTTACCAATAATTTATTAAGTGTCAAGATTATACGTTGACGGGTTACCTTTTTATGTGGCTTGATGAGTAATCTTAAAATGTTGAATGTGGGGATTAATTCAATGGTTACTCAAATGCCAATTTAGAATTACGTTTTAATATAATATGAGGAAGTATGTTTCCAACACCTATACAGAAATACATATTCCAACAACTAATATTCAGTTTTTTTCCTCTTCGTAGAGTGTTCCTGGAAGAATTCCACCTGAAGCGTTCATTACTGATGAGCGACAACAGCTTGTGATCGAATTAGTAAGGGTGACCGGGATGAACATAGAGTTCTCAGCCAAGTAAGTTGCAAAGAGGATTTTTTTTTAAATTTTGTGGAGAGAATGCCATTTTCTAATAATTCTACACGTCCGCTCAATATAGTGCTGTGGCTACATTTTTTTCTTCAATTCATTAGATACCTTTTTTGTTACAAAACATTTAAGCATTGCAATGGTAAAACGTTACGCTGTCATGCATTTGTCCTGGGTTCCAACTCTCAACTGTGTCAGAAAGGAACTCTTATTGATAAAGTGTTCATTGCAGTTCATGGGTTGGTTTTCTATTCTATAAGAGGTTCGAATTCCTTAGAAAATTATAGGTCTTTGTGCAGCATGACCCTTGTTGTCCTTGCACTGAAACTCAAACGAATGAAACATTTACATTTTACCCCTTTCTTAATTACTCACCGTATTTTACTCTCATCTTTGAGTGATTTTTTATTTTTTTATAAGCAGGGAGGGGATTAGTTCAGTGCTTTTGCACATTGTTTGGCTGCATATTAGAAATCTAAGTGCTTTCTTCTTAACCTTAGCCTCTAGTGCAATTTCCGAGGATGAAAGGTTTGTTGTGTATTGGAGGTCAAGTTTAAAATGGTTTTGTCTTGGATGGAGTTCAGCTATTTGTTTTAGACTTTGACATCTGTTCAAGTACTGCTGTTTAAAGGACACGTTGAGTTGTCGTAGAACTTTGAAATAAATGTGTTTAAGGTATAGATAAAGTATTCTAAATCATGCTATTATGTTTACTGTGTATTGTGCATTGTATTTAAAATTGTTCTTGTTTCTCATTTTGTTTTTAGATGTCTCGCAGAAAGCAATTGGGATTTCCAGAAAGCTTCCATGGTTTTCCAGCAGTTTAATGTAAGAGCTTTTAAATACCCGTCTTTAAGAATATATTTAAATATATATATACATACACGTGTGTGTATTATTAACAGTTTGCTCCGTATGTTGAAACCAAATATGTCACCAAAGAACAGTTTCTCGTGCAGCGTAATGCTTTCGTTAGCTGTTGCTTGCACTCTTCCCACATCTGTGCTGTGCCACTGAGTTTCTCTTAACTCTCGCGGACTTGAAACACTAATTCTTCACGAACCTCCTTAAACATACCTTTAATAACTTTACACAAATAATATACTCATATCGACTATTATAATTTTATTTTGAGACTGTGCCATTTTCGAAAGGAGAAGGTTAATGTACCTTTGCTGCTCCTGTTTTCTCTTTCTGGAACTGTGATGTTTCGGTGGTAATGCATTCACTTTCTGTGCCGTTATCTTGGGTTCGACTCCCAACGAT
Organism: Dysdera silvatica; assembly: GCA_006491805.2. Taxonomy (NCBI): domain Eukaryota; kingdom Metazoa; phylum Arthropoda; class Arachnida; order Araneae; family Dysderidae; genus Dysdera; species Dysdera silvatica. The sequence goes on from QLNU02014176.1 coordinate 167,731,760, forward strand.
GCCAAAAAAATTAACATTTCCCGACTAACTGCTCACTGTAGTCCGTGGGTTGATTCCCTAGGTTTGGATTCCGTGGGAAACTGTGGGTCCGTATAGTATTGAGATATAGGGTCATATAGAGATAAGATTTTTCACCATTATTCCTAGGAAAGTCCAAATGCTGCCAATAACTTTCAAACTAAGATATTACGAATAAGGTTAAGTATTCGTATAGTAAAATGACAATGCACTATCAGATGAGATGAACAGCAGCACCTCTGGTGGTGAATTGAGGAAGTTAATTTTATTTTGAAAAATAATAAAGAAAGTAAAATGTTTTCAATTAGAAAGTTGTAGAGCATTCTTCAATTAGTAAGGAAAGACTTGCAGTATGTACATGTGGTGTTCTGGAAATTTCAGCGCATTGCTTTCAGTTAATGTTTTCTGGTGTTTTAAAAGTTGAGTTGAAGTTTTTATAGGAGCGAGATCATGGTTTCTTTCCTTTAAGAACTTCAACTCAACCTCTAATGCGCTAGAAAGCATAAATTGAAAACTATGCATTGAAACTTTTAGAATACCTCACTTTGTGGCAGTACGTGTAAATACTGCATCTGAGTTTTATATCGTTTCTTACTAAATGGGGAATGCTTTAAAACTTTCCAATTGAAAATATTTCGCTATCTTTATTATTTTTCAAAATAAAATTTTCAACTTCCTTAATTTGCCACCAGGGGCACTGCTCTTCATCTCGTCTGATAATGCATAATCATTTTACTATACAAATACCTAATTTTAGCTGCAATATCTATCTTGGTTTAAAAGCTATTAGCAGCATTCGGACTTTCCTAGGAATCTTGTATAGTGCCGAACGACTGGTGCGTTCCTTACATTATAAAACTCAAGCAATAACTATCATTATACAGTATTTTCTTTTTTAAATTGATTGACTAAATTTTGATGCTTTTGTAAAATTGGATTGTAATTATTATAATAGTTGACAGCTAAATTATTGTGAAACATTCGAAAGAAAAGGAATATTTCACCATCTAGACACGTCATAACATCGGCGCTGGTATCACTACGCCAATAAACGTTGATTTATATTGTTGTTTGATTTAATCTGCGTAGTGTTCGATTTATATAAATAAATAAAAATTCAATGATTATTTACAGAGCCAAGGGAGGATTCCACCTGAAGCGTTTGTTACCAAACCCTGTTAAGGATATCAGCTTTCTGTGGTGTTGTCAATCTCAGCTTAAATTTTGTAAAGTCAAATCAACTGTGGCTGAAACAATGGTTGGTGGTCGAAGAATAGTGTCACAGTGACAGTTATATTTTTGATCATCGAATGAAACGAACATTTGGACTCACTTTGCACACCTGTAAATATTCCATTTTGTATCGCCCTGGTTTAAGAGAATTTGAATGCCAAGGTTCAATTCGAAGGTAGAGATGATCAACTATCGTCGGTGACATTGTGCGTTAAGAGACTCTTTTGCGCTTTCATACATAATCATTTTGCATCGAGATTTGGAATAGTGATCTGCGGGTTGGACAACATTGTAAGAAGTAGCATGGTTTGAAAATCGTGAAATAGATAGTGTATCGTGAGCAAAGAAGCGTTCCATGTAGGGAATGTGGAAATCATAAGCAGCGGATGAATTTTTCCGTTGTGCCCAGTTTTCATTATTGGAGCTCTTGCATACGTGTACTTGTTCGTTTTCAATACTCGAAATTAAGTTTGTAAAATTCATTTCTTTTAAACTGTAAGGTCCCCCCCACTCCCTCATATACGAATCGAGAATGCTTTGTATGACTATATGAATCCTCTGCAAATGTTTATAATTAAAATAAAGAAAAAGAACCTGTTGATCTTTTAGGTCATTTGGTCATTTCTGACAGTTGATTCATATAATCGTACAAAATAAAACCGTTCGTTTTGTGGGAACAATTCGTCGGATTTTCAGGGTGTCCAATTCTAAGTTCTTCGGGAGGGTGATAATGGAAATGCTTCTCCTTGTTTAAACGTGTATTTTGCTTAAATCGAGAACTAATTTCATATAATTGAACAAGCTGTTAAAGCTTCCGGTTTCAAGATGTATGCAAGGACTTCAATTGACATGTTCTGTGCTAAAATGTTACTTTTTCAATTTGAACACTTAGGTGTCTTTAACAATTTAAATTGCTATTGCTGGTTCTCATATATACACCAATGTTATGGATATAATTTATTCGTAAAACCGTCCAAAGCAAATCTAGATAATCACTGTACATACATTTATTGGAAAAAACTGGTAAGTCATCTAGTTAACGAAAGTTGGTTGTATTTAAAATATTTCGAATGAAAAAAAGAAAAAAATAAGCTCATTAATTTGAAATGCAGGTCTTTGCAAACGAAGGTCTAAATTATACATTGATGCAAGGTTAATTTTTCTATACTACATAGGAAAGGAAACAAAATAATTTGTAAAGTGTGCATGTGGAGTTGCATTCACAGCATACATGCATTGATTAACTTTTTGTTTTTTTAAAACACTCAACTATTTTTAAAACTTTGGATTATCAGTGTATGGTTTAGATTTTTTTTTTTTTTTTTTGAAAAATATCATTTTGACCCGAAATGTGGTAAATTCCTTCCTCCCACTCACACCAAATTATAAAAATGTTGGAAATGTACTTCGGTTTTAATTCATCTTGTCCTGTACTTTCTTCAATGCCATAAGAGCTGTTCGTTCATTAATTTTTCTGTTCATCTGAGATATCATTTAAGTGAACTAAAATTTCTTTGTTTAAACAATTTTTTTTTTTAATATAATTAATAGTTCATAGTACAGGTGAATCCAGTCTGTATAGGACATATTAAAAAAAAAATCAAAATTTATTTGAAAAAAAAAATCCTGATATGTAATTAAAATGCATATCTCGACTCAAAATGTTTCTCTTACTTGAGAAATACTGAAGATGCTTAAATATTTCTCAAGATCTTTTTTATATTCCGGAATATAATTACTACTTTTGCTGCACAGTTTGAAATGATATGAGTTATAGATTGAATTCACCTTTTCTTTTTTAGGAATTAAATATTAATTTTAGTTAAATGTTGCTGTTCAATTTGCATACCAGCTTTTCTTAATCATACATTTAACCCACGAATCTGTAATCATTGCCTTTTGCATTTGTTTAAAAAATTGTGAAATGTATTTTCTTGCGTAGGCAAACAAATGTGCATGTATTTATTATTATTATGGTATAATCTTTTTTTTTAAATATTTGTTCAGTGCCTTTTAAAAACTCTTTTTTAAAAAAAAAATGTAGCCAGTTTTCTTGTAGGTACGGATAGAAGGTTTTATGGTAATATGTTTGTTGCTTCCCACATAATAAGAAAACCAGGTGGAAGCGCAATTTTTTCTATAAATATGCAGCAAATAAGTAACGTAAATGAGGGAAACGCTTACGTTAAAAGTATTTCTGCCACTGCCAAGAGTGATGGCATGGAAAAACTCCGCTTGCTTACCTGCTGTTGCTTATCAACGACGTCGACACACATCCCAACATATTCAAGAATTATATTCTTGAAACAAGAAGAAATTTCATGAAGCAATGAGCAGATGTGCAAGGAGTAATTCATTCATGTGGAAGAATGGTCCATTCAAGAAACTTGAGGAATAGTATTCAGAATAAAGTTTCCTGTTTTCATGAATTAAAAAAAAAAAGTATATTTTTGAAAAAATTTGAGAATCTAAGAAAAGATGTGAAGATAAAATCATATGTAAACAGTTGTACGTAGAAGGGGGGGGGCAGGTGGGAAGAGACGGGAATCGGTATTACTGTATTTTTGAAAGTACTTGCGCTACATTAAGAAAAAAAAGGAGTTTTTATAATATTTGAATCGCACAAATACCTCTTACTTTGAAACTTATGACAAAATTTAAAGTTTGTCATCATTAAATTACTCACTTATATTTCTTTTGTAAAATTATTTTTAGAGTTGGGGTGGGGGGGGGGAAGTCATGAAAAACCATATTCATATGGAACTTGGATTTTAATTAACATTTTGTAACTTGTGATTATAGGAATTCGTTTAATGTGTTAATGGACACATATTTGCATAAATATTATTTTCTAATGAAGTCAACGATGATCTCAAGCATTGTTTTTCTTATTTTTATTATTATTTTTTAAAGATTGTTCTTCTTAATCTGAATTTAATTAAAAAGTCTTCTCTGCAAAAAGTGATGATTTAAATAAATTTTCTTTGTATAATGTGATTTGATATGCAGTTTCTTTAACTGTGCTTAATATAACAGCAATTTTTTTTATTGTTTAGGTGCTTTTTTTTTTTTTTATGGTAATGGCATAAAAATTAATGAACGATGCACATGCTCTTCTAGACAGATTGGGTCTAATGTGATATTTTTTTCTACATAAAAAAAAAAAATTGCCTCAAAGGTCTGCATTTCAATTTTGATATAGTTTATATTATTGTACGTCTTAAACATGAGAAGTATAAACCGTATTAAGAAAGAAATACCATTGCATTGGGGTTATGTATAATGAACCAGATGATAATTAGAAAACTATTTGTTGTGCTGTTTGTATATCTTCCACGTGTTCATACATTACATTGTATGTAATGTTCTACATCGAATTGTAATAAATGTACTGTTCCAATTATCCTGCACTATTCCAAATCCTGCACCATTTTTGTCATATTTGTTGTCATTTCTACGAGAACCAAATGACCAATTTTGTGGTTTCAAGTCCTTCCGATCTATCTGTAATAGTGGAAACCGCATTTTGTATTTCCACGTGTTAATCACACGTTCTCGCATTATGAAAAATGCAGAGTTCTTCGTTGTCAAATGGTGAAATATTTATGTAATGTTTGAGTGAAATATATTGCAAGCATCATTGAACTACTGTGAAATTATGCCAAATAAAAGTTAATGTTTAATTTGTAGTCATGCATCTTTTTTTGAGTGTCATCACTTTGCTCATTCTGTTATCAGATAATCTTAAACGAGTGAATAGAGTCGCTTACCAATCTTCTCTTTGTTTTCATATAGTTTATATTAAAAATCCTTATGCGAATTTACTAACTAGTCAAGATAAGTTCAAATTAAATAAATTTCATGCAAATTGAAATTTAATTTGTCAAATATATTTCAACTGTACCAAACTAGGTGGCCTTGATAAAATGCACTTTATAATGGAATATTAGCGATGGTCATTTGCGTGTTTCCGGTCAAGTAGTTGGGGCCATTTTCCGTGGCGGCCACACTGACAGCTGGTTTCGGTTTACGCTAAATGACATCTATGCGAGAGCGCATATTCGTGTGTTGTGCATAGTTGACATTCGAATGCTCCCCTTCCCCCCCAACTCACCTTGACGGTTGGTTAGGCTGTCTGAACGTCCTGCCTGGGATTACAATGCCGCTTCTGGCGGCCACCCTTCCCAATCCCCTGTTCCTCGCCACCCAATCTAATCGCATCTGCATTATGTTTGTTTGGCTTTTTTATGGCGCAAGAGCATCTGGGCTATACTGCGCCAAATCTGCATTATGTGGTGGGATTACAACTCCAGACAAGGCAACCAGGCATAGGATTTACAAGATCCTAGAAACTGTAGCATATTCCCTCCCCATTCTCCAACTCGACTCGGACAGTTTTCAAAAGTTTTCATTTAGTTGTTTTTTTTAACTATATATCCTTTCAGTACAGAAACGATTAGGATTTTTTAAAGATGTACTTAATTATAATTAGAAAAAAACTTGTGCTGGGATGATGAGTCTTTGCCCCCCTCCCGTCCCTGACTCTAAAACAGAATTCCAAATTTTTATGGGTTGTTGAAACCAAGGCCAACTAGATTTACTACAGGCCTGCTCACGTGAGCCTAACGCTACAGAAAACCTGTCCCCAAATTTTCGCAGTGGCGATTCTCTCAAGCAGTTTTTCTCCGACAGAGGGCGCCTGCTACCTGGGTTAATATTCTCAATTTAACAGACTATAAATGCCAATTAATAGCCCAGTTTCTGATTACATACAGAAATATATTGCTTTTTGCTCAAAAAGTTATCGTATTTTATTTTCCAACGACGTTGATGTTACCGTGATATGACAAACTTTCGTAACAAATTTTAAACTAAAATTTAAATCTTACATACCTTTTTCTACTCTTTCATTTATACTGAAGACGGTTTATTGGATGAAATGATTTCTCAGGCATGATTAATGACTGATAATGAATTGATAGTTTACGCTGAAAGCTAAATTGCAAAATGCATATAAAAGCAGACTTTATTTTAATGGTTAATAAGATAGAATTTTAACCAACTAATTTAATTATATTTTATTATAATTAATTATACATAAAGAATTAATCAGAAGGCTTGATACCTGTTTGGAAAGACTTTAATGGAATGTTAATGAAATTAACTTACATGAATTTACAACAGACTGATAATATAACTACACAATGTATAATATTGTATGTATTGAATACAATGTATAATATTGAATACATAATTTCTAATAACTTTTGACACAAGCCAGATTTTTAATACATTGCATAATAAAATAAAGCATCAGGTATTCATGAATAGCAATTCTTTCCAAAATAATTTTACTTGAAAATATAAACTACATAATAGAACAGCATGTCACCGAAAAACAAAATACAGAATAAACACTTACTGTGTCCTTAATACTGCAGATATAAATAGGCTAAATGGGACACAACAAAAAACTATCATTATTATCACAAATAAATATCATGTAAAAATTACAGAAAACCCAGAAACCCTTTTTAATCTTCGGTTAACTGCTGCAAACACATGAAAGGCATGTTTGTACCTGTCATTTGGCGTCCCCTATGAACAACCCCAGTAATTACTCCAAAAGAAAGTGTGGACACCCTTGAAATTCACGTGAGCGGGCCTATAGTAAATCTAGTTGGCCTTGCTCTGCAGAAATATCTTAAAAAAATGATTATCATTGTTGCACCTACCAAGAGACGTGAATAATAATTCTAATTAAAAAAATATTAAGTATTCAGTACAATTATTATTACATGACGTCAAACTTCTTTTTTTTTTTCACCACGCGATCGATAATTATACACGACTATACATTACTTAGCATAAACGCCATGGTGTAGACCAGCGGTTCCCAAACTTTTGAATCCGCGGCCCATTTTTCAGAACGTCGGTCTTTCGCGCCTCGCCTACTTCTAACCAGGAACGTATCCGGGAAATGGACCTCCCCCCCACCAAGAAAAAATCCTGGATGCTTGCTTGGATTTTACAGAAATTACTTTTTTTTTTAAAGTCCATTTGCTATTTTCAAAAAATGAAAATATGCATACTTCGAAAACGGCCCTTCCCTCGAAATACAGTACTTCCCTGTAAAATGCACATTTACAATTACGAATGATCATTTTTGGTACAGAAAATTAAAATTGATAGGTAAAAGAACAGGTGCAATAACGTAAAGGTATTTATTTCTGCCATAATAACCTAACAAAGTACCCCTCCCCCCCTGGCGTGTCCAGGGACGCCAGAGGGATAATATCCCCATTGCAATGAAATTTTGTATATTTAACATAGGAATATGTGAGTTGTAGCTCTGTAACCCCCCCCTCATTGAGCCTATAACCCCCTTATGAACTTTCTGCCTATGCCTCCCTCCCGAAAACTTTTTTTCCAGTCGCAGACATTGATAAAGTTCATTGTATTTTATTTTAATACGTCTGGAGGTTCGCTATATCCGTATAAAATAGCGTTATAGGTAGAGGAAATTGGACGGGATCTAAAAGTTCGTTACGTACGAGGATTTGTTATAAGCCGGGTTCGCTAAAGCTGGATTTGACTATATATTCTTAAATATAATTACGCCTCTTTTTTTTTCTTTTTTTTTGTGTGTGTGTATGTGCGTGTTAACACTTTTTGTTAAGTTAAAAAGTAGTCAATTCATTAAAAGCAAGCTGGACGACGCGGGGATCAAGTGGGGAAGAAAGCGTGGGGTAAAAGGAAAGGAAAAGGTTGACAGCCATCTTGGTCATGGTAAACCGCACAAATAAAACCTGCTTCCCGCTAGCTTTACACCCCACCTAGTAACATTTACCCACGAACCACGGCGCCGTGCTCCCTCCCGTCAGTTCAATACTCGAAGCGTAGAAGCACAAGATTTGGAACCCGTTGATGCAATTGGCTACATCGATAAAGTGAGCAAATTTCTAAACAAGACCAAGGGGGAGATTGGACACTTTATTGCTGTAAAATTAAACTACGTTTTAGAAAAAAATCTAGATTCCAGTCTTTGAAAAAAAATCCTAATATCTCAACGAGAGGCAGAAACATTGGAAATTAACGAACTTTCCATAAATGAATGTGTTTTCTTCAAATATGCACCAATTACATCTGTAAATGTTGAGAGGAGCTTTACAAGGTAAACGAATTTGCTTTCAGGCAATAGACGGTCCTTCACTTTTGATAATGTTAAAAAAACATATGACTGTTCAGTGCAATTTTGATGTACTTGCAAGTGATTAGATTTAGAATTGTAAAAAAAAAAAAAAAAAGAATTTTGGACAAATTGGAAACTTTGAACATAGAAACGAAAATAGCTAGAATAAAGGAGGTAGTCCCGTCCGCGCCTTTCTTCCTATTTCTCTATTCGACACAATCGACCAAGAGGTAGAAAGGAGTGGACGGGAATACCTTCTTTATTCTATCTATCTTGGTTTCTTCCCATCAAAGTTTCCAATATGTCCAAAATTCCCGGGTTTTTTACACCATTTATTTATACATCGATTATACACCATTATAAAAGTCATTTATAACAGGTATTTACTTTTTTCTTTCTTCTTACGTATTATGAAGAAAGGATAACAAATCTAGTCTATGAATTGATTAATGTTGAAGTGATTTAATTTTTTCATTTTTAGGTCATTTTTTCCATCGTTTTAAGGGCATTTTTTAAGAACTTTTAGGTTATCTAGATCCGGGTCCTAGTAATGAGCTACTTCTCAGGCATCTAATGTAAGGTGACTAAACATCCTCGAACC
>QLNU02014176.1:167753725-167764798 GCA_006491805.2 Dysdera silvatica
TACTGAACAGATTTAATACTGGAAGTGATCATCGAATGGTGAGATGTAAAGTGCACTTAAATACTAAATTAGAACGACAGAAGCTCATTAGGAAACAAGTAAGTAAGAGGGTGGATCTAATGAAACTGAAAGTAAATACCGAGGCATTCAAGTTGGAATTAAAAAATCGCTTTTCTGCACTGGAAGGACTTATTGAAGAAAGTGATATCTCAGAAGCAAATGAAAACATTGTTAAGACAATAGTTGAAACTGCTGGGGAAATTGGTGGTGTAACCTGTAAAAAGCACAATAGCAAATTATCTGAGAAGACGAAACAGCTCATGAAAAGGTATGTGAAGGTGGACAATGAAAATACGTTGCAGGATCGATTATGTAGAACTTTGTAAAACTCTACACAAAAGCATGAAAAAAGACAAAGAAAATTCAACTGTGAGTTAGTAAGGAAAGCCATTGAAAACAACAAGAGCCTTAGGGTGTTGTAAAAGGAAGTTTGTCTGTTGGGCAGAAACACATCATTCCATTAAAAGGAGAGAATGGCGCCGAAAAAGAAATAGGGCAGAAATACTTAGAAGAGTTGGAGAATTCCACGGAAAGCTATATGAAGGAAACGATGCATTAAGCGAAGACAATGAAATAGTCGAAGGAACAGCCCCAAAATCTTAAAAGAAGAAGTAGCATTTGCAATAAAAAGTATGAAGAAAGGAAGATCCCCTGGCGATGATGGCATTACATTAGATATCTTAAAAGAAGCTGGAGAACATGTAGAATCCATACTCGCAAAATTCTTTACCAAATGCCTCAACAGTGGTAACATACCAAACCAATGGGATTCTGCAACAGTAATTCTTTTGCATAAAAAAGGTGATAAAGAGGATTTGAAAAATTACCGACCAATTAGCTTATTACCTGTTATTTATAAAATCTTCACTAAAGTGCTAACACATCGCATACAGAAAAAATTAGATACAGCTCAACCAAGAGAACAAGCTAAATTTCGAAGTGGATTCAATGCAGTAGACAATATTCAAGTATTAAGAAAACTAATTGAAAGAACACATGAATATGAACTCCTATTGTGTGTGCCATTTATTGACTATTAGAAGGCCTTTGACACTATTAAAACGTCCACGTCAACAGGTGTGTACATTGACATGGTGAAATGTGTGTATAAAAATGCAAGTGCAAAATTTCGGTTACATAAAGATACCAAAACTATCAAAATTGGTAAAGGTGTGAGGCAGGGAGATACCATTTCTCCAAAACTTTTTACTTCAGCTTTACAGATGATTTTTCAGCTGATAAATTGGAATAACAAGGGAATAAAAATAAATGGTGAATATTTAAATCATCTGCGGTTTGCTGATGGCATAGTTATTTTTTTTCAACGAACCCATCAAAATTCCAAGACATGGTGCAGAAACTCTCAACTAGAAGTAGTAACCTACAAAAAACTATAATCATGTTCAATAATTTCGTTGAGAAAACAAATATAAAATTTGACAACATTGAGATAGAAATTGCTGATTCATATATTTACCTTGATCAGCTAATTTCAATGTAAAGAAACATCATGAAAGAACTCAACAGACATATTAAACTTGGCTGGAGTGCGTTCGGAAGAAAGTGTTTTATCCTGAAGGAAAAATGCCTTTATGTCTAAAAAGAAAAGTCTTCAACTAGTGTATATTGCTGGTTCTCTCTTATGTATTAGAGACGTGGAGTCTAAGAAATGCAGCAATACTGAAGCTAAAAACCACCCAAAGGAACATGGAGAGGTGCACGCTTGGAATAACTAGGGGAGATCGAAAAAGAAACACTTGGGTGAGAGAGAAAACTAGAGTAGAGGGCACCATCGTTAAAGTAAAAAGGCTGAAATGGCGATAGAATATTGCAAGAAGAACTGATAAACGATGAACAACAGAAATTCTCAATTGGATACCAAGAGATCATCAAAGACCTAGAAAACGTCCTCAAACTAGATGGATGAGATAAAAAAACCGATTTGGGTGACGTGGAAAATAATTGCTGAGTATAGACTTGTGGAAAGCCTTAGGAGAGACCTTCATCCAGCAGTGGATAGATAATGGTTGAATATGATTATTATTATTACGTAGGCTGGTACTTAAGGTTTTAGAATCCGGCAGTACAAAAGACCACAGCTTTCCTTGATGATGATTTTTTGATGAATTTCAATTTTAATGTGAACGTTGGGTATTACAGGACCAGAATTGCTATAAAATACTTTTTACGGCGTTGTTTTGAAGTTAATGAGGTAGTGGAAAATATGGATTTAAGTCAAAGTCATTTTCGAGCCATGATTTTTCATGATATTGACAAGGTTTGACACAGCAATGTTTGTCGATCGTATGAATTCGACTTTTGGTAATGAAGCACCATCTAAAGCAACAATTTACAACCACTTTAAATAATTCCATTTTGGACGTAGAAGTTTCAGTGATGGGTTCTGTGAAGGTCGACCAAAATCTGTTGTGACACCACAAAACGTTGATGCTGTGCGATTAATCATTGAAAATTAACCATTTTAGATCATCGTGTCACATATGATGAAATTGAGGCATCTTTGAACAGTTCAGGGACTCGAGTGCATTCAATTTTACATGATCATTTAAACATCAAGAAAGTATATGCGCGTTGGATACCAGGCAATTTAAATCAAACTCAAAAGGATGCTCGTGTCAAATGATGCAAGGAAAATTTGAAAAGATTCAGCTGTGGGTCCTCAAAACATACTTTTGACATTAAAAACAGGTGATGAAACCTGGATTTATTCCTATGAACCCAAAGAAAACAATCCACTGTTTGGATGTTCCAAAAAGAACCGAATCATGCAAAAGTTGTTCTTGCACGAATTGTTTCAAAGAAAATGATGGTCTCGTTTTTTGGTAAATCCAGCCACGTTGCAACCGTTGCATTGAAGGATCGTAGAACAGTAAATGCTGATTGATATACGACAAGTTTTTTGCGGGAATTAGTTGCTGAAATCAGAGAAAATAACTCGAAATGTTGCATCGTTCTTTATCTTTATGACAATGAAAACTCACATACTACATTTCAAACTGTCAATTATTTGAAGCATGAAAACATTGATTCATGAGTCATTGCCCTTATTCACCTCACTTAGAACCCAATGCTTTCTTTTTGTACTCAACGATCAAAAAGAAAATGCATGGTTAACGATTTAACAGCCCAGAAGAAGCAGTTGAAGCTAAAAAATCACATGTTTCTGCTATACCAACCTCTGAATGGCATAATTATTTTGAAAATAGGTTTATTCAAATGAAAAAGGGCATTAACGATAAAGGCGAATATCTTGCAAAGCTATAAAACAATTTTTTCGATATGGAAATATTTTGTATATTATTTTCTAAAAACTTAAATACTGACCCACGTATTAATGAAATCAGTATTTTTCTTTCTAGTTACTTAAGGGCGGTATTTATTCAGTCCAAGTTGGCCGAAGCCGAAAGTATTAACAATAACATAAGGGGGATAGACGTAAATTTAAATAGGCCAAGAATTTTATCTACAATAACTTTCATATCGTAAGGATGTTTAATCTGCTTTTCTTGAATATATTAGCTATAAAACATTTAAGCACACTTTCCTCCAACGCCTTTAATTGGCGTTTTTCGGTAGCAATGGTTGTTTGCATACTCAAGTGCTTTTAGTCGTGGCACCAAGTCGTCAAAATTGAGGAATAACAATCAAACAATTCTTCAAGAATAGATGATCATCGTTTCTGAAAACATCCGCCCAGCTATCATCACCCTCAAGAAAGAAGTGGGGCGGGGGAGGTGGAGATAATTCGTTTGACCTTTGCACTTCCGCGAAAGGTCACAACATCACAACGGGTTCCCAAAACTATTATCATGCTTGTACTTCTTGTTCCTTTATGACCTATTTTGTTCTAAATAAATAAAAAAAAAAGTTTTACAATTTGTCATAAATTAAAGAGTGAAAAACAAGAAAATTGTTTTAAAAACTGACTGAGGTCGATATTTGAAATTGGCGAGTTTCAAATTTAGTTATACAGGGTGATCATTTAAACACGCCCTACCTTAATAACTGTGGGTTTAAGGCAGGCAAAATTTTGAATAAAAACACGTGAATTTTTATTTCCAGGGAGAGGCCCAAAATTAGTATAAAATTTTTTTTTTATTTAACCCCCCCCCATCCTTAGCCCCCACTTTGAATTTTCAAATGGCACCCCCTACCTTTTCATATATCATTTAAAACAGTGTAAAAAAATTTTAAAAAATTCTGTGAAAAAAAAATTGAATTCGTTCATGCATTTAGGAGAAACAGCAAATAAATATAATAATATATATATATATATATATAATAAATATAAATTATATATAATATATATAATAAAAATAAATTCGTTATTTTGACCTTTTCAAACAAGACTAGAGGCGCTTTGACCATTCTTGGATTAAATCAACTAATTTGCACGCCGTCTGCGCATAAAATCAAGTTCCTTTTGCCTGCTGGTGCGAACTGTGTGATGAAGGGCATAGAAAGTTTATGTACCCCTTGATCTAATGAATTTAATAATTAACCACAAATAGTTATACTCCAGTGTATTTGAAAATTTAACACTTCGAAATACTTCAATTTTACTTATAGCCTTAGTGTGTAATTGATTTTACAAAAAAAAATTAAATTTTCAAATCGCCAATTTTAAAAGATGGCCCAGGTTCATTAGAACAGAAATAATTTTATTAAGCGATGGCATTTGAAGACGAAAAAGTATAATTTCTATTTTTTAAACCTACATCGCTATGAGTAAACAAATCGAACTTAAAAAACAATTAGCTCATCACATAAAATGCAAATATAAATTGAGCCATTTATTCACGAAAACTGCAAACAGTAATCTGAGTGATGACTCGTGAATACAAACTCAAGAATACAATACTCAAGAACACAAACCTCTCTTCCCCTTACTCTTTAAAATTCCATCTCGGACGCCTGATTCAAATGAGCGCTAGGAATAAAAGTATGATGATTATTATTTCGTGGTATTAATTAGTAAAAATAAACGATGGTTGCCAATAGATTTGTTGAGTGAAAACAATTATTTTTGGAAGATGATTATTTGACAGCCCATCACCTCGACAGGAGATGAGATCGAATTATCCACTATGTATTCTGGGCATTGAATATTTTAAAAAGTCACGCCACAACTAATTAAAAGTTGTAGAAAATTAATTTAAATGTCAAAGATTATCATTTGGACAGACGTTATGGATGAGGCTCGACCGTGCTGTGAATTTAAAATTTTTAGTAGCAGTTTTAAATGCAGATATTTGACATCTCCAATTATTACTTTGTGTTGATTTCAATGGCAAAGAATTTTGCCTTGTTTTTCCACTTCCTACGCAATGGTACATGAGATCACCAAGTTCTTCAAGTATACCTTACCTCAAATAAGACTTTTACATGAAATAAACATGAGTAGGGAAAATTTATTGCATGACAGATATGCATGTTAAACATCGCTGTCGTCAACGGAACTTAATATATTTAAACTTATTCATAAGATCAAAAATATTTTAATCATATTTTGCAGAAGATATATATCCTTCTCTTCTTCTTATTGTACCATATCCGCTTCGCGGACGTTGGCAGCCATTTTGGCGATAACTCCCTTGTTCCTTGCTGCAAGAAAAAGTGCAGAATTTATCTTTACAACCCAGTCTCTTAAGTTTTTGAGCCATGATGTTCTTGTTTTCTGCCAGGTCCTCGCTTGCCCTCAATCCTTCCTTGCATGATCATGTGCAAAACGTTATATTTTTAAGGATGTCGCATTACACATCCAAAATATTCAAGCTTCCGTTTTTTGATTTTCTTAACGATTTCTTTTGACTTTCCCATGCGACACAACACTTCATCATTTCTGACTTTAACAGTCCAATATGTGCAATAGCCGTCTATAGATCATATTTCGAATGCCTCCATTCTCTTCGTTTGTGTTTCCGTCAAGGACTAGCTCTCCGTTCCATACGGTAGAATTGAAAATCACCTTAAAATTTAACTCTCAATTTTAGACTCAAATTGCTGTTACACAATACTTTTTTTTTCCATTCTAAAGAAATAGGCTCTGGTTTTCCCGATTCTCGGAGTCGGCGCAAGCAAATTTGTTGTCCTAGGTGAACGACGTGTGCGCCTTCCAGTAAAAAATTCGACACCCCAATATATCCTGCAAAAATCGAAAAGTGGAAAACTACCGCACATTCCACCCTCTCACTATACATAAGCGTAACTACGACATTTTTCTGGAGGGAGGGGCATGGCCCCCATAAAAGCTTATCGGTTTTTTACTCGATATTTATTTCCAAAAAACGTATTGATAGCCCCTGTTCCTAGAAAAATGTATCGATATTCGTCTATACCAGGTGTTCCCAACCTTTTTCAAGCCACGACCCCCTTTTATAGTAACCAAAAGATCTGCGACCCCCTCTGTCTGCCACCGCAACATTTGCATAATAAAAGCATTTTTAACAGAGTAAAGAAAACACATTAAATAGAAAATTATATTATATTAATTATATATATGTTATATTATATTTATCCAAATTTTTCTAAAATGATGCTTCTAAACTGAAATAAAAGACACAAATGCTTGCCAGTTACATTTATAGTATCTGTATATATTACAAAGTTTTAAATTGCCCCCCACGTGGGGCATAGATCCCACGTTGAGAAACACCGGTCTATACCAATATACCTTAATATCGATACACCTACTACTTCTAAACGTCCCTAATTTCAAAGAATCAATTTTTAAGTACCTTTTTATTGAACTATACGAGGGAACACATAACTTTTCCCTTTTCGTAGTAGAGTTATGATTTATTCATTAACATACTAGCGTATGGCAGAAATTAATATTTGTATTAATTGATTAAATGTTCAGAAAGGAAAGAACGGTCATAGGCACATAGGTATAATTATGACAATTTTCTGGGGTGGGGAGCATGATTCTTTTTATATGAAAATAAGTTGTAAAAGCCTATTGAGTTTTAGCCTCCTATATAATTTTACACAAGCATGGGTGTAGGTGGGAGGAAGCTGATGCCCCCCTCACAGAAACACCCTGGCGTACGAGGCACAAAATGACGCCAATCAACTTCATCAAATATTCTCTATTTTGCATTGCTTACTCTTCACATTGTTTTGGAAGTTTTTCTTGCACATTGCCTAATTCCGAACACTACTTATAAGATATAAACTTTTCAGTACAGAGAAATATGAAATAATGCCTGTTCGTGTTTTCTAAGAGCCTCAGTTAATTTTATCCATTTGCAAAATCCATTGTTTACAAACTTTACATTTTGCTCACGTATTCCTCCTATCGAGAATTGCCTACATATAAATCAATAGACTGTGTCTTCATTTATACTGCATTCAAGCCAGTTGTATACATCGTAATATTCAGCTGAAAAGGATCGCTATCTCTCAACTGACTCTTTGGATAATTGATTCGAGGCCGAGATGGACCATTCTGAAGAGTACCTAAATCTTGGAGTCATGTTCCTTCAGTGTCTTTAGTTTGGACATCATCACTCAAGCCATTAACAATCTCCCTTGAACCAATCTTTGATTTATAATTCACCTTTTTAAGGAACCCCTAGCATGGCACAGATCTTTAGCCCCATTCTGAGCACCAGGTGCCAGGTTCGATTCCCCGTATATGCACAAGATACTTTTTTTTTCTTTTTTTTTTTTCAAATTTCACCGGTTTTCCAAGCCGTAAATTGCATTAAATATATCGTTGGTTTTTTTTTTAATGTTATGCATATTTGTTCGCATTTTTCAGAATAATTGAAATTCAACACTTACATACTTAATCTTCCCTAATAATTTCAATTAAAATGCTATCTCTAAGCGGTTAACTTTAAGAACTAAAGCATTTTTTTATAAACCTTGTGAATATTTAAATAGAGTTTTTAACAGAAGGACAACTATATACTAAAATCTTGTAAATGAGCTTTTAATAACCTTCAAATTCACTTTTTTCCTCCTAAGAAATTCCACTTTAAACCTCTGTTTTTATGTCACTTGCATAAATTGAAACACATTTTTATACACCCTACACATCGTAGAAACGATCTCCCTAAACCAATGGTGCATTTCTCATTTATCTTTTTCAAGAAATCTCTAGCATAGGATGAGCTTTAACCCCATTCGACCAACAAGTTCCGGGTTCGAATCCCTTGTACGCACAAGCCACTATTTTTTTTTTTTTTTTTAATTTCATCAGCTTTCCAAACCATAAATTACATTACGTAAAATCTTATTTTTCTGAAAGCCATGCATAGCTCCTAACATTTTTTTAAAAAATAATTCATTTTTAAGTCCATTTTTAGAAGTAATTGAAATTCACTACTTTCCTTATTCTCCCCTAATAATTTAAAGAAAAAACTCAACCTTATCTGTCAAGGTTAAAAAAATAAAGCTTTTTTTTTCAAACCTTGTGAATGTTTAACACAAATTTTAAACAGAAGGAGAACTCTCCTAAAATCACGCACAACTGACACTTGCATTTTTAGGAAATTTTGGCGGGATAGCTAGAGCTTTAACACTAACGCGTCCTACATTTTTCCACAATGAAAAAAAAAAATGAAACTGCCGCAAATTTTCTGGGGGTGTCGGCCCTCCCTGGCCCCCCACCTAATTACGCCTATGTCACTATATTTATGAGTAAAGACAACGTTATAAGCGTAAGTAAGGTTACTTATGTTTATGACGTTGTCTTTAATCATAGATCTTATCTACTTAACGCTACGTCAAATTATCTTACCTCTGACTATAGTTCCGGTTAAAACGAAATATAATAATCACAGCTCTTATCTCATAACACACACAAATAAATAATCAAAAGCAAAAAAAAAAAAGTCTGCGATTTTACTGTTAAAAGAAAAATTGTAATTCTCAATGTTGTAGTAATGCAAAAAAGAAAAAGCGTCCTCCAAATCTCCAGTGCGGCGGCGGTACTACTCGCGCCACTGAAAAGTATAGCGGTAATGATAAATAGTTATGCAGAGTCACGTAGATTAGTTAGAGAAAAATATATTACCATGAGTAAGCAAGAAGTTGAGGGTATGGAAAAAAATAGGCAAAAGAAACATATATAAGGAAGAGTAAATATTGGTGAAGGCATTCAATTAAAAACAATCCATTCAGTTCCATTTATTTATTGCCCAATTTATCTCAATCATCCTACATTATTAAGTTTTGTTTTGTTTTTTAATTTGTCGTGGTGCTTCCCAGTGGCGTATTAAGTGACTGGCGGACCTGGCGGCCGCCAGGGGCCCCCAATCTCTAAAGGGCCTCCGAGCGCGAGAGATTCCTAGTTAAAAACTGCCACAACACAAAAAGCGAAAGATGCAATATTCAATATTATTCACGTATTCTACGTATATAAGTACAGAACGTTTTTTATTAAATTAAAGTTAATTAAAAATCATATTAGTTCAACAATGAGTGCCATAATGATTAATTGCTACTGTCCCAACTGTAGTTTCATCATGCATAATTAAATGAAATTAAATTATAATGGCGGAAACGTTCAATAACGCCATTTTTTTTAAATAAAAAGCTGAGGAGAAGGACTACTTTTATTTTACCTCTAGGCACGCACCTTAATACTTATCCTCTGTGTATATATATATTTACACACACACACACTCTCTTGAGCGCAAGAATACTAAAAGGTAATTGGACGAGAAGAGAAAATCGCTGTTGTTTAAACAATATTTCCGTTCGAAAATCGGAGCTTCTGGATAAACCTTCGAAGGCGAGAGGACGTTTATGTCCTGCTCCGACTGTATTAATTTTTCTAAAATTCCCCTTGAACTATCATCATCGTCATCGTTTTAAAGAAATAATTCTTATTATAGAATAAATAAAATTAAAAAAAAAAAAAGTGTTTGCGTATTATTGGGTGCATATAGTCAATCAATGGGATTATTGGTGCATCACAGGGCTGTCCCTAAAGGGTACGCGCTGTGCGCTGCATACTCTCAAGAAATTTTGAAAAATACCGAATATGTGCCGCATATTCTCAAGGTCTCAAGAAACTTTTTGTATTTGCTGGTTTTCGGGCAACTTTTAACAAAGTTCAGCCTTCTTTTTCTTTTCTAGTCATTTACAAACTTGAATGGAAACAAATGAGGAAAAACATCCTGAACTCCCCCAAGCCTCAAAATAATATCCTGCGTACGGCTAGGTGAGGAATGAAAAACTGATGAAAGTGGCAAGTGACACCTTGGGCTTGGATAGGCGATAAACGACCAGTCAAATGCTAGTCAGGGCGGCGCAATGACGTCACCAAGTCCAGTAACCCCGCAATTTCAATACTCTTTAATTAAGACAGCACTGCATACTCTCAACAATTTTCTTCAGGACAGCCCTGGTGCGTCATTATTATTGAAGTATTTATCAGTGAGTATATATCACTTGGATATACATACCAGGACGTAAAGAGTCCAATCGAATTATAAGTGTTGTTTACTCTATTTTTGTAAAAGTTATGAATAATAATAATTATGTAGATTAAAGAAGGAAAAAAGATTTTTGGAGGCGTGATATTAAAAAGTTATAAATGATAAGGGAAGTTTGCAAGAACATTTACAAAAGAATATTAATATATGTTGTTATGAAAGGAGAAATAATAAGAACGTAAGAAGCTGATAAATAAATAATCAGAAGTGTTGATAAATAAATAGCCAGAAGTGCTATTGAATAATAGTTCGAAGTGTATAAAGAGAGAGTGGAACTTTTCCTAATGTAGATATTATTTCGAAAATATTTTTAACAATGCCAATATCAAATGCAACAGGTGAAAGATCTTTTTCAGTTTTAAAATGCGTTAAAAACTATTTAAGGAGTACGAGGGGAGCGGACAGATTGAACAACATGGCCATATTATACATAAAACACTAAATTTCGTACGAAATAGATACTGCAAATATAATTGATGAATTTGCTAAAAAGAAATCGAGACGCAAATATAGAAAACATTTTTTAAACATTCGGGTAACT
>QLNU02014176.1:167764898-167787985 GCA_006491805.2 Dysdera silvatica
TTATATTACTACTGCTACTACTGCTGGTGCAGCATTGTTAATAATATTAACAAAATGCTATTTATTATAGCTGTTCGGAAAGAAGCATTGGTGAAAAGATCTATGTCTAAGCACAGCCCTAGCTAGGGGGTGGCGAAAAAGGCCAACGCCAGGGGGCGTAGGCGAGGGGGCTTAAAATTGGCTGATATAACTCACAGGGGATATATGTCCGTGACTGGGGTAGAAGAGCGCAAGATCAGCTGGCTACGCTGGTCCCTGAGTACCGAGAAGGTTGCTTAATGTCGAGTGTTATATGAAAAATGTCGAGCTATCTGTCACTACATTACATTCTCTGCATGGTTCATCGGCGTATAAGAGAACTGATTCTCTTTATTGTTTTAAGAGAGCATCTGCAGAGAACTTATAATGGGCAGTTGTGCTCGTTTAAAATTTGATGATATGTCTGCACTTAGGTAGAGCGAAAGGAAGGCTGTCCAGCAAGGTGTAATAATAAAGATTTGGAATTCAAGGAAAAGCGGAAATATCTTTTGGATACTAATGTCTTTAAAATTATTTAAAATGGTCTTAATATTGGCACCAGACACCTGGGAAACAGAGCTGGTTAGATAATCTGCTCCGATTGTGTTTTGGTTTAGCATTTGCGAGAAAGCCGCCTTAAAGTATTCGTCATAAAAACGTCCACAATAGTTATTATTGGGCGTTTAAAATAGGTTAATCCAGCAATTGATAGACACACGTCTTCTGTGTTCAATACCAACGTGCTTTTCCCACATCTAATCTGGGAAATTAGTTCATTATAGAATTATCAAAAAACAAGAGTAGTTTTTTTTTTTAAGAAGATCGTATTTTTCCAAATCCTTCAAATCCTAGACTGTGGTTGGATATATCAGTATAGATCTCAGTAGACCGTCAAGTACTTTAAAGGTAAGGTTGATTGGTGACGTAACACTACGCAGTATAGATGGATTTAAGAAGAACAACGTTTTAGGTGTAAGAGAAAAAATTTTAACACATTATTCGACGTACGTTTCGGACGGGCAATGGCCGTCCCTCGTCAGGAATTCGAGTGATCTAAAATTAAACAACACTGAAGTGTTGCCATATTAGAGCTGAAGTATTGCCGTGTTTACCGGCCTATTTGCGCGATACCAGCGCCATCTGTTGATGGCAAAATGAATCTAGTAGAAATTGAAGAAAGATTTTATGTTTGGAGGACCGAAATTAAGTTTTTGCACTCCTAGCTGAAACTCGAAGTCATCTTATGATCATTAACGATATTTGAACAGTTGAGATTTACAAAGAAAGCTTCCAAAATATCCAATTCTACTGGCAATCTCGGTTGACGGATGAGTGACGCGTCTTGGAAATTGAATTTGTGTTTTTTCTCCCAGCAATGAACTGCGATGGAGAATTTATTAAAATCAGCCTTTGAAACGTAACGTTGATGTTTTTTAATTCTATGCAGTAAAGCTCGTTTAGTCTGGCCAATGTAGGATAAATTGCATTGGCAAAATATTTTGTATACTCCCCAGCGTTGTAGTATTGGAAGTTCATCTTTATGTTTAGAGGGCTGACTTTTATTGAAAGGGAAGAAAATGGTCTTAAAGTTTGCATGTTTAAGAATTTTTACAATGGGGCAGCTAATTTTTGGAAAAAACCGGAGTGTTCAACATCCACATGGTTAGAAAACGTGGTTTTTGGCGTGGGTTTGGTGAATTCAGTAATGGCCAAATCGACGACATTGGGGCTATAACCTCTGTCGATTGCGACTGATTTTAAAAATTAAGTTCTTCAGAAAGTGTGGAGGAAGATGAACAAATTTTTAAGACGCGGTTAACATAAGTACAGAAAGTCGCCACTTTTTTGTTTAAGAGGATGACAAGATTTGGCATGAGGAGGGAGTAATACTGAAAATGGTTTTCTGTAAACCAACGTGATAAAATGGCACCCTGCTTTCTTAACAAAAACATCAGGGCGCTGTTCTTCTCAATATCGAGTATAAATTCAATGTTGTTGTTGTCAACTGAGTTAACAGTAGGAAGAATCGACAAAATTTGATCGCGTGGACCTTCCCAAATGATGGATACATCGTCCACGTGCCGGGTCCAAAATTTAAAAGTGATATTTTTAAAACGTTTAACCTCAAAAAAGTGCATGTAAATGTCAAACAAAATGGGTGATAACGGTTCACTCATTGCCAGACCCTCCGTTTGTTGGTAATGCTGCCCCATAAATACAAACTGTGTCAAGTTAATGCAAAACGACGTTAAGGTTAGCAGTGTTAACAGTGTTGACAGCGTTAACAGCTGTGCATAGTGAAATTCAGTTAATCGTCATTCGAGGCATTCGAGGGCACCCATGACTGGAATATTCGTGAACGTGGATTTAACATCGAAGGAAGCTATGATGCAATTTTCTGCAGTAAAATTTCGAAGTTGTTTAACAAACGCAGTAAAATTTTCACATGTAAAATAATTTGTGGCGGTCAACGGTGAGAAAATAGTAACAAGAAAGTGCTGTTTAGTTTTAGATCACTCTAATTCCTGACGAGGGACGGCCAATGTCCGTCCGAAACGTATGTCGAATAATGTGTTAACATTTTTTCTCCTACGCTTAAAACGTTGCACTTTAAAGGTAGTTTGCACATTATTGGATTTCACAAACCTCTCAAAATCATCCACACTTTATTTAGGTCTGTAGTAGCTCTAGACAGTGATTTTCAAAGTATGGTTCTCGACGACCGACACAAGTATTCGCAAGATCTGGAAATTTTGAAAAAATATCTATTTACTATGAATAGAAATTCGATGCGTATAATAAAATTTTCAAAACTGGCAGCCTCCCCGATACTATAATGCAAAAGCTCAAATAATCGCAGTTTAAGTGGTTTAATTATTTATATATTATAATAAGTAATTAAATTTCTCTCTTTGCCATTAGTTGATTTTACATTATAATAGCTATACGCAGTTTGTCGTATATTCAAGTATAATCTTCTGGGATGTAATTTAAAAGTCTATATTGGAATGTATAAAAACCTGATATCGGGGTGGGGGGGGGTGTTTAATATTTTAACAATGTTGCACAGAACGACGTTGGTTGGTTGGATTTTATTGGCACAGAGATAATTAGGGTCATACTGCACCAAACGAAGCGGTATGTTAAGATAAAAAATTATATTGTTTATGTACACGGTGTACCCCAAAAGTTTCTAAACTTCATTCTTACAGACTACATACATGAGGCCATCTGTTTTATAAAATGTGGACTATACTTACGGAAACTTTGTTTATACGTGCACTTAGTTTAAGAGTTATTAATTATTTTTGTTGTATTAGCAGGCCTCTAATACATAAACGAGCCTATTGTGTGTTTTCGAGGCTTGTCAAAAAAACGGCAATGGGAAAAAAGAAGAAATATCAAGTTTTATGTAAAGTTGAACGAAACGTTTGTCGAAATATTGAATATGTCTTTAGAGGGCTTATGAAAACGCTAAACTATCAACAGCAGTTGTATACAGGTGATTTAACAAATTTAAAAAGGGATACGAAACGCTAGAAAATAATGAACGCAGCGGGAGACCAACGAATCAATCGAAAGTACAAAAACATTAAGAAAATCGAAGTTTTTCTGAAAGAAAGAAGACCGCTGTTTGTCTATGTGGATAATTCAGGATCTCATAGGGGTCGAATAAGTATCAACAAGTTTTTTGATTGAGGACGTGAATATGCGAAAGATCTGTGCTCGATTTGTTTACCACTTGCTAACAGAGGATCGCAACGAAGCCCGCGTTCTTCACACTCAAGACGATATTTCTTCCGCCAAGAAAGATCCAGACTTCTTGAAAACTATCGTTGCCAGTGATGGTACATGGTGTTTTCAATATGGGCAATTTACAAAAGGTCAGAGCTCAGAATGGGAGACTCCGTTCAAGTCAGCACCAAAGAAAGTGCACTTGCAAAAATAATGAAAACAGTGCTTTTTACTTTCTTTAATTCTAAAGGACTGATATACCGGGAGTTCTTTTATCAGACCAGACGGTTAATGGGCATTATTACGTGGGCGTTATGAAGCATTTAATGGCGTGAATCAATCGGGTTCGTCCACAATATCGAGCGCAAGGCAAGTGGTCAGTTTTAACGACAATGCTCTGGCTCACAAATACATTGCTGTGCGTAATTTTCTTTCCTCAAAATCAATCTCAATCATTGATCATCCACCATATTTTCAAGATTTGGTGCCATGTGACTATTTCCTGTCCCCGAAATTTAAATTACAGCTAAAAGAAATTTTTTTTGCTAAGATTACAAGTATTTTAAAAGTTACGACCGAAGGTATGTCCAGTGTTTCGAAAGAAGAGTTTTAATGATGTTTTTCAAAGTTTCTGGAACATTAAAAGTCCAGATGCTTGTATTCGTCTTAAGACGGATAACTATAAGCCAGACTTGACTGACTAAAATGACGTCACAAGTTCAGCATCAGGAGCGCCATTGATATCGAAGAGAAAAATAAAATCCATCCAGTTACGCTTGTTTTTATAATAATTAGAATTAGAATTTTACTTTTTATGTTCAAATTTTAAAGCGTATTGTAATTATTTTCTCAATAAAATTTATCTTATTATGCACCAAAAAAGACTGTTTTAAAATGAAAATACCACTGACCCTAAACGTCGTCTTAATATACACATTTTGGTTGATTTTGACCCGCAGCCAAAAAAGGTTGTCGACCCCTGGTTTAGGAGATACCCCTCCCTGATTTGATGAATATCATTAGCTGAAAAATTTATATCTTTTTTATAAGGGACTTTTTTTCTATCTCACGACTTCTATTTCCAACCCTCCGTTTGAAATCCTTCTTACGAGTCTAGCTGCATTAACTGTTGTCATGAAGACACAAGCGAAATCATATAAACGAAAGTACAATGCTACATATTTTAAGAGACACCTCCGAATAAGGGAAACCTCTATGGAAGGGACAAAATGCCCGGTCCCGCAGGTGTCCCTTATTGGGAGGTGATACTGTAATTTTAAAAATACAAAATTTAAAATACGGTTTTTATGCGACAGCTCAAACCTTAAACAACTAGGAACATATACGGAATATGAGTATATATGCATGTTGTATAGTTAACCATCACGTTGTATAGTTAGTCATACAGAGTTAAGTGATAGCAGGTACACATAGGATTAGAAAACTTTAATGAGAACGAACAAAGCAAGCCAAAAAGTTAAAAGGAATCGAAAGCCAAAAGAATACATATATCACGAGAACTCGCACAGAATTACATTGAAAGAAGATATCCTTCAGCGCCTGCGCAGTCGAACATAGGTGGCGCATGTAAGACGAATTTTTCCACTATAAGAAAGGGTGATATCGAGACAGTGTAACACAGATATATTTAATAATCCAACCCCCCCCCCACACACACACACACATACACACACACTGTATACGTGTTCACCTGAAATAGAAATCAATATCCTCGATACCCAGTGATTCCAAACAAATCCGATGCATATGTGAGGATAATGCCTTGGTCAGTATGTCCGCACCCATCTGGTCAGTAGGAATATAATCAAGCTCAATGTGTCCCATTTTCAGAACTTCTCCGACGAAGTAGTGTCGGACATCAATGTGTTTGGCTCTTTTGTGATACACAGGGTTTTCGGCCAATTTTATGGCACCAATATTGTCAACAAATATATTTACACTTTCAGGAATTGAACCACACAATTCGATTAGTTTTGACAGGTAAATAGCCTCTTTCGTGCCATCGGAGAGCGCCATATACTCTGCTTCGGTAGAAGACAATGCAACTGTACATTGTTTGTGACTATCCCAACTTATGGGGACTTCCGCTTAAAATAAAGCAGCACCCGGTATACGATTTTCTGTCATCAAGACAATTGCCATAATCGGAATCAGTAAACACAAATAGAGGCGCATCAATGCGCTTGAAAATTAGTCCAACATTGGGAGTTGCCTTTAAATATCGTAACACCCTTTTCACTGCTATCCAGTGAGAATTATCGAAGTAATTTAGTTATTGGCTTAATTGACTCACTGCAGTCGCGATATCGGGCCTCGTAGAGGTTGCCAACTACATTAGTTCTCCGACGAATTCACGATACGGAAACGCCGCTTCTTTAAATTTATCGGCTCTTCGTAATCGAACACTGATATCCATAGGAATGGCTACGGGTTTGGCTTCTTCCATGTCGAAGCGTTTCAATAACTCCCGGATGTAACTCTGTTGGCAGATAGTTACTTTCCCATTTTTTTTGGCGAAAATTTATCACTAAACAATGTTTTGCCAAACCAGCATACTTAACCTCTAACTTCTTATTGAGGTGGTTTTCCAACCTTTTTACATTGTTTGGATCTTGGGATACAAATAAAATGTCGTCAACATATATTAATACGACGGTTAATAGATCTCCATCCCTAACGTAGTACATGCATGGATCAGCTCTGGTCGGTCTTGTTCCGAAGTCTTTTAGAATTTCATCCAGTTTTGTGTTCCAACGTGTTTAAGTCCATAGGGCGATTTTTTCAACAGGAGATTTTCTTTTCTTTTAGGGACTTTTATTTTTAATGCCATAATATGGGTGTCACTGCCGGGGTTTTCGTTACATATTACCTTATCGATAATTTCTCCAAAAGATCCAAACATTCCATAAATATCTCTTCATCTAGTGTTCCATTTAGGTAGGCTGTCGTGATGTCAAATTGATGACTTTTAATTCCAAATCTTATCGCTAGTGCCCCAATAAGACGAACGGATCCGTGGCGCGCCACTAGTGCAAATGTTTCACCAAAATCTATACCTGGTCTCTGGTAAAAGCCTTTGGCCACTAATCTAGTCTTGCTTTTCAAAAGTGGTCAGCTGTGGTTAAATTTATTGGTCAAAATAAATCGGCTTCCAATACACTTCCTGTTACTAGGCCTAGCAACGAATTCGAATATATTATTTTTCAAAACACTTTTTACCTCGTTAATCAATGCCATATACCATTCGGACGCATCCGTTCCTTTTAATACGTTTCGGATGGGAATTTCTGTGTTAAAGCACAAGACGCCATCATTATGTGACGTATGACCTGTCGTTGGGCATCGTTCCACCTTCTTATTACGCAACGAAAGTGTATTCTTTTTCCACAGTGTCAGAGCCAAATCACCCAGATTATCGGTCTCTCCATTATCGTCAAAATCTCCATTATCGCCAGTATTATTAATCGGGTAAGTTTCAACTTCGGATTCATGAGACGTAAGGTCAACTTCGATAAACAGTTTTGTTACAGCTCTGTTCTGTAAAAGTGGCACAACTTCATTAAAAGATGCCATTTCTTCCTTGAAAAATTTAACACGAGAATATAAAAATTTACTTTTCTCGGGGAAATAAACTCTAATGCTTTTCTATTATCAGAACATCCCACGAAAATGCTTTTTTTAGAACGTTCGGCAAACTTGTGCTTTTGTCCATTATTTAAATAATATGCAGTGCATCCAAATGTTTTTAAAAAGGAGACATTCGGAGTTACGTTATACCACAGTTCATACGAGGTTTTTCTATTAAGAGCTTTAGTTGGACACCTGTTTCGTACAAAATTAGCAGTGTTTATGACTTCAGCCCATAACTTCAGGGTTAACTTTGATTAGGATAGCAGACACCTATCCATCTCTGTTAAAGAACGAAGCTTTCTCTCTGCTATACCGTTCTGCTCAGGGCAGTATAGGGCGGTAACATTTCTCCCTATTCCATTTACCTTTAGAAAATCATCAAATTCCCTATTGATGAATTCACCCCCGTTATAACTCATGATAACTTTGATTTTGGTGGATTTCTGGTTTTCCCACAAAGCTTTTATCTATTAAAAAGCATTCAAGGCTTCCTTTTATTCTTTAAAAAACTTTACCACACAAAATCGTGAGAAGTCATCAATAAAAATTATAATGTCGTTTTATATGCAAAAATAAATAAATAAATAATCTGGAAATGGTGGCCGAGCAAGCGGCACTGTGTTTCTAGGAGAGGAAGGGTCATAATCCAAGAGATGAGGTTGAATTTCCATTTGGAGATCAGAGTCCAGGGCTAAATGTAGCCCCCAACACCGGAAAGAAAACGGAAGGCAGCTTGTAGAACAGAGCACATAGTCTGTGGGGAAGTGTGAATCCCATAAAGGTCCTTAAAACCGGCGGAACAGGAAGGCCAAGTTGTGAGCATGTTTGAAAGAGTTCTCCTCTCAAGAGTGGGTTAGCATGGCAGTGTACGAAGAGATGTTCTGTAGTTTCAACCATACCTTCAGTGCGTTGAAGTCAAAGTGGCGATTGTGATTTTCCAGTACGGAATAGCAAATCGATGGTATAAAAGATTCCAAGCCTATGTCTGTCAAATCTTATATAGATATTGCGTGGAATTGTAATTGGTAGGAAGAATGGCTTTCCAATAACAGGGAAAAATGCTCTATGTGCAGGGCCTGATCACCGCAAAGGCGTCCAAAGCCCGGGCTTTGGGACTAGACTCTAGCAGGAGTGGGAACTGCACGGTGAACAATCCTTCTGCGTGGACTACGCATATGCGCAGAATCTAGTCCCAACGCCCGGGTTTTGGACGCCTTTACGGTGATCAGGCCCTGCACATAGGATTAGAAAACTTTAATGAGAACGAACAAAGCAAGCCAAAAAGTTAAAAGGAATCGAAAACCAAAATACATATATCACGATAGCTCGCGCAGAATTACATTGAAAGAAGATATCCTTCAGCGCCTGCGCAGTTGAACATAGGTGGCGTATGTAAGATGGATTGTTCCATTATAACAAAGGGTAATATCGAGACAATGTAACACAGATATAATAATTCAACAATATGCACGTTGTATATGCACGCTCACGCAGAAAAAAAAATTTAAGGCATTGTTGTCAATGCTTTGAACAGTCAGCACACTGCATAAATCTTCTTTTTTTCTCAAAGAAGCTGGCCTTATAAATAAAAACCGGGTATATTTTTATGGTTATCCGGAAATATACGCTTTATTACGTGTTAAATGGATGCCATTTATACATTCATTCTGTACGTCAAAATTAAAAATAATTCAAATTTTTCGAATGTAATGAAAACTCAATCACTTGCCTTCATAAAAAAAATAAGGCATATGGGGTGGGGAGGGTATCGCCTGTGGAAAAGTATCATAGGCGATTATGTTAATTTTTTCTCACAGCCTGATAATATGAAAAATCCCATAGATTTGAATCCTATAAATATTAAAGGATTCTCCCTAAAGATAACTCTTCAAAGAGTCCTTAGTTGATGTTATAGGCGCAAAGTTATATGGGCCTGTTAGGCCCGAGCCTTCCCAAAGATTTAAAATAAATGCAATTCTACATACGTATATGATGGTAATGCATAAACATGTGCTTGAGTACCCCAACACCACCACCAACAATTTTGAAAACGATACGTTGCTGTCTCGCATACGCCACTGATTACATTAAGCATAGCATGAATATCTGCTAAAATGAGTCCGTGCACACTTTCTTTGCCTAAGAGAGAGAGAGTGTGTGTGTGTGTGTGTGTGTGTGTGTGTGTGTGTGTGTGTGTGTGTGTGTGGATGGACTATTTCTACCCACTAAACTAATTTTAAAAAAGAATTCTAAAGTAACTATTTACACTGCTAAATCTAAAGCTCTAAATAATGATAATATAGTTAAATCTGTTTATAACGATAAATCTTTATTTAACGGTAAATCGATATTTTCCACTGTCCCGACAGTAATAGTGTGTGTACTAGGTTCAACTATTTCTATGACGATAAAGTGACTATACTGATATTTTCCCGGTTCCTAGAATATCGTTATATAAAAATTGTACTGTATGAAAGAAAATTACAATTATTATGATTTTAACTACTTCTTCAGTATGCAGTGAGTTGAAAATAAAAATCGCTTCCCTAGAGATAAAATTTCGATTCAGTGACTTCAAAATGCTATAGAGCAGTGGTTCTTTAACTTTCCTAGACCGCGGACCCCCTTCAGAGATCACTCGCCCTCGCGGACCCCCAAGAATTAACTCAAAGTTCAAAACCCAGAATTTGCATCATACATATTTATTTCTAGTGTTTCATCACTAATTTTCACCATTTAAGGAAGGAATTTTCCCTTCCCTCATAATTTATTCTTAGCATTAAAGAGTAAATGCTCTTGTCTTAGTTTTCCGAACCTTTGTGGAGCACGGGGGGGTCCGCGGATCACAGTTTAAGAACCGCTGCTATAGAGCATACTTAATTTTATTTTGCAAAACTAAAAGTTCTAAAATTCTATATTGCAAGACTGAAAGTTCTAAAGCGTTATATTATAATGGTAATAATAGTTCTTAAATTTTATAATGCAATACTAAAATTTATAGAGTGCTATAGTATAATACTCAACGTTTTAAAATTGTATACTGCGGTGTTAAAAGTAACGATAAGTTCTATAGTTCCGAATGCTAGACAGTTTTCCATATTTTATTTATAGAACTAGTCATATTTTGATCAAAGAATTTGAATGTGACAATTAAAATCGAAGGTAAACCAGTACAGGTGTTAACTCTTTATCAAAAATGTTTTTTCCTCTGAAAATTGTTTTCTCTGAAATAATTGGGGTCATAGAGCATACGTGAATAAGTTGCCGATATTCCAGTATTCATGCTTGATTTCGTAAATTTTAAGGGATGAAGAAGGTGAGAACCTAAATTGAAATTTTTTCACATGAAATTTCCGTGACTGAACAAAGAAATAATTTATTTACAAATTATCAACGGCGCTAATTACCATCAGAATTAATCATTAACCTAAATGGAAGTATCATCAATCAAATCTAACAAGAAATTTTATTAGTAAAAATGCAAAATATGTCAATCGGAGTAAAAGCTTGAAATGTTGGTCTGTTATTCTGAAAACCTGTTTGTTTTTTGTGTGTTTTTTTTTCTTTATTGCTTCGTCTTGAAGCGGAATTGGACGTGGACAATAATCATCGCTCTCGAAATATACACTGACCAAACTAACGTCCTTGATAGCGTCTACTTTTATAAATATTTTTATAATCTCGTATTTTATGTATATTAAACTCTGTCAATGGCGTCGTTTTAATTGGCGGCTTTTTTTGTTTAGCGACTGAACTTTGCAGTACCGGCAAATACTTTATAGAAACACAGACATTTTGATTAACGTCAACTTCCTGCTTAACGGCGTTTCTTTTTCATTCCTCTTGGAAGTTATTAAAACAGAAATTGGATACCTAACTTACTCCCCCAACGGCGTTATCCCCAAAGCTTCCGAGTAGCATGATGTTGTTTTTGCATGCAGAGATGATTTGGAAAGGTTGTCCGATCGAGCGGACTTGTATTTTCAGAAAACCGAGTAGCATGAAATTTTTTGAATTTCTTTTCTTTGGCATGTAATTGGTTAAAAATATGGGAGTTCCACATTTTTAACCAATTACATGCCAAAGAAAAAAAAATTCAAAAACTTTCGTGCTACTCGGGAGCTTTGAAGATAACGCCGTTTGGGGAGCACGCTAGGTACCCGGAGAAATTACTGTATTCGTAAACATTCGTTGAAGAAAGGACCCGGAAATTGAAGTCAGTTTCAAATTTCCATGTTGTAAATTACAAAAACAAAAGTGTGTGCGATATCCAGTTTACGCAATGCATTGCATCAGCAATATTTGGCAAGCACAATTTATAAACTATAAAAGAATTAAATTTAGCGATATTTTTCATTCATTTTGTTAATTTCGAGTGATTTATGTAAATTAAGAGCTAGATTCACATGTAGTAGACTTTAAAGACCAATTCTTTGAAGCACATGTGAGTTAAACAAAGCAAATTAATTCTCAAAATTGCAAAACAATTATCTTATTGTTCAGTGATGTTAAGCTCTGCTGGTGCCATGACGTCATATAATTTATTCTTCTCATCTCATCGATCTTAATCTTAAGACTGTATATTTTACATCCCCAGACTTTCGGGATTACAGTGTGCGATAAAAATAAATGTTTTGGGAAAGTATTAAGGATTATTGCTATCGCTTGGTGTACATGGTATAAGCCAAAGTTGCGTTGAACATTGTTTCAATAAGCGCTGATTCTTTGTCGCTACGGTCGAATAAGCAGCTATTTTAGATTCGAGTAACGAACGCAGGCCGAAGACCAGAGGCTTTTATTCTTGGACTGGGACTTAGATATTTGAACTTCACAAACACGACTTTGGACTACAATGCTGACTTCAGTAGTCACCTTTCTCGACTCCTGTCGTGCCTAATATCTCTCTCTCTCTCTCTCTCTCTCTCTCTCTCTCTCTCTTTCTCTCTCTCTCTCACACACACACACACACACACACACACTTCAGGAATGCAAACAATTGCGTGAATTTATACGTGGGGGATGTTCATTTGAAGTGGGGAAAAGAAAGTGATGAAGATAGAAAAATGCTTATATTCAAGTCACCTCTTTGAAAACTGCAAAATATTTGTAAACTTTCAAGAATGAAGAAAGGAATTTGAACAAGTTGTAAATAATTGAAAATGAGCTGTAAATAAGTTGCAAAAACCGAGACAAGCTAGAATTCCAGATTTCATTTCCATTCTTTCTGAAAAATGAGATTATTAGGGGCATTCGCAAATAAAGTTAATTTTGTATGATATTATTACCCTTCACAGGGATAACACAATTGCCAAATAATGGTTAACACAGAAAAGCCTCCCGGGCGAGATTTTTATGAGTTTTCGTGGGGGGTTTATTATGTATTTTTTTTTGCCACCCACGTTCATATAGCTCAAACTAGAGCTTTTTTGTTTTTGGAGAAAAAGAGACGCTTTTCCCGTCCTGGATTCGAACCACCGTCCCACTGAGGGACCCTGGTTGCAAAGGTGTGTGTATATGTGTGGGAGGCAGTTAACACCGAGAAATTTTTTCAACTGTCATATTAATTAGGAAGGCGTTTGTATTCTGTTCATTTTTTTTTTTTTTTTCAAGAGCAATATCAAAATAATTTTTCCGTTTGGTCAGCCCAAGCCCTGGCCCTTAGATTCTGGGCACCATCGCTCCTCCCCCCCCCGTGGGTGCGTCACTGCGTTAGAGTGTACTACTTTCTTCATCATGTATCGCTCGGGGTTTTTTTGGAATAGTAAAAGGATTGCATTGTTCTCCAAAAATAATTTTCATTTTTTTTATGTTGTTATATTATAGGATGAGCATGTTGTATATGAGTAATGTATATGTGTGTTTGAACGATATGAACTACGTTTATACGTTTTATTCAGATTGATATTAAGTTACAGAAAACTTGTGTAGGAAATTATAACGTCTTGACAATTATTATGACTTTAGTTGCAAAGAACGTTAGCGAAAGTGAATATTTGTTACTTACAAAAACAAAAACAGATTTCTCAAAAATATAAAAAAAAATCGGATAATTTTTTATTCTGATCAAATAATACATGTTAAATTTTACTGCAAGAATATGCAGAAAAAATGCAATTATTAATTACTACATTTGCCGCAAAATATAACTCTGTCTACTCTTAGAGGTTCAGGTGAGATAATAAGAGCAAGCCGGTTTCAACATCTTTCTAGAAAGATCGCCAATGATTTCGCCAAATTGCTAAGAAGTCTTTTAATGGATATCAATAATAGAGGCAGGAGCGGCTTAAGGGCCGGGGACTCGGGCGGCCGCCCGAGTCCTGTTTGGATGAGGACGCCAAACTCAAGTAAAGTTTAAATTTTTTTAATTGAACAAATAGCAGAAAATCTCTTTAAGAAAGAGAGAAGTTTAGAGAGATTTTTTGGAGAAATTCTTTCAGAGACTTTTGGCCACTTTTATAGGGTATATGGCTCACTGTGCATCTGTGAAAATCTCCTGTTTTCGCCGGATGGGGCACCAAAAAGAGGTCCGTGCAAGGCCGCAAGCGTTCAAAATCAACCTCAAGCCGCCCCTGAATAGAGGCGATGTTCAGAACTGCAAAATTACATTTAATAATGTTTTATCCAAAAAGTTCTGAAACATGTATTCGATCCATTTGAAAGATGCATATAATGCGTCGAAACTTAATTTTTAGCTCTAAATTTTAACCGAGATAAAGCCGTTTGAAATCTTCGAAAATGCCCCTAATTTTGCCCTTCTTTGGCACCTGACATCTATATTAAGGCGTATGCTGAAAAACGCTCCAATATATGTCTAACAATTTTTTGAGAGCTTTCAAATGAGACCACTCCCATTAAAATTGGCGTCGTCCAGCTCGGGCCCTTCCCTTGGAAGTCTTCTCGCAATGCGCTGAGAGACACAGGGTTGGTATATACGCAAATACTCTCATACCGAATTGTTCTTGTAAAATTACCACAACTTTAATTTGAAAGCAAATTAATCTAGTATGGTTTATTAATATATTAATTAATCCAATATATTAAAATTATCTTGTTTGGTATTTCCATGTAGCATTATTCTAATTGTTAATTTCGTGTGGAATTTTATTTGTTACCATTACAGAATTTCGTGACGAATGTGATTTTAGTCATTATAATTATCTAGCAAATTATTCTATATATTAATTAAATGTAGAATAATTACAGATATTAGTTCATATCAAATTATTTATTAACTTTAAGACCCATGAGTCTGGTTAATTTGCATCAAACAAATATAAGGTTTAATAATAAAAAATATTCTAATAATGTTTTCACGTACGATTACTTTAGTCACCGACTCCATATTGAATAATATTAAGTTTTAATTAAAGAGTAAAGCCATGGTATTTTGGGACGTGGGTGACAATTTTAAAATTTAAATACACTATGATGTTTTGGATATCATATTAAAGTTAATAAACTATATCATTATAATCTTACATGTTTATGCAAAATAATGTGTATATTATTTAATTAACAAC
Source organism: Dysdera silvatica (assembly GCA_006491805.2). NCBI lineage: Eukaryota > Metazoa > Arthropoda > Arachnida > Araneae > Dysderidae > Dysdera > Dysdera silvatica. The sequence continues at coordinate 167,779,823 of QLNU02014176.1, forward strand.
ACCGAATTTGAAAAAACATTGGAAACCCCGTTGTGGAAGGACCTTATTTAATAGTGTGTTTTTTTTTATCCTTCTGTAACGACACACATTTTATAATGTACATTTTTTTTATACTGCAGGAAAATTTTCATACCATTTCAGTTAAAAGTAGTATTAGGCCCTTTTCTTAAAATGACTTACGAAAAACATTGCAGTTTAATATTTTGAAAGTGTAGAAAACATTAACCATAAATGTCGTTCTTCCGTAACATTTTAAATACCATGGCTTTACCCTAAATCATTATACAAAATTTAATACTAATCGTATATCAAATCATTTTATCTATTAATTATATATATAAAATCATTCCATCTATTAATTTTATATCAAATCATTCTATTTATTAAATACATATCTAATCATTCTAGTTACTAATTTGCATATCGAATTATTCCAGGTACAAACTGTATTTTGAATCATTTTAGCTACAACTGGGGTATCGAATCATTCCACGTACAAACTATATTTTGAATCATTATAGCTACGACTAGTGTATCGTTCTGATTATAAACTCTGTAAGGGCCGTTCAAGTATTAGATATGCATCTTGGGAGGGGGGGTAGTGGAATTTTCTTATTTTTTCTGACAACGGGAGTGTGGGGGGAAGGTTCTGAACTATGCCTATATAAGACACAGAAGATAATAAAACCGGCACATAGTCACAAAGTGAAAACCGTCCTGACAAAACTGAAATATTTGAATGTAGAGTACACTGCGAGTGAAAGATATAAAATATAAAATACACACATAATCGCAGTTAAATACTTAATTATTTAAACCAGTGGCTTTCAACCCGTTTTCATTCGGGGCCCCTTTTTAGATTCCCTGTGCCCCCCCCCCCTAACGTTTTTAAATTATAACGAATGTATTATTTTTAATAAATGTATTTTATTAAATCCATTTCTTATATATTACACTAGTTGCTTACAACGTAAGAAATATTAACAATAAAAATGTAACAAAATGCTTTATAATGTCACCAAAATAGAACTAACAGCGCATTAAAACTTTTTAAATGCGATAGTTTGCTGTGATTACTCTCTATTTATAAATAAGCATTTAATATTATAACAAACTTACTAATAAGTGCTCAATATTAGAGTAAAAATGTAAATAAGTATTATAATTTGCATCACACGTTGCATTCTTATTTCAAAAACTTATACCAAAAAAAATTCTGATACTGAAATCTTACGTAAGCATGAGAGGGGTCAGGCATTTGCTTATTTTTTCTTATATATAAGGGGGGAGAAGGTATAAAATGGCCGAGAAATGCTTACGTAATACTTGGACAGCCTCATATCGAATCTTTCTAAATATTAAGTGTGCATTAAATCGTCATAATTATGAACTCATTATCGAATCAATTTATATACTAATTGTACCTTGAGTCGTTCTGATTATTAATTGTAGGTTACATTGAATCATTCTAGTTACTAATTGTACATCTAGTCGTTTTAACTGTTAATTCTATATCGAAGCAGTCTAGTTATTGATTGCGAATGTACAAATAGTTATTAATTTTTGCTGAACTTAATGTCCATATTGAACTTTTATTATTTTCTCTCAAATTCGATATAAACTACACTCGATGCAATAAAGTAAGAATGACTCACCAGAATTCGCCGCTTCATTATCAACCTCTTCATGATCATCCTTGAATAACGACTCATCTGAGTCTTCTTCACGATCATCCTCGAATAATGACTCATCTGAATCTTCTTCATGATCATCCTTGTATAATGATCCGTCAGAGTCTTCATGATCATCCTTGTATAATGATCCGTCAAAGTCTTCATGATCGTTCTTTAATAATAATCCATCAGTGTCCTCACGATCATTCTTGAACATTGATCCATCAGAGTCTTCATGATCGTTCTTTAATAATGACTCATCAGTGTCCTCATGATCATTCTTGACTAATAACCCATCAGATTCTTCTTCATAATCAACAACGCTGTCCATGAAGATTGAATCATGTCCCATCGAAGCCACTTCATGACCAACAATCATAACCATACATACGCAAAAGGAAATAGAAAATAAAATCTAAAAAAAAAAATTGCAATTATATATTAAATGTTGCCGAAATAATTATCTCCCAAAACGAAACAAAGGCATTACAAAAGGTTTCTTTTACGTCGCAGAAGGTTCAATTTACAACTCACCTGACCCATGCCAGCCGTGAACGTCCACAGCTCGTGGTGAACAGCGCAAGCTGAAAGGTAAAGCGAAAGTGAACGGTAAAGCACACACAACGGCTACAATTAACCTCATTGTAAAAAGAATGATGACCCTGTAACATCCTCTTCTTCTTTTAACATTGATTCGTTTGTTGGCGCTTATTCTTAGTTTTCTGATGATGATGATGATCATCATCATCTCTATTTAGCCAACCATCACCAAGCTGGCGTAAGGATGACGCCATATTTAAATAAAAGGATGAAGATTCTGAGAGGATATATAGTTTTTTTCTCTCCATCGTCAAAACCTCTTTAACATTCGTAACTAGTTTATCCTTGGGCTTGTTTCCTTAAAGTTTGTTTTCATTTTCAACTGCTACGTAATATGTGCAATGAACATTTCTTTTACTAAGTTTCTGAGTTCATGGGTCAACAAGGAGAAAGTATGAGACGAACTGAGATCAGAACAGATTATATGTGAAAAGAAAGGTATAATGCATCGTCTCTTTTATTCAAACTAATTAGAATTGAACCCTGTGCCGTTAATAGAAATTTGGTATAATCTATGCTTGTTTGTTTGTTTTTTATTGTTGTTGTTGTTTTTTAAACAAAAAAGCTCTAGTTTGAGCTATAAGCTATACGTGGGTGGCAAAAATTATTGTATAATAAATTCCCCCACGAAAAACTCACAAAAATCTCGCCCCGGAGGCTTTTCTGTGTTGACCATTATTTGGCAATTGTGTTATCCCTGTGAAGGGTAATAATATCTTACATCCTTATATACGGAGAAAGAGAGCGTTGTTTCCTGTCCTCGTTCGTCTAGCGGTCTAAGACACTCGGGGCTAAACGGAGGGACCCTGGTTCGAATCCAGGACGGGGAAAGCGTCTCTTTTTCTCCAAAAAGAAAAAAGCTCTAGTTTGAGCTATAATCTATACGTGGGTGGCAGAAATTATTGTATATGCTTGTTTAATTGCCTTTTATGTCACCAACGCAACGAAAGTTTAAATATATGTCCCCTGCACCCTTATATATTCACATAATCCCATAAGAATGAAACGAAATAAGAAAAAAAACCATCGAATATATGTTTATTATCAAAATTTTGCATAATTAATTTGATAGATTACAGTTCTTTAAAATATCAACCTCTCTCTCTAATAGTGATGGTGATCGTTTATTGCTCACCAAGATTTCGATTTTCGACAATCGATTTTTTATCGTATTTAGTTATAATAAATCTCTCTTTTTTTTGTGTACTTGTAAATAGTACTTACTCAGACCAAAAATGCATTTAACATGTATTTTTTTATTTTTTTTTTTTGCCTAGAATATAAATACCAAACGCGGAGAATATAAAAAAGGCCATTGTACTTCAACACATTAGTGTACGCAGGGGAGGGGGTGTCAAGGAGGGTTGTAACCCCCATTGCAATGAAATTTTGTATATTTAACATAGGAATATGTGAGTTGTAGCTCTGTAACCCCCCCCCCATTGAGCCTATAACCCCCTTTACGAACTTTCTGAATATACCAATGTTTCAACATAAAAACTTACATGAATATATAAAACTATTTAAAACACCCTGGCAATAGGACTTCCAACAAAAGAAATAAGAAGAGGAACTAAAGCCTTCTTTGAAATGTTGTGTTGGGGGAGAACGGAGGAAGTAAGCTACAAGAAACGGGTTTTACGAACAGTGAATAAAAAATAGTAAAATATCATAAAAAAAATGTTGTCATAGCTCGGACACATTCTACATCATGATGGACAGCTCTTGCGAAAAGGAAAGTTGCTTGGCAAGCAAGTTGATGTGCAACATGTTTGAGAAAGTTGATCACTAGAGACCGGATTATATGCAAATGTGCATATTTCAGCTCATTTTAGCGTTAGTACATGTACGCAACATGTAGATTACTTATACCTGTATGTAAATGAATAACAGAGCTATGAATTTCCATAATAAATACATGTATTTAGGTAAAAATTTTTGGTAATTTTAGGCATTTTGTTATTCCTTTATCGGAAAATTTCTCTAAATTTTTCTTTTACTCCCATCTGAGTAAAAAGACAAAGGGATTTACAAATATTACGCTTAATTATATCCTAAAGCGCTAAAAATTAGTTATAGCTGAATTAACTACTACCCTTACAGGGAGATGAAAAGGATTTAGTTTTGTTGTGTTAAACTAGCAGTTGCCCTAAGGTCAGATCAAATACAACAGGCTTATAGAGTCTATGGTAAAATTTCACACAATTCTCTATCAGCAATAAGCGTTTGTGAAAATCTGTCAAGGATTGACTATCCGCAAAATTTTATAAATAAGCTCCAACATATTTAGCAAATGTGGAATGGGCTCTTTCTGGACATAAAATTGTTATTAAATGGTGGGAAAACGAAATTAACCATTCAGAATATCATGAAAGACACAGTATATATTATACTGCGATAAAATATATTATTTTTGTATATCAGTTATTTCTGTTCAGCTTGTTAATAATAATAATAATAATAAATATATTTATTTTAAGACGTGTGAGGTTTATTTTCTCAAGTAATTAGAAAATATTTTAATGCATACTTTTACATTTTAAATGCATATTTCGGACTTTTTAGTACATATTTACGTGCATATTTTCGACTTTTTTAATGCATGTTTTGTTGATTTTTTGATATATATATAATCCTGTCTCTATTCACCACTAATGCTGGAAACACTGCAGCATATGGCAGTATAATAAAATTAAAATTAAATACAGCGACCACTATAAAGGCTAGATGGAAAATCCGATACGTCTTCCAATATATTCGCAGAGATGATTTTGAACAACGAACTTGTAACCTTTGTATTAAATCGATTCCCAACAGTGACATACTGATGGCCTCTGTGCTTTTCGGAAGTTATCATATACTAATATTAGCTGTTTGTTTCACTGAAAATAAAAGATAACAATCTATAATTAAACAGTAAATGGCTCGTAAAAGCAAGAACTTTCGTTAACACCCTTCAAGGAGTGTGGGAGAATGGGTATGGCCCCTTATAGCTGGCCATGTTTTGTCGTAGATAACGTTGAATGTAGGACGTTGACGATAAATTTTCTAAAGAGAAGGCGGAACTTCAGAATTATAAATTCATTTCTTTTATATTCGTTATAGGAAGTAATGTGTTCAAATCCGGTTTCGAGCCTCAAAATCCCAAACTCTTGGGTCAAACTAATATTCGATAATACCAAAGGGGGCAAAATGTGGCCTTGGTGAATATGTTCTATCATTCTCACTCTCTTGAAAGAATGTATTATTTCATTCCCACTCTTCTGAAAGAATGTATTCTTTCTTTCTCACTCTTTTAAAAAAAAATGCATTGTTTCATTTTACTTTTTTGAAATAATATATTTTTTTTTATTCTCACTCTTTTAAAAGAATGTATTCTTTAAAGTTTACTCTTTTGAAAGACTATATTCTTTTATTCTCACTCATTTGAAAGAATATATTTTTTAATTTTCACTCTTTTAAAAGGATATATTCTTTTATTCTCACTTTTTGAAAAATACGTATTCTTTCATTCTCATTCTTTTAAGGCAGGGGTCTTCAAACTTTTTTCAGTCCGAGGACCAATTTTGCTTATTCTTGTTCGCTCACGGGTCGAATTACGACTGAGCAATGGCGGATCGGGGGGGCGCATGGGATGCTCCCTCCCCTTAATCCGCTTTATTGCCATGCTTGATTCCTAAAACTTCTACATCCGCCCTGAGACTTAATACATATATATTACAATGTAAAGTACGTACGGGAGAAAAATATTTACAATACTTTTAGTTATTAATATAGAAAGTTAAATCAAAGTCTAAATGTCAGTATCAGGTCTTATAGTACTGCCTATTTTTAACAAGCCTGTCAGTATCAGGTCTTATTTTTGTTGTTGTACCCTAAGAATCTTCTCAAGGTGGACGTCAGTTATTCTGGTCCTAACTTTTGATTTTACCAACATTGTTGAATTGTTGAAAAGAGCTGGTCGCAGGCGCAACTGCTCAGGAATATTAACATCATTTTGAGAGCATGCAGTCCGATGGTTAGAAAGATGTTCTTATCGACATATTTAGGATAGAATTTAATGAATCCTAAGTTGATTTTGTTTTAAATCACTGTTGCACTGCAAATCAATAAAACTTACGCTAATGACCATATACGCTAGAAAACTAAAGTAAAACACGATTGAGGGAAGACCGCGTATTACTTTAGTTCTTTAACGTTTTAAGATATTTATTACGAAATGTGAAAATGTGAACACAATAAAATAAAATGCATAAATTTAACACAGTTTGGACAGACAATTCAGAGGGAGCAATTGGGGGGTTACTTGTGTGTGAAGCAATTTGTATTCTTTCGTGAGTCAGCGGGCCACGGGTTGAAGACCCCTGTTTTAAGTCATTCAATCTCTTATTATAAATTCATTATGATTGCCTGAATGGGAGAATAAGATACACATTCTTTTTATAAATAAATTATTATTTTGAAACATTCTACATTTTAAAGAACGATCACTCTCGTCCACGCCTTTTTACATGCACACATATTCACATTTACTTATTCACAGTATCGCTCCAACATTATTTCCCCATGGTGGATCGAAAATCAGCATTTTTCACTTTTTTCGAAATTGAAACTGAGCTAGCGCGCAAAAGTGGCCAAATGGTCTCAATAGTATGCATGTAAAATCTTGTACCGATCAGATAATGTTTAAGTCCCCTCCGGGGCCATTTATTTCCGCCTAAAGTCGGTATAGGCCTTTTATGCAGTTTTTTGTGCATTTTTATTAAATAGTCGTTTATTCAACAGGCTAAAGTCGGACTAGGATCATCTTTGGAGTCTTTGTGTCCTGTAGTATCCGTATGGTACAATAGTACATAGAAAACTTGCGTTTACTCAGTTTAGGACCACATTTTGGCGCCAAAAACTTACTTTAATGTAAAAAAAAATCATTCATTCAAAATGTTGATTTTAAATTGCTTAAACGCTTATTATTCCTAAATGTCGTAGCCTTAGTGTATACGTACATCACTGTTTAATTTTTTGGCATTTATTCCGCTGATCGCCAGAATGGCACTATATGCCTCCCTCTCAGCTTTTCGGTAATTTATTTTGGTGATCTTGGTGCTCACTTTCGTCATAATCATTCTTCTGATAGTACGTTGATCGGATAAAAAAATCCCGCTCTATAAGTGGAATTTTGTCACCACAACAATTGCATTTGTTGAAATCTGTGCATTTGCATTTCGCTATATCAAATAGGATGTTTCTCGCGTGAACAAGAAACAATTTCCTGTTAGCTATTGCTGTACCTGTTGTTTTCTTAAAACTTTTAAAAACATTTGAATATTTCTTGTGATATGCAATAATCATATCTTTCACTCACTTATGAGAAATGGATGCTTTCTTCCAGACATGTTCGATACCACATGCAACTTTGTTAACTATTTCTGACACAGAAGAGGATTCCTTTGATTCCTTTAATTTGTGATCGTTGTTTCTGACCCACAGGTAATATACTATCATGTCTTTGTAAGTTGGTTATGTCACGCAGTTCACATCTTTCGATTGACCGAAGATTGGACATTCTGTGCGTTTTCTTATCTTCTTAGAACGATTCATTCTCAAACCCGCATCAATTCAAACTAATTAATAAAACTTGAGGTTTCACTAAAATATATGCTTCTTTCTTCCAAGACTATCTGCAGAAAAATGAAGTAGTAATAATCTTTCCCGAACAATATTGGCTCGCGATGGACACGCTAGCCCTACTGGCGCCATGCTGGTGATCAGTGAAATAAATGCCCAAAAATTAAACAGTGGTATACTTATACACTAAGGCTGCGATATTTAGGGATAATAAGCATTTAAGCAATTTAAAATCAACATTTTGAATGAATGAATGATTTTTTTT
>QLNU02014176.1:167797871-167813147 GCA_006491805.2 Dysdera silvatica
ATTAGAACTCCAAGACATGGTACAGGAGCTCTCAACTAGAAGTAAAGAAGTTGGACTCAAGATGAACCTACAAAAAACTAAGATCATGTTCAATAATTTCGTAGAGGAAACAAAAATACAAGTTGACAACATTGAGCTAGAAATTGCTGATTCATATATTTACCTTGGCCAGCTGATTTCAATGGATGGCAACATTATGAAAGAACTCAACAGACGTATTAAACTTGGCTGGAGTGCATTTGGAAGAAACAGTTTTATCCTGAAGGGGAAATTGCCTTTATGTCTAAAAAGAAAAGTCTTCAACCAGTGTGTATTGCCAGTCCTCTCTTATGGATCAGAGACATGGAGTCTAACAGTTGGAGCAATACGAAAGTTACAGACAACGCAAAGGAGCATGGAGAGGTGCATGCTTGGAATAACTAGGAGAGATCGAAAAAGAAACACTTGGGTGAGAGAGCAAACTAGAGTAGAGGACATCATTGTTAAAGTAAAAGGGCTGAAATGGCGATGGGCTGGGCATATTGCAAGAAGAACTGATCAACGATGGACAACAGAAATTCTGAACTGGATTCCAAGAGACCACCGAAGACCTAGAAAACGTCCTCAAACTAGATGGGTGGATGAAATAAGAAAAGAGGTTGGGGTGACGTGGAAACGAATGGCCCAGGATAGACTTGTGTGGAAAGCATTTGGAGAGACCTTCATCCAGCAGTGGATAGATAATGGTTGAATATGATGATGATATATATAGGGTGCTCATAAAGAAAGTTTCCCTATATACGAACCCCTAGCGACATCAATTTTTAATGAATCTGAATGAATCATGAGATTTAGACATTTCAAGGTATACGCCCGAGAGTTGTGTAAATAACAAGAATCGAGTTACGGTTATAGTCGGAAGTGTAGCCAGGGACGGTTTTGGGGGTTGTAACCCCCCATCGCAATGAAATTTTGTATATTTAACATAGGAATATATGAGTTGTAGCTCTGTAACCCCTCCCATTAAGCCTATAACCCTCCCCTTATGAACTTTCTGCCTATACTGCTGGTTATAGTTATCAAATTTCGAATGGCAACCCTCCTTTTTTTTATAGCCGTATGTTCAGAACTGTCAAAAAAATGGCGTTAAAAGTTGACCTTTATTTCTAAAAACGACTGCGCAAGACTACTGCCAAACAAGACGAGTGTAAATGACAAAGGAGGAAAGACGGTACAAAAGAGAAAGATGGTATTTTGGTAGGATTGGGGATTCTTGGCAGTTTTTTAAGCGGATAAAAATACGGGAAAAATGGTTTCTTTAATTTTTCCTTCAGACGTTTTCTCAATTCTCGGCTTTCGGCCAAGACTGCGGCGATGGATTGATAATAATGGACAGTGTCAAAAATACATATCTTAGTTCAAGGACGGGTCAAGAAAATTTTTTCGGATTGGCGCTAAATATTTATGCCACTCGGGGAGAACACGGGTTTGGCCGCCTCAAAATTACTTCATCTTTTGTAATTCCATTTTGCTGCCCCTTAAAATCTGCCGCTCAGAGGAAAATGCCCGTTTCACCCCCTGGGGGCTCAAAAAAGAAAATCTCCTTTGAAAATCAATTTAGACCCATTCCGTGATATGTATGTTCCGGGTTTTACTAATTTGTAACAAGGCCGTGCCGAGGTAAAAGCAAACGTGGTACTTGCCTCAAGCTAAAAGTTCGATGGGGCGTCAAATGCGGTAACGTGGCTTTGTATTGTCGTTCTAGGCGAACGTTCATAAGTTAGAATTAAAAAATAATATATAATTAATAATTTAAGTTAATTAATAATTAATTTTAAAATCTAATTTGTTTTTCTGGAGCGCTGTTTTACAATTTTGCTTTAAGTACAAAAGTTTCTCGGCCTGGCCCTGAATTCACACATATAAGAGAAACAGTAGTTTATCGATTTGTATACGTATAATTGCATGTTTGCAATGTTTTTTTAGTATTAATAAACAATATTTCAAAACATATATGCATTTTTGTAATAAGGGGATTTATAGTAAAAAAAAAAAACGCTTAATCATCTCTCTGTTTAAATACAGAGGTGAGGCACAACGACTCTTCACGAATGGATGAACTCATTTATTTAAATAATAATATTATGAATAGAACTTTCAACAGACTTTGAAAAAAATATAAAATAGAAATTCTAATAGTGGTCGAAACACGTGGGTCCATGATAACAGACCTGGGGAAACACTCGTCAGTAGCGCAAAAGTGGGGGGGGGAGGCTCAAGCCCTCATTGGATATCAAAATACATTATTTTGATATCCAATGTATTATTTTGATATCCAATACATTATTTTGATATCCAATGTAGTATTTTGATATCCAATACATTATTTTGATATCCAATGATATCCAAAGATATCGCATCTTCTTTAAAGCCATTTGAGCCACCTATGAGTTTTCAGTTGCTACGCTAATGACACGCGGGGTGGATATTACAGAAATAATGACACAGCAGATCTCTCTCGCTCTCCTCTACAAACGATTTCATATCTAAGCACTACATATATATTAAGAAGATATATCGACAGGTTTCCAGTTTCAGGATGAGACTTCAGCTGAACCAATAACTTTAGACAAAGACTATTTCTTGTCCTGTGAAATACATGCAGGTGTATAATGACAACAAAAATAACTTGACAACATATGTTAGTAAAAATAAGAAAGATGTAAAGAAACACAAATTTGAAAGACTGCAAAACTTAAATTCCTGAAGTACGTGAGAACTTTTACATTTAAATATTCATGTCTAATTTTTGTTGTATTATACGATGTACCTAAATACAGTTGTTGTATACACTGACCAGAGTGTAGATTTTAGCGAGATGTATTTCACTATTATCAAACCTCAATAACTTTTACTTTAAAACATTAAAATAGAATTAAAAGCAAGTTAAAATTTATTTCACTGATCTGTTTCAAGTGAGCAACCAGGTTTTTTTTTGGCTTTTAACGTAACGCTATGCTTCTTAAATAATAAATATTAAAAATTAATAATTCAATGCTTTTCTTCATGCCTGCACAGAAATTAGACTAAGACTAATTTTAAAAGTCAACATTGTACAATATTAAGGGGCACAAAAATTTCAGTAGCCCAGGGCCCCTGAAAACCTTAGTCTGTATCTGCTGCCTCTGCAAACAAGCAGAGAAACTATGAAACATGCAGTTAGCAGATGCAAAAAGATAAACTATAGAAAAGATAAACTATGAACTATTAGGTAATGGCAGGATAAAATAATCAAAATTACATACTGACACACATTGAAGCAACATCAATCACCTGGAAATAAGGACTGGCGGACATACATCCCGGAAAAGATTATTGAGAATGAAAATGTCAGAACGTTGTGGGATTTTCAAATCCAGAGTGATGAGTATTCTCTTCACCCCCCACACAATATGCTAAATATCACAGTGTAGAGTAAACTGCGTCTGGTTATGATTGATATTGCATTGCCTGGTGAAGGACAGGTTGATTAAAAAGAGATTGAAAAGATCAGAAGGTACTGAGACTTGCAAATTGAGGTGAGGAGATCCTAGAGAAAGAAAACTACAGTTGTTCCGGTTTATGGCGTACTAGGCGTGGCTACAGAAAATCTGGAATGCCATCTCCACATACACTGGAAATAAATAATAAATATTGCCATCAAATTCAAAAAGCTTCACTTCTGGAGTCAGTTCTACATTATACGCAGATATCTTTAGTTATTTGAAATCTTTGGAAAGGATCCGATAATTATCGAATACAATTATAATTACATAAAAAGGTTAAACACTGGTAAAATAGCAATGAAAAAGATCACTCAAGCTTTCGGACGCATCAGCAGCAGTCCTTCATCAGGACTGCTGCTGATGCGTCCGAAAGCTTGAGTGATCTTTTTCATTGCTATTTTACCAGTGTTTAACCTTTTTATGTAATTTCCTCCCTGGTACCCTGTATTTTATTTCTACAATTATAATGATATGGCACAAAAAAGACGAATACAAAGTGGCCTGTAAATTTCCACAGTAATAATAAAAAACAAAAAGAATAAAAATACTTATTCCTGAGTATATTTACATACGATGACAGTAAAAATTTTCACTAAGGAAATGAAAAGAGAACAGCAGCAAACAAGTAACGAGGTTTCCTTTCTGGTAGAATTATGGTGAATATACAAGGAATATATTAAAATCGAAATTCATTCGAATGCAGTTTATTGTGAGTTGGTACGCCGTTTTTGCTGAATTTGAGTGAATTTCGATTTTAATATATTGCAACGGAGTGTATCACTCACCTCTTCATGTACGACGAATAATAGTTCGTGGGTCTCACATGCAGAGCCGACGAGAGGGGGGGGTAGGCTGAGCGGGGGGCCCTATGAGTCTGGGGCCGCCCTGGCAAGGACCCATATTAAGGGGGCCCAGGGAAGGGGTCATGGGGGGTTGAAGACCCTGGAGGCCCGCGTCGGCTCTCGGCGCCCCTGCTCACATGACATGAGTTACAAAATTGTACACGCTTGAAATAATGACACATGTTAAAATAATTAAACACAAGTTTTTCCCAATAAAGTCACAATAACGGCAGCGCATATAAACGAAAAGCACGTTTATTGCAGAAATGTTTCTATTTACTAGCAATTCCTGTTATGATTTTGCCAGTGCTACTGCATTTACTGCCTATTGAATGAAAAGAATTCCCCAAAAGGGTTTTATTCATGTTCAAGGCTAAGTGAAGATTACGTCAAGTACACTTAGACCGAAAATGATCCATTGTAATTTTAATAACGAAAATTGAAATCGCAATAAGAGAATGCATTGAAAGAAATACGTACATTTTGATTTATTAAACTCAATAAAATCTTGAACCCTTGATTCCAGGTAAGATCACATTGTGAAATGGTAGTGTAATATGTAACGATGATGGGATTAATTAAACTTGTAATTCGAAAAGGAGAATTCGCATACGTTATTGTCAGAACCGCCCTTTTGTTTTGGGCTGACATTTTCCGTTAGAACACCTGATCTCCACACTACAAGATTTTCACAAAGCGACTTTATTATGACGACACTGCTTCTATGCGAAGCAGCATTTATGGTGCTCAATTCCGTAATGGCATCATAAAAAGTTTCTTGGGCCAGTTGAAATGCTTTATCTGGGATCCTCATTATATCGAAGTACAAAACAGAGAAGTTTGAAGCAATCGCTAATCGAAGAGGACCTATTGGCCGCATTTTGTTCTTGCTGATATCAAATGCTTCTTGATAAGCATTTTGCGACCCTTCCACAGCAGTTGCTTGTTCGCTACCATCATCAGTAACTTCAGCCAAGTATCTATAATAATCACCTTTCAGTTTCAAGTAAAATGCTTTATTTAACGGATCGATCGCGGCGTCGGGAAGAAGGTATGCATTTAACAATCCCAAAACTTCTTGGCAAATTTCCTTGAGGTTGTTTCCCACCATTTGCTTATATTCCGTAGCCTTAGACTGGCGAACCCAGCACCATGTGCTCTATGCTTGAAATGGCAATCCATAAACCCCTTTTCGCATCAAACACATTTTTATAAGTAAGGTTGAATATATACCTTTCGTCTTTTGTCAATTCGATGTCGGTTTCTGCTGCTAGCTTCATGGTCCCTGCCATGTCATTATATCGCTTGGCTTGCAGAGCAAGTTTCGCTCGTTGAATTAGTTTGTCCTTTTCCATCTTAATCTTCGAGCTGAACACGCTTTAATGTTAGAAAACGATATTTTCTGTGCACATGACATGACGCTCCTAGCTAAATAGAAGAATTTTAGGAACGTTGGTTGAGCAGCAAAATATTTAAAAACTGAACAAAAATGTAAGTGCTAATGATCTGTAAAAATGATTACATATAAAAAAAGTTAAATACTGGTAAATTGCAAATTAGGTTTAATACTTACGACTTTTGATGCGTTAACAGAAGTTCTTCGCTAGGAGTAGCTTCAATTTCGAGAAAACTAATTTTATTGAATTTGTCAATTATATTTTAAAATCTTTTTTTCTAATGACATGTAAAACTGTTTCATTTCGTTAAATTTTGAATGCTGATTTTATTATTTGGTGAACGCTACTTCTCTTGATTATGTTGTCCGCTGCAAGTAATAGATTCTATTAAATTTGGATTTAAATATGATTATATTGTTGATTATATGATTGTTGAATAATAGAATTTAAAATTTTTTATATGACAGTATTGTATTCTGTTTGCTGGTAAAGGCGCGTTTTCCTAGATGCGCATATGTGGCGGCGCAACAATATAAAACGCCGAGATGAAACTCAAACAATAAAAACCAATGGAAGCGTTTGAGCGTTCTAGGAAAACACTTCCATTGGTTTTCTATTGTTTGAGTCAGTTTTCGACGTTTTTCATTATTGTTAAGGTATTATTACCCTCCGCAGGGATAACACAATTGCCAAATATGGTCAACACAAGAAAGCCTCCGGGGCGAGATTTTTGTGAGTTTTCGTGGGGGAAATTTATTATACTATAATTTTTGCCACCCACTGCGGAGGGTAATAATACCTTAACACCTTTACATACGGAGAAAGAGAGCGTTGTTTCCTGTCCTCATTCGTCTAGCGGTCCAAGACACTCCGGGCTAAACGGAGGGACCCTGGTTCGAATCCAGGATGGGGAAAGCGTCTCTTTTTCTCCAAAATTACATAAGCTCTAGTTTGAGCTGTAATTAATACGTGGGTGGCAAAAATTATAGTATAATTTTTCATTATTGCGCGCAAAATATGCGCATCTAGGAAAGCGCGCTTGAAGACGATACACAGGAGAGTATTTGTAATAAATCTTTTTCTTTTGCAAATGGGAGCTAAGCAGGGGGGAAGGCTCCTCTCCGCCTTTGAAGCTACCAGCATTAGCTGGAGTTAATCTACAGTACATGAATCCCAGGAGTGACCACAAAGGACGTTGGGAAGGTCATTCTGAAATAAGGCACCCCTATCTCATACACACACATCATAATACACACGTGCACTCACTGGCCAAAGAGAAAAGATTGCTTTGTTCGATACGTTGATTTATGAGGGTCCAGAGAAATGACTCGATTTGCCCATTTCAAACGGTGCGACGACCAGCGAGTAAAATAATGCCCTGGGTGGAAGTTCGAACTGTAGCTTCAACTGTAGCTTCTATAGAAGCTACAGTAAAAAAAAAATCAATGTTTAAACTTTTTTTTAAATCTTAAATATAAATTGCTTTTTCATCCTGTTTGTTTCTAATATTTGGCCGCCCGTGTCCGTTGTACACGTTGGGCCCGTGCACGCTCCAGCCCTGCGGCAGAGAGACAATACGATGGTGGTTGAGAAGATAAAGATCAAGCAATTTTTTTTATAAAGTTCGAAATGTCCCCAAACTTGTAATTTACATAATAATGTGTATAAATTCCATAACTGAAATAGTTCACATTGAAAGAACACAGCTGTAGTTTATATATATGAGGGGGACACAGTTGAATTAACTGGTTGTGATGAGTAGCGGAAAAAAAAAATCAATTACCACGAAACTACATTTTTAATAGAAAGTTTGTTTGGCTTTTTTATGGCGCAAGAGCATCTGGGCTATACTGCGCCAAATATAAAGTACACTGCGTGCCAAATGTTAAGTATACTGCGCCAAATAGAAAGTTTATCGCGCACATAAGCGTAGTTATATAGGACCGTGAGGCCAGAGATCCTCCCAATAATTTAAAATAGATTGTAATTTTACATACATTGTAATATACAATGTATAATACAAGCTTCCCATCCCCCCTCAATAATTTTAAAAACCCTACGTTACTGATTACACCAACGGTTTCCACCCTTTTATTGCCGCGATCCTACATAGCGACTTATATGCAATTCGCAACACTACACAGCGATTTATATGTAGCCCCTTTTCCCTACATAGCGATTTATATGCAGCCCCCTTTTCCCTACATAGCGATTTATATGTAACTCGCTGCCCTACATAGCGATTTATATGTATTTCGCAGCCCTAAATAGCGCTTTACATGTAACTCGCGGCCCTAGTGTAGTGTTGGAACATCGATGTATTTAGAACATGGATATTCCAAAGATTTAATCGATATATCCATTAAATTTTTAATTGTTTTTATAGATGTTTGTTCGTTACTTAGGCGACACTGCTGCTTTGATGTGACATTACAATTTAATCAATTTTTTTTGCACAAATCTTGCTATTAACGTTGCGAACGCTCAAAGACTTTCGTGTAAGAACAAATGCTCCTAATCTGATGTTCGTTGTTTAGTTTCTTTGCACGTCTGCGAATCATTCGGCGTAATAGCTTGTTCAATACATGCTGTATTTAGACATGCCTAAATCCTATTTTCGCTTATTTGTGAGACGAACCGTGTTTTTAACGTGGAGTCTGACTGCAATTTTTTTACTATTAACGGTTTTCGGAAAATTTTAGGGAATAGCTAAAATATTTTTATCGTATTTCCAAATTTTAAGAAATGCCCCCTCTTTATAATAAAAATCATAAATAAAAAACCTTTTTAAATAATAATTGCTGAGTCATCCATACACTTCTCGCGACCCTCCGACTCATGATTCGACTCCGCGATCATGATTTGGGTCGCGACCGGAGGTTGGAAACCTCTGGATTACATGAATGTTACAAAAATGTATTTCAAAAATCACAGACTAGACTAATACTACTAATTACAGGAACTATACTATTTACTACTAATTACAGGAACTATACTATTTACTACTAATTACAGGAACTATACTATTTACTACTAATTACAGAAACTCTGCTATCTATTACTAATTAAAGAAACGTTACTACTAATTATAGAAACTTTAGTATATACTACTAATTACAGAAACTTTAGTATTTACTACTAATTACATAACTTTTATCATTTACTACTAATTACATAACTTTTAGCATTTACTACTAATTACATAACTTTTAGTATTTACTACTAATTACAGAAATTTTACTATTTACCACTAATTACAGAAACTTTAGTATTTACTACTAATTACAGAACCGTTAGTATTTACTACTAATTACAGAAATTTTAATATTTACTACTAATTACAGAAACTTTAGTATTTACTACTAATAACAGAAACGTGTAAAGTTTCTTTTCCCACCCAATTAAAAAACTAAGATATATTAGAAATGAAATTCATATCTCATATTTTTAAAGGAAAGATTTACCGCCATTTTTAAGCAATCTTCGTGCGATTGTTTCCAAGCAGACGCCATCAGTTAACGCAACAATTCAGGACAACAGAAATGAAACGGGGAAAAGGATTAATGAAAGATTAAGGCTCGGCACAAAAAGAAATCGAATTAAACTGTGCAGGAAGTTATCATGCATTGACGAAACCAAGGAAAGAATGAATCTAAATAAGAACAAAATAAACTTCATTCAATTGACTAAAATCTTTAGCGAAATCCCATGACACGAATAACTGATGTAAGACAGTTTTTTTTGTTATTTTTTGAACGTGACTAACTGATTAAGGACAGTAGGGTGCTGTTTAATTTCAAAATCTATCTTCCTAAATACATCACGAAGAGAAGTGGGTGGGAGTTTAATATCAAAAAGTAAGATTTTTATCGAAATTTTTAAGGTTAAACGAAATACGGATTGTATTATCCCAGGAAACCAGTGATTTTTAATTGTTCTTCTGTAAGACCTGCCACAGAATAAAGAAGAATAAATAAAATAACAGAATTAATAACGTATTTTTAAACCTCCTCCTCGAGCTGAGATGGTCTTGGCTGTTAGATTATCGTGGTTCCATTTAATGTATAATCTTGGAGTAAAACGCATGCGCATTGAAGCTTCTTTCTCTACAGGGGAATATTAAGGCGACGTAGGGTTTCAAAATGGCGGCGATCTATATATTTTAAAACTGGTCATTTTAAAACAAATAATTAAGATATTATTGTAAAATTTTACATGTTAGTGAAACATACATATTTTTAAAGGTCTGACAAAAAAAACAAAACAAA
Source organism: Dysdera silvatica (assembly GCA_006491805.2). NCBI lineage: Eukaryota > Metazoa > Arthropoda > Arachnida > Araneae > Dysderidae > Dysdera > Dysdera silvatica. The sequence goes on from QLNU02014176.1 coordinate 167,807,903, forward strand.
AAAAACTAAGCCATCGTACAGCACGAACCAATATATGTTCCTTCGGTGCACGATTCTGAATTTTTATATAAAACTAAAAGGGTAAATTTGGTATCCATGAATGACTAATAACTCAAGGTAGATGCCAAACCAGAAACCAGACAAAAATGTAAGTAATTTTTTTTAGCATTTTTTTTATTTAAATGTAAGCAAAACCAAGAAATTATTGTCGCTTTCGTCCCCACAAATACTAAAATTTTCAACTTATTTACATGATTTGTGGTTCAGCACTTGCTACTTGGCAGTACAAATATACTTGCCAAATTTTGTTGAATTTAGATGAATACTTTTTTAGTGATCATGCAACAAACACTAAAATTTCACGTTTTGGGAAAAACGACAAAGATAAAAGCCTCAAAATCTGTAAAACTATCTCTTACTTTATTGAAACTCTCCAGCTTTATACAATGAATCACCCTTTCTTCCTAATCGGCTAGACTTTTGCAAAGTGTTAACTGTTTTTTGCCGTTGGAGTCGCTAAACTCTGCTGCGAAACTTGGTAATCTGTATTCTCGATGCGTTACAAATCATTGGTAACCGCAACTTGACGTGCATAATGCCCGGGAGAACGTTCTAACTGCCACATTGTTTCTAATCTTTCTCTGCAGCCTTTATTAAAGGAAATTGTGGCTTCATATCCATCTATGTGAGCTATCCTGAGCCCTGCGCCAGACGACTTAGGGCAATGCCGCTATATGATAGAATTCAATGTTCAGGGCGAAAAAAAAACCCTCTAACCACGTTTGCAAATGTAAACAAATAGTGAATTACAGTTAAGTAAAATTCCCCATGTGAATATTTTCTAACCACACAGAAATTCCCTTTAATCGTAGAACATAAATCAAAACGATTACAAAACAGCTGTTTAAATGTATTTTAAAGTGATTTGTTTATTCTTTTCTATTGGACGTTTTGTGGAATATTTTCAGTTCTATTTAACGTAGGTTAATAAATTTGATACAAATGTTCCCACAAGTAGAAGCTTCTGAATAAAATAATATTTTTTTGATGATTTGAAACCCTTACGTCGCTTTAACTGAAATAGAACGAACTCAAGTAAGTTGAAGTCCTCAAGCTCTCAATGAGAGGGTTTGAGGACTTCGCTTTTAGTTAATTTTAAATTGCTTTTAGTCGAATGAAACACGGGAATAGATAGTATTTTTTAAATATAAATTCAAGTTTTGTACATGATTTAAAAGAATAGTTGGTCCACCTGCATTATTACATAGATCCCCCTCGAATATGTGCCACTATCATTTAAGCGTAGAATCGAAGTAAGTATACTGCGTAAAATATATTCAATATTATCATCACCGTTATGGAACTTAGTTTGTGATGTTGAGTAGAGCGTATCGATATGTTTCAGAGAGACATTGCTGTCTTTCGTCAGGAACCAAATGAAGCGAAGTCCAGTATAATTTATACCTTGGAATAATGTCACCTCTACTTCCAGTACAATTTGTTTTGGTACATATTTTAAGCTTCCCAATGTTTAGGATATTTACTTGTTTTTGTACGTTGATAGAAGTAAACATTCAATTATTTCATACACATAGATACGAATTTGCTTTTCATATATATATGCAATTAAAACTCTATAATTTTATTACAGATGATTGCAAGGAAGGCGATGTTCTTCAGAAGAAGCTTTTTTGCCATTATAATTCTGATGACAAAACTCAAAGTGGATTGCTGAAATCATTGGATTCCTGCTTATGTACACATCTAATTTATTCATCAACTTCGGGAATTGGTCATATTCATGATTTAAATGTGGGTAAGTGCTTAAAATATGTACATATTCAGCTATTTTGATGAATCAGCCTTTAGGCTATGTCAAAGGCGCTAACTTCAAGGTGAGCGAGCCGGTGCGGCCTCATGGGTGATAGGATTCGCGCATTGATGGGCTATAGGATTCCCGCCCTATGATAATCCAAGCTATGCACCCTATGAGAGGACCCAGTCCGCCAATGAAAGTACCTATAGGAATAACTGTAACTATCGTAAGAAATACTTACGTCTCTTTAAGAGTGAGGTATACATAGTTGGAATCAACCGTATACAAATCGCCCATTGGCGCCCTGGTGGTGGCACCCTCACTCTGCCCCTTACTAGCTTTTGTCTTCGGATCGTGTGCAGCACATTCAAAAGTTTCTGGCTGACTTTGGCAACTTTGGTGAACAAATATTCTTTTGAAGCTATCTTCAGCGGACTCTGAAAGGTTATTCAAAGGCTCTCTTCCTCTTTTCCTCCTTCCCAGAATTTATAGACAGTGAATGAGGAAATGCAAAATATAGCTGAAAGTTGAAGATATTACATATAAAATACAATAGGTACCATGTATGATATTATTACCCTTCACAGGGTTAATATAGTTGCCAAATATGGTCAACATATAAAGCCTCCGAGACGAGTTTTTTTTTTAATTTTTTCGTGGAGGAATTTATTATATAATAATTTCGACACCCACGTCTAATTAGCTCAATCTACAGCTTTTCTGCTTAATAATTATTTTAATAAATAATATTTTTAATGATTTTTTTTTTATTTTAAACGAAAACAGCTCTAGATTGAGCTAATTATACGTAGGTGTCGAAATCATTGCATAATAAATTCCCCCTCGAAAAACTCACACAAAACTCGCCCCGGTGGCTTTGTGCATTGACCATATTTGGCAATTGTGTTATCCCTGTGAAGGGTAGTATTATCATACATCCTTATACACGGAGAACGAGAGAGTTGTTCATGTCTTCGTTTGTCTAGCGATCAAGGCAAACCAAGCTCAACGGAGGAACCCTGGTTTGAATCCAGGATGAGGACGGCGTCTCTTTTTCTCCTAAACAAAAAAGCTCTAGTTTGAGCTAATTATACATGGGTGCCGAAATTATTGTATGATAAGTACCATATATAACAAAGAACTTTTAACCAACGAAACTACTCGCTTTATCTGTTGCTCACTAAATCCGTTTAAAAATTTAAAGTTCTAAACTTTAGAAATAAAGTCTATACCGAAGTATGTATAGATACACACATAGCAGTATGCAGAAAGCTTATAAGGGGCGGATTGCGAGTTTATAAATGGGAAGGGGTTATATACAGAGCACTACAACTTCACATAGTCATGTGTGCGCAATAGAACCTGCCTAAATTGACCACCTGAATGAAGTGACCGCTTTTTATTAGAGAGAACTGGTAGGGACTTAGTCTTGCGTATACCAAAGTCTGTCATGTATGGTGACTACATGTCTATGGTGATCGTTGCAGTTCAGTCCCAAAGATGATCGCTTTAGGCAGGTTCCACTGTATATACAAAATTTCACCGCAGTTGGGTTGTGTTACAACTAACGATGTGCTAAATCGTTTAATAACCGAATACTAAACGAATCCGTTGATTACGGATGGGAAAAATCGATCATTAATTCTTTCAGGGAACGAGTTAGCACATTTGTAGTTACAATCCCCATCGACACCCTTTGCGTAGGCAGGTGTGTATACAATAGTATCCAATTTTGAATTTTCGTAAAATTTAATGAAAAATGTAGTATATTATCATTTGGACTTCTGTATAATAAGTTTGTGGACTTCCACAATAGAAATACTACATATTCAGTTTACGGGTTTCCTTTGTTGTTGCCACTTGGAATACCAAGAAACACAAACTTAATAATTACAGTTTCTGAAATTGGCAACATGCCAATTTTTTTATTATTTGATGTTTTCTAAATGTTTTACGTAATTTTACTTCCAGTATCTAGCAACTTGTATTGCATATAACTTCACTTTCAGTAACTGGCAACTTGCATTGCATATAACTTCACTTTCAGTATCTGGCAATTGTATTGCATATGATTTCAGTTTCTGTATCTGGCAACAATATAGACAACTGTGCATCGCGAATTCTAAAATAATAACCAATCTTCTGCATAAAGGCAAAATATGTACGGTCCAGTGGCTTTCAACATGATGAGTGTGTGTTTGGAACCTATATCACGCTCATATATCTTGATTGGATTGGATTTACTTTGACCCCGTTTTAGCTCCAGTTTAAATTGCGAAATAATGTATTAATGCATTAATGGGGTAACTAGATTGAATGACATTTAAAGTTAAATCGAAAATATATAGACTTATTATTTAGCAGGTGATGTGAAATGTTGAATGAGTTATTAAGTTCATTATGCTTAATATATGTGAGGTTAACCAAATTATGACTAAATTTAAATGGATGTAGATACGAATTGTATAATTTTGATATTTGTACGTAGCACATGGTCTGAAAAAATATTATATTAAAAAAAAAACCCACATTTTAGAACTAAGCAGACGATGTGTGTGTGACTCGTTTTATTTGAAGAGTCACGACTTTGTTCCCAATTCTGCATGGACGGGTATATTGTATAATGCAACATTACATCCATATCTAAACGGATTATTGCATAATTGTGTTTTATTTCTTGAATGGCGATCTGAACAGATAACTTTAGAAGAGCAATTAACTTGAAGACAAAGAACAGGAACTTGAAGCTTCTCTTCGAGATGCAGATCTTCAAATTCTTATTGGAAGACAACGCAAATACAACAAAGGAAATGGCAGTACTCATGGACATGTTGTCGGACTTCGTTTTCAATGGATGGCTAGATGGACTGTCACTACAATTTGTGCCCTTAGAAAATATCAGCGACTCCAAACAAGCACTAAATCTTCTTTTTACCGTAATTGAAGTAAGTCATAATTTGGATAATTAAATACAATGAAACCTCTCTAAGACGATCACCCTGGTTTTGGTGAAAAAGTGGCCGCTGAGATAGGTGATTTCTCAGTGATGGTCTATGACAAAATGTTAGGGCTAAACGTAAAAATCAACAAACAATTATTGAAATTACCTATACAGGGTGATTCAGAAATAATGTTTGTTTGTTTGGCTTTTTTATGGCGCAAGAGCATCTGGGCTATACTGCGCCAAACATGGTAAAATCAAAGACTGTAGTAAAAGCCAGTACTTTTTAAAAATTTAAAAACGTGCGTATGGTCAGCATGGTCATTTAAAATGTCAGACAGTGATGAAGAGTTAAAAGTAAGAGTGCGGGCAAGTCTATAATAGGGGCATTGAGTTAAAATGTGTAAAACACTCATGGGTTCATTGCACACTTGGCAAATTGGTGCTGGTTTTCCTTCCAACAGATGTCTATGGGTGAGATGGGAATG
>QLNU02014176.1:167820782-167874138 GCA_006491805.2 Dysdera silvatica
GGGCGTTACAGGAGAAGGGTGCATCGGTTCAGTAACAGTGAATTGGCAGATATGCATTACGTTTATGGCGCCGTGAATGGAAATGGACGTGCCGCTGTACGCATGTACCAAGAGCGCTTCCCAAACAGACGTCTTCCAAGTCGTTTATTGTTTGGAAAATTGCACCGCAGATTATGCGGGGCAGGTATTTTCCAAATATCCTCTCACATCGGCCATCAACGTACTACACGCTCATCTTTCGTAGAGGAAGCTGTGCTACGGGAAATTGAGAAGAACCCGCGAATAAGTATAAGAGCAATCGAACACAACCTTGGTGTGTCGTGTTGCATTCGCACGTTGGTATTTGGATACAAGTCTCTCACAACGGGCATTTCCATCGTCGATTCTATTTACTGATGAAGCGACTTTTTCACGAGACGGTATCCTCAACCTGCCTAACATGCATATGTGGGCGCACGACAACTCAAGAAGTGAATGTGCCCATGCAAGCCAACAGCGCTTTAGTACAAATGTGTGGGCTGGTATTATCGTTGACTTTTTAATTGGTCCTTGCGTACTACCTAAAAACGTGAGTGGTTATATTTATAAGATTTTTTTAGAAGAGGTGTTGCCGAATTTGTTGGCTGAAGTTCCAGCAGCTTCACGTCGACACATCTGGTTTCAGAATGATGCCCCCCTCCCCACTTTCCATTTCAGCACGAACGTGCCGGCCTACCTTGATTGGATCTATCCTCATCACTAGATTAGCAGTGGCGGACCAGTGGCATGACCACCACGATCCCCCGACCTCACACCCCTGCATTTCTTCCCGTGGGGATACATGAAGTCTCTGGTACACAACACACCTGTAACATCCGACTTCAACCTTGTCGCCAGGATCGTGGAAGCAGCGGCACGTGTCCGTGAAAAACTTGGCCAATTTCAATGCGTACGAGACTCCATACGGCGACGTTGTCAAGCCTGCATTGTGGAAAATGGAAGGAATTTTGAACATCTTCTATGATGTAACTATGACTTTTTCCTTCATAACGCAGCCTTAAGTTTGTTAATAAAGTCATGTTAACACCGCTTTCGACTTCCTTTCTTTGTGCGTTGGTCACGTTGCTGTAGCACCGCACGGTTTCATTTCCAAACACAACTTCCTATGTTAAACTTGTTCGCAATGGTCTGATAGACCAGAACTTTTAAAAACCAGAATTTTTAAGTTGAAGTGTTGTAATTACTGATAAGTAAATGTCTAATACTGCATTGGTCCGAACTGGGGTCAAACAATATTGACAAGATCAAAGAAATCTCAGATGTCGATAAAAATGTCGAAGTTATTTAATGTTATTGAAATGCACATAAACTGACATAAATTTATTACAATCTATGTATAATTCATAATACATATTTTAGTCAGGGCCGGCGTTAGGTGAGGGGGGTATGGTTTACTGCAATGGAATATTATTTATGTAGTCTTCCATCGGGCCAGCAACAGATTTTTCGAGTCCCTACTACGTGCTACTTTCCCTCTATATAGATATGCATGTAGGTCAAGTATCATCTAGGGGCGTTACTTCTCCTGCGTGCATATGTGTGTACAGGAGAAGTAGCACTTAGGGGGGCAATACCAAGTCGCCAAACAGAGACAGGCCGCCGTCCGTTGGCGTTAAATAATTTTGGAAATTCTTTAAATGGCGCATTTTGCCATATGTGGTAACCTTGAATGCGCTGGATGCGAACACTAAATTCACAGTAGCGGCCAAACGACTAATTTTAGGAAAAAGTGACTAAACAAAAATTGTTTATTTTCATGTCCTCTACCTGCTGCATACACTTAGCAGTTCACAATTCATTTCCAGTGTGCTAAAAAAGGCACTTTTATGCTTATTGCTGACTATGTGGTACACAGATCCGGATCAGAAAAGGGAATTCCGGATGTTTTTGTCTCTGCTGTGTTATTAGGTGAATCACTTAAATTCTGTATGAAAAAAATATTTTAATTGATGTAATTGGTTACGCAGCCGCGAGGTGGACGTATACACTAAATTTGCTCTATTGCGAAATCGGTTCCGTTTCGGACATGGGTTCCATTGGCCGATATGTTTCATTTGGTGTCTCTACAACCCCTAGAAGTTTGGAAACGACCTTCTGGGACACCCTGTATGTATATATATATATATATATATGTGTATGTATAGTGTCATGTGTTGTATTAAAAATTTAACGTATGTTATGTTTTATGTTAATTTGTAATATGTGTTATATTAAAAATAATCTACAAAGATTCGTTCCGTGCTGTGTAATACTAAGCATCCCAAATTTTCTAGACAATAAATTCAAAAAGACACTAATATCCCAATGTCTAACTTGGTTGAGATGTTTAATTGTCTTTCAAACGCAAGGAAAAGTTGGTTTGGAATGGAACTAAAGACTGATGTGATATTCATGACGGCAGAGGAAAACGAGAGGAAAAATGGTGTGCTGATGGGAAATTTGAACTTGATTTCAATTAAATGGCAGGCATTTTTAGGTTATAAGGCAAGCAGTTTTCAGCGAATTATCCACCAAAAGATGGCTATGTTAGATGCGGTTTACCACCGTGGTATAGGAAACTATACTTAATGAAGAATAGAGACATAGTTACAGAGAAGATAAATACAAGCTATCCACTACGGTACTTCTAGTCAATTTGATGAACGAAGTAGAGGTTGGATACACAGGCGTGTAATGGTTAAAAATATTCTAAAAATTAAACGTGTCATTGTAAAGACCGTCTTTTATGACATAGCCTTTAAATGCTAGCTAGCATATCCGTATTGTACATAGGGTAAATTAAAATCATTTATACAATAAGGTCTTTGCTAACCGAGCCCTCCTTGGTCGATGGAATTTAAGAATGTTTTAAGTACGATGGCTTGGCTGAAGTGTTGATTTGGCGCTGTTCGTTTATTTTTCTACGGTTATGTTCTGAACGAACAGTTTGTCTTGTATTTATTTTAAAATTATTTGTACTACACACATTCAACACCTTTAATATTCAGGCAGCTTCTCGAGAGTCTAACAATATTAAGTCGGTGGGTGTAGAGATCGAGCCCCCATTAGGCATCCGCTGATTCAGGTATTATCTGATGTGTACTAAACGACTCGTATGATATGGGAGCAGAGGTGTGTGTGCTATTTGACAAGTCCTCTTCGAAACAAGTGATGCCAAGTAAATATCATCACCAAGTCATCGTACTTAAAACCTTCTGAACATTCATTGACAGGTTCGCTTGGCTAAAACCGGTTTTCACTACTTACTAGCGGAAAACTTGTTTGCCTTTCAATTTTCGTCATCGTTTCTAAAATAGTGCTATAAAATTTTTCTGCTGTATGTCTTTTCTTATTTAAATAATAATTACATCGTTTTAAAACAACTAAATTAAGGGAGTTTACATTAAAACTCAATTTTACCATTTTTTCTACGACGCTCAATTTTTGGATCACCGGCAAAGACTTCGATTCACCATAGACGGTTAAGAAGAAGTCTACTGTATAGAAATAAGAAAAACAAAAATTTAATACTTATAAATTCTTTTTAGGTTTGCAACATTATTTCGGCATCCAGTTGGAACGTAATCAATACCAATGGTTGTTGTTCTACATATGTTACCAACGAAGTTTTCTGGATTACATATTCCAATCAAATAAATATACAAGCAGAGGTAAACATTATACTTATATGCTTCATCGTAATTTATAATTATCAACCAATCATTGCAGTATTTGTTGACTGTAACCGTCAAGGCAATGTCTTGATGAGCCATATGTCGGAGATGTATCTAATCCGATAAAAGTGCTTTTTATCATTTAGTGTTCATTTTCAGCTCATATTCTCTGTATTTACGTACACTATAATATATTTAATGTATATGTTCCATTACCCGTCATACTTACGGATAATCGAAGTTCGGCAACGCATATTTTGCTTACTTGTAAGCCTCGCTATTTTCCATATATTTTCTACCCTCTTCCGGAACCTTCATTCACGCATATTTTATATCGTCAGTGAAAGAGAGTAGAAAATATATGGGAAATAGCGAGGCTTACAAGTAAGCAAAATATGCGTTGCCGAACTTCGATTATCCGTGAGTATGACGGGTTATGGAACATGCACATTAAATATATTTTGTGAGTATAAAGATATGTTGAATTAGAAAATACCATCGTACCAATATCTGCTATGGTGGTGTGGACTTCGCACGGTGGAGACAATTCCACAATTGATTTCCTAGGCATAGGTTCGGATTCCTCGGAAAGCAGGTTCCTTCCCATGAATGAGCCTTTGATTGGGTTTATAAGATTTAAAAAGTGTAATCAGCTCGCTTGGAACACCAGCAATCAAACGAAAGTTTTCAATGATATGGAAATAAAAGTTTTCAATTACAAATTCTAAGCGCAAAATTCCAGGATGTCTAATGTAATTTAGTAAAAAGTCTGTATGTGCGTGCTTACCTGTTTGCCTGTATTTTTACATCTGAATATTGCATGGCCAGTCAGCTGGGACAAGGTAGATGGCTTAAAAGTCAAACGAAACAATACAGAGTTTCACCAGGAGATTCCATAACAAACAGTTCGACACTGGCATTGTGTCAAGTGACGGCAGAATTCTGCCTTCACTTGACAAAGGGAGCAGTTGGCTCCCGAAACGTCGTGTTTTTAAACCTTACGCCAGTGTCGAAATAACTATTTAAGAATCAAAGTTACGTTAAACTATTGGTCCTATTTGAGATAGAGCCGATTGCTTAACATAGCCTTTGAACCATAAGCTTGTGCAGACCGAAACTTACCATGAATCTCAAACCTACTGATAACAAAACCACGGTTGTAGTATTTGGATATTAGTATGCACTTTTCTTTTAGATGATATGGCTACATTGAAATCACTTTATCTTGTAAATCATTGCAGAAAAAGGTGTGTTGCCACGTATTTATAACATTATAACTGAAATGAACTCTTAACCTTATCGTAGATTATTTTAATTTATATAAATGAGCTGAAAAATTTACGGTAAAACTCCAATAAATAAACGCTGAATAGAAGAGTTATACCAAATAGAATAGATATATTTATAGTCAACACCACTGAAGATTTACTACTGAATAGCTAGCTCTCTCTTATACTCGTGTAAGATTAAACTCAAACTATAGTGTTAAATTTTTATGGCTTTGTAAATTTATGGAGTCTGGTAATGTATGATCAAGTGTGTTTAATAAGCATGACTTTTACATACAAAAGGATAAAAATTGGTAAAATAGCAAATGAAAAAAATAGATCACTTAAGCCTTGGACGCGTCAGCAGCAGAAACAGGACTTAACACTTCATTTCAAAGTCTCCGGTACAAGCTGAAATTTCCTTCATGAAATACCTACCAATAGTTGTGCTTTAAAGAAAGAGAAAGAGAGAGAGTTCCCTATTTAATCATTCCTTAAAATTTTATTTAAATACAAATTTAATGATTAAAAATTAAAATTTTTGGTTTGTTATTAATACCACTGCATGGTTGTTTTGCAGGTTACATACGCTATTTTGAGACGACTAGGTGGTGTATCTTTAACAAAAATAAACGATGACGATTACAAAGGAGTCTGTCAGCAAGGAAATTTTCCACTGTTGACCAAAGCAAGTGACGTATTACGAAAAAAACATGTTGAAGTTGTCAAAGATGCGAACGATTTGCTAATACACGAGGAGTCGAAGCTTTTGAAAGTTTTTGAACCTCTAACCTCAGAAGATATCAGTCCTTATAATTGCAAGCGTAATGGCTATTACAGGGATCGATCAAATTGCAGCAGGTTCTACCAGTGTGCTAAACAGATGCCGATAGGATCAAAAAGTCGTTTTGCAATCTTCCTGTTCGAATGCCCTCCAGGATTAGCTTTTGACGAAGAATTTCAGATTTGCAACTTTCAGTCTTGGTCCCTTTCTTGTGAAGTTTTCAATGAAATTTCGCCAGTTCCGACCAACACGTTCACTTGTCCTTCACCAGGATATCATAAAGACCCCGAACACTGTAAGTGGTTCTACTATTGCTCCAGTTTTGGAGGCAAGTTAAAAGCATACGAGTTCCGATGTCCAAATAGTGACTTAGCATTTGATGCCGAAAAGATGCTTTGTAACTGGAAAAATCTTGTTCCAGGCTGCGAAGGAGATGGTCTGAGCTATACTCCACATAAAAAAACCAATACACACATAGAATCAGCTCGAACGGCAAAATCTTTAAATGTAGATTACAAGATTGACCAAAAGATTCCTCTTCTTTCAATTTACGGTGGCCAACAACAACAGAACAGCCAAAGACGATTTGAAACTCCTATCACAGAAACTACATACAGAAGTAGGGTGCAATATATTAATAATGATGGAGTGGCAGATTTTCCATATGCAACAAATGCAAACAACGAAAATCCAAATCAGTTGGAAACAAACATAGATATGGACACTCCCATTGCCCAAGCACGAAATCATCGTAGACAACAATGGGGTCAAGGTAAGCGATTTGAAATTCCTAGCTCAGAAATTAAACAAAGAAACGACCAAGTACCAATTATTGATACAAAGCCCCAAGATAATAAACGTATGCAGCACATACTCAATGGTGAAGTAGTGGAGCTTCCACATGAAACAAAAATAAACAACGAAAGTTCAAATTTATTTGAAATAAACAAAGAAATACGCACTCCCATTGACCAAGAACGAAATAACCATAGACGACAATGGAGTCAAGATAGACGATTTGAAATCTCTAGCCCAGAAGTTACACAAAGAAAAAATGACCAAGCATCAATTATTGATACCAAGCAGCAAGATGACAAACGAATACATTACATGCATAATGGTGAAATAATAGACCTTCCATATGCAATAAATATAAACAACAAAGATTCAAAAACATTCGAAACTAACGTAGAAGTACATGCTTATGTTACTCAACCTCGTACTAATCAAGGACAACAGTGGGATCGAGAAAGACGATTCGAAATTCCCAGTTCAGAAATCGCACAAAGAGGAAAAGACCAAGAATCCGTTAATGAGACGAGGCAACGAGACGCTAAACTGATACAGGAATTAAACACCGGTGAGGTGAGCCTTCCATATGTAACGAATACAAACAGCAAAGATCCCAAAACATTTGAAACGAATGAAGGAATATTTACTTCCGTTGGTCAAGTACCTAATAATCAAAGAAAACAATGGGGCCGAGGACTAAGAATTCCTGATCTAGATATTAATCAAAGAAAAAAAGAGCAAATATCAGCTACTGATGTAAACGAACGAGACAATGTACAAGGACATTATATAAGAGTTAGCGAAATAGCAGATCTTTTGTACATAACAGATATAAACGAAGATCCAAAAGAATTTGCAACGAGTGGACAAGTACTTGGTTATCGAGGACAACAATCAGACAACAGGGAAAAAATTGGATCATCCCATTTAGAAACTACAGAAAGGAAAAAAGAGCAAATAACAGCTACTGATGCAAAGGATCGCGACAACAAACAATCGCATTATATAAACAAAGATGAAATAGCGGGCCTTCTATACGTAAAAGATATAAACAAAGATCCAAGAACATTTGAGACAAATGAAAAAATACTTGGAAATCAAAGACAACAATGGGGCAACAGGCAGAAAAGTGGACCTTCCTACTTAGAAACCATAGATGGGAAAAAAGAGCAAATAGCAGCTACTGATTCAAAAGAACGGGACAATAAACGGTTACATTATATAAATGAGGACGAAATAGCCGGCCTTCTATACGTAACAGATATAAACAAAAGTACAATAACATTTGAAAGAAATGAACAAGTACTTCGTGATCAAAAACAAAAGCGGGGAAAAAGCGTTGGACCTTCGGATTTAGAAATTATAGAAAGAAGAAAAGAATATATATCTGATATTGATGTAAAGGAACTAGACAATAAACAAGAGCATTATTCAAATAGTGGAAGATTACCAGAACCCTTGCGTAATATAGATATAAAGAACCACGACTCAAAATCAGTTGACACTGGAAAAGCAATAAATACACCGTACTTAAGTGACACACATCAGCAAGGAACACATAGAAACAAGCCAAATCATTTTTCAAATAAAAGAACAGGTAATGGTAGAAGTGACAATGCACACCAAAACGAAGATTGGACAAAGGTGTCAGAATTTTCAAGCTTCTCAGTCAATCATCCCGGAAGTACCTCATTGAATAAAGACGACACAAGCATTTCCAGAAGTTTGGATAAAAGTTATGGAAATGGGGAAGCCAGAGTTCGATGTTCTAAGATGGAAACATATCAGGCTCTGGCCAATAACAATATTGCCGACAAAGTGCAAAACGAACATCCCTTGGGCTGTGTTAGTGAGGTCTCAGTAACCATAAATGCACCAAAAAATATGAGTGGGATTCAAAGAGTGATGACCCGTAGCACATTACAAGATCGAAACAGAACCTATGGTCGGAGTCTCACATTGGATTCTAAGGATCTTTTGGATATACCCGCTGTAAACACTTACGAAGAAGATAACACAGCATTTATCAAAACGGGAATAACTGCAAGTTCCAACAATCCCGTTGTGTTACTGGTTAAAGCCACATCTAACATGAATGCAAGAAATTCATCGGGGAATTCATATGATCTTTTCCGTAGACAGCCAAGCATAACTAACCCAGATACTAGTTTTAATAGAGTTCCTACAAGAAAGGCAGCAGAAACTGATTATAATATTCCAGGAGTGGGGAAGAGCAGTCCAGTAAATGAATCAACGGTAAATTATGTCAGCAGCAGAGCAACATTCGATTATCTAAACAACAGCAAAATACAAACAACCAATGACGATTCATCAACATTTCATCAAATTAACCCAAACTTCATGCAAAAATTAAGCACAAGATCTGACGAATGGGATTCGCCGTTATCAAATCAGAATGACCAAAGATATCAAAAACTTATTGCAAGAGAACCAAATACTGTGAGCAGTATCGATAACATTGAAATGGCAAAACAAGTCACTGGAAGGTATACTATTAGTGAAAATGATGAAAATAATCATTTTAGTGAAAAAGTAACCTTACCCGAAAACAATAGACAATTTAGAGGTCTTTTACTGGATGTTGACATCAATGGAGGGCAACGGATGTCTCCTGGCGTTTTATACGTTGTAGAACCAAATCGCTGGCAGAAACAGCCAATACCTCATATAGAAATCATTTCATTGAAGGATGAAGATATTTCGTTTGATTCAAATAGTAAAATTGCTGGAGACGACAAAAATGACTTCACTAGTGTAGTTACAAACGAAAACAACATAGGAGCAAATCAAACCCACCCTTCCAATGTAATGGCTCCGAATATAAATAGTAGGGTAGAGTATTATGTCGACTTTTCAAGTACAACTGAAGAAGCAGTAACAGCCAAAACTTTTAGGACACACAATACAAGTCAACCAGTTTTCGTAACACAGTCTCCAGATGTCATGGGAGATTTAGAACAAACTGATAAATTTACAACTCAATCGGAAACTGAACCAGATGGGATATATGATTCCAAATACACAATCCAAAGCTCCCAAGCTGGTGATAATGATTTGGGACGACATTCTGGTAATATTAACTTTCAGAACCATTCATACGCAACCGCAAGTTCTAAAAATACCACAAACCTTCATTCACGGAACGAACAGGGATTGCTCAGGAAAACACTTCAAAATCCTGATTCATTAACAGAACAAGCACATACCACGGTACATCCAAAAAGGAATAGATTTACCTCGATACGGAAACAATTATTAAAACAAAATCCAAATGCAGATTTCATTATCGCCTCGCATAATAATGATGGACAAAATTTAAAACAGAATATGGGAAACCATAATGAGAAAATTCCAATTCGATACACACAACCAAATACCAAAGTACAAATATCTAGATCACCGGTAACGTCGAATTCCAAATCAACAATCACTGATCGAACCACCACAAGGAGCATAGAACTTGATGAAAAATTAAACATTGGAACTGTAGATACTAAGAGCGATGCAGTAGTAGAAGAAATCAACAAAATTAAGGAACGCTTAGCGCTGCAGACGTTGGAACGTATTCCAGTTACTACCCATAAACCATCCATAAATATAAACAGGAAATATGTGGAAAAGGAATCAAGCGACACGTATTTTCCATCACTGGACTCAGATTTGCTTCAGCGGCAATGGTTCATTTTACCATCGAATTCAAGAATGGATCGCCAAACATCAACTTCCAGAAGCAATTCCCGAATGCCGAAACGCATAGATCTGCAAGCAGACAAAGATAATGGCGCCATTGAAGATGCAAAGCAGGGTAATAGTGCATTCCACTCAAATCCTTATGTCGAACCGCGTCAAGCACAAAACTTGTTTAGATGGAATGTACCATTCTTAAATGATAAAAAACGCATTGTAGCTCCAGAAGTAGCGTGCACGAGAGAAGGACTTTTTTATGACCCCAACGATTGCAGCAAATTTTACGAATGTTATTGGGATAAGTGGCTAGAAAAATTCACAATTCATATGTTCTCATGTCCTGTAACACTTGTTTTTGATGAAAGAATTTCGGGCTGTGTCTACCAAGATGATCAGACTCCATGCATCCGTTCCTAAATGTATTGGTGGTTGTTAGGGCAA
The DNA here is from genome assembly GCA_006491805.2 of Dysdera silvatica. Lineage (NCBI taxonomy): Eukaryota > Metazoa > Arthropoda > Arachnida > Araneae > Dysderidae > Dysdera > Dysdera silvatica. The sequence goes on from QLNU02014176.1 coordinate 167,831,468, forward strand.
ACAGACTGATGAAGTACAGGAAAAACATCCTTAATCTGAAATGCTGGGGATTAAGTGTGTTTCGGAATATGGTAATATAAATATATGGTATGGTGTAGCTGGAAAAAGAAGAATTAGAGGGTGGAATCTTCTCAAAAATCATGGACAAACATGGAAGTGGGGGAGTGAGGAGTGGTCAAAAGTTATCCTAAATTAGAACACATGATTTATGGAAGATTTTTCTGAAGTCGTAGTCTTATATCCTCTTGTAAGGGTGAAGATAGGTATTTTGGATTGGGGATATTCAACATATCACAGTTAGTGCTGAGTTCTAAAATCTCTAATTTGTTTCCATTTCCAACATTCCATTTGTTCATATTCTGGAATTCCGAATTACAAAATATTGTATACCGGGGTTTCAAGTTATACTTGAAATGGATATGGATGAAAGTGAATGATATTAAGTATTATTACGCGATTGTGAAAAATAATTACTGCAGGCCATTAATTTTCATTGTAGTGCCATTGTCTTAGAACGGTATTGGTTCATTTTGAATACTAATCATTCTTATTCAATAGTGATCAAAAAATAAAATTAAAAAAAAAATTCGATGACTCACAAAAAGTTTCATACCCCTGTTTGTTGACAGCCGGGTCGCTTTAGTATATCACAAAAAACAATAACCTTCCTATTTTCAAAAACATTTAACAGGAACTTCCATCTCACAACTGTTTTCTTACCATAAACGTATTTCGCATTTTCTCTCGTCTGTGGAAGTTATGGCCGATCTCTGCGCTTACGTTAGTCCTGTAAAAATCTTTAAATCAGCCACCTCTCTTCTTTTTTATCCGCAGTGGCGTAGATTGGGGGGCATTGGGGCAAAAGCTCCGTGCGCAAAATTTCAATATTGGACAGGTGGAAGGAAGTGCATCGGGTTTTAACGGGCGTAATATTTAACTTGTGCTGGCAACCCATGATACGCCGCTGTCTATCCCTTCACTATTCGTCCGCAATAAGCATTTCGTGCATTACTTGAAACAATACCTCTCTTTAAGTTGAATTTGTTCGGGACTACTTGGCCGCAGATCATGCTAGTTCATCATTTTTCGCCAGTCTTCTACGAGTCTATCTGTCAAAGATTCTGAGCTTGTTTCAAGAATTTCTTATTTTTAGACTAGGTTATGAAAATGGGTATTCATCTCCATCATCGGGCTAGAAAAATTATAATATCGCACTATATTCCCTGCGAATAACACATATACTGTGATATTATATGAAAATTATATTCACTATGAATATCATATAGTGATAGTGCATAATAGTCTGAATCATGAATGTTACTATTTCACCTTTTATGTTTCTGTATGTAAAAGTTCTTCAGATCTGCAAACATGTTTTTTTCCAAATCAGACTTTTGCAATAATGAAGTCCAAGACTGAAATAAAGATTGTGTTATTTAAACAACAGTACAGTTTTACAATTTTTATCATTCTAGTAGTTATTTTTTTTTACCAATAACATTAGCGTAGAGAGTCAATCATTGAAATAAATGAGGATTGAATGCAGTTTTGATAACCGAACTTCCATATAATCGAACACTACAATGATATCAGGTAAAATAAGAAAAAAAAAAAAATGAACATTGCACATTAGCGGGTTTCAATAGGTATTGAATTCTATATTGTTTTTGCCTTGGTCTGTATGTCGACAATAAAAATGATAAAGTAAAGAGTTTCTGTAAATACACTAACGCCAACTATAAGCTGAATGCTAATGACAGCTCGTACAATTAACCTTGAAAACCCCGAGTTACTCACTGTACACATTTCTTTTTTCTTTTTCTTTTTTTTAAAGCACACTGAGAAACTAATTAGATCTCAAAATTTCGTATGCAAAATTCTCTAAGACTGCAAAAGATTAAATTTTCGTGGCCAATGAACATTAACTTCGATCATAATACGCCCTTCTATTGCGTAACTGGCATTCTATAAAACTGTTAACAATTGTGGGCTATTGTAATTCTTCTGGTCATCGCCATTATAGTTCCCTGGAGACGCTACTAATAATGCCGTCATGACGTACTCAAATACCTTATAGACAATTGGATGTCTTCGAACAGTTGGGATGCGTGCAAAGCAGGCTGATCATATCGAGCAATGGGGCGTCATTTGGCCCGTATGGATACGGCTGTACAAAGGTGCTGGAAGCAATAGTTGTTGCAAGGTATGGATCGGCGAAAAGAAGGCTTTGGAAGACCAAGATGCATAAGATAGGTAGATTGTGCGACAGGCCGAACTGAACCAATGGCATCACTGTCCACCATACAAAGTGCTGCAGCTTCTTACATACAACCTGTGGTACCTTCCACCACTTTTAGTGCTTGGCTGAGGCAAGGTTACGCTCAAGTCGCACTTTAAGACGTATGTCTTTAACCTCCAACATTAATAAAAGTGTCTGGAGCGGTGTCGCATCCAGGGCCGGAGCAAGCAAATTTGCCGCATTAGGCGAACGCGTGGGCGCCCCTCTCCCATAAAAAAATTAACGCTCCAATACGTCTTGCCCCAATTCGTCTATCCAAAAGTGAAAAAATGGGGCACATTCTGCTCTGTCACTCCGGTTAGAAGTATGACAGTCACAGCTTATCACATAACAGATAATTTACCATGTTTGGCGCAGTATAGCCCAGATGCTCTTGCGCCATAAAACACCTAAACAAACAAACAAACAAACATAACAGATAAATTATTAATAAAAAAGTCTGGTATTTTGCTGCTGCTGGAGAAAATTGTAATTCTCAATGCTTGTAATAATTCACAAAAACATCAGAAAGAAAAGGGCACCCTCCATGCCTCTAATATGGCAGCAGTACTGCTAGCATCACTGAAAGGTGTAGGAAAATGTTATTCAGGGTTACGTAAATTAGTCAGAGGAAAGTTTAATAATGTAAAAAAAAGGGGGGTAAGAAGTTGAGGGTATGAAAAAAAATGGATAAGAGAGATATGAATAAAGGGTAAATATTGGTGAAGGCATTTAACTGAAAATAACACATTTAGTCCCACTTATTTATTGTCAAGTTTATCTCAATCGTCCTACAATATTAAATGCCTTTAAAAAAAATCTGCCGTTTAAGGCGATTTAGCGCGCTCTATGTGCCGCTCTAGGCGGCCACCTACTTCGCACATATATGGTCGCGACGAGCCTGGTCATACACGATCCTTAGTGTTGCCAGCAGATTGGCATTACATAGTGTTCAGGGATGAATCCTGCTTAAGTTTTGGAGATGATGACCATCGCATCGGTGTGTGTGGAGATCAAGCAAGCGCTTCCAAGCAGACTTGGTTTTGCACAGGCACACAGCCATTACTACTGGTGTGATGGAACGGGATGATATCTCCTACGATAGCAGATCACTCCTAGTATTCTTGCATGCAATCTTAATAGCTCAACGATATGTTGCTAACATCCTTACACCTTTTGTATTATCCTTCGTAGCACGCCAACCTGGGGCCATTTATCAACATGACAATGCATGGCATTGGCACCGACGGCATAAAAATATCGGGGGTGGGGGAGGACAACATGCCAGTAGAAGGCATTTTGTTTGAAATTGAAGGGAGATATGGAACCCCAAAACCAACATTGGGAGCGACGATTCCTCTATCGCGACGGCTAACTACGCCAGTGATGCATGGTCCCAGTATCTGTGGTTTGCCTCCACGCAGTGCAAACTCTTCCTTGGCCAGCAAGTTAATCAGATTTTTCGTCAATTGAACAAGTATGAGACATGGTAGGCAGCGAGATCTCGGTACCACAAAATATAGAAGATCTGGAATAACAATTACGGACGTCTAGCAAAATCTATCGCAAGATGACATTAGAACTCCATATCATTCTTTCCCTAGTCGTATACAAGCATGCATCACGGACAGGGGAGGTTTTGCCACTCGCTGATTGTAACATCCAATGTGCAGTTGCTAGCCGTTGAAGCGTTCAATGGCTTGAAATTCAAGACACCGTGTCCGTCCTACTATTACACTGCAGTGCTTACTCACTACTAAGATGACCTCTTCCAGAAATTTCAAGACATGAGTCTCACCACACCTAGAACTATACAGGACCTATTTGCTTCTCAACTGTCTAATCATACAACGCTGCAAGTGGTGAAGGCAGTCTGCCGTTTCTTCACGCGCACAGGCAGCTACATCTAGCTGCCTTCCTTCCTTCCTGTTTTACTTGATTAATTTGTGCACATTTATCAATACAAGTTTCCTGTACAGTCGCTTGAAATCTCATTATTATAAACTTCATCATTCCACTAACTTGGAGCTCTTTTTCTACAGCAAGGCCACAAGTCGTAAGATTTCAAAGAGAGCAACCCCACTTCTACGAAATTATTTGCTTTTCTACATATCAACAATCAGGTCTCTGTACTTACTTCTCCTGGAAATACAGTGCCACTAGTTCGGCCAACATTTCCAAAACATCCACACATGCGCACACACGCACCTTGAAATTCTAATAATTTCATTACCTATGTACATATTTGACGCATATTTAATTTCAATGCAAACATACCTTCATCATGGCGGGTTTTTTTTTTCAAAGGAAAAGAGTATATACAGTATAATACTATTCATCAATGCGGATATTCCGTAAAACTCGTCACGAAATTCCGTCATGGGCAATCGTCACAAAAAATTGTCACGAAATCCCATTAAGGGAAATCTTGAAAAACAGTCACAGGGATCTTCAACCTTTTTCAGTCCAAGGGCCAATTTTGCTTATTCTTGTAGGCCCGCGGGCCGCACTACGGTATCAATAATATTAGGACTAAACAAAGGGGGAAGGGGTTCGTAGGAGGTGATCCCCCTAGATTCGCTTTTGTTGCCTTCTTTTAGATCCCTATATTAGTTTGCGCCCCCCCCTCAAAAAAATATTTTCTACATCGCAGCTAGAACTGAATATACATATATAATAACGTAGAATATATATGGAAGCAAAAAACATTTATAGTACTTTTAGTTATTAATATATAAAGCGAAATCAAATCTTTTAGTGAGATTTATAGCACTGTTTATTTTTAACTTCATCTTGAAAAGAGTTGTTCGCAGACGTGTATGTTCCCGAACAGTGATATCGTTTTCGGAGCATGCAGTCGGATGGTTGGGAAGATGTTCTTATCGATTTATTTAGAATAGAATTCATTGAGTGGTAAGTTGAATTTTATTTTAAAATCACTGTTGCACTGCAAATCAATAAAACTACCTTTAATATCGATATACGCAAGAAAATTAATGTAAAACACGATTGAGGGAAGACCGTGTGTTTAGTTCTCTAGCGTTTTAAGATAATTATTACTAAATGAGATCAGAATCAAATAAAACGCATAGACTTAAGTTCACAGGGGTAAGGAATGAATTTTTGTGTAGAACAATTTGTGTTTTTTCATGAGCCAGCGGGTTGAAGATCCCTGCGTTACGAAATCTCAACATGGAAATCGTTATGAAATACCGTCCCGTAATGCCATTACGATCGTCATGGAGTACCGTCACTGGAAATCATCATGAAATACGGTCACGGGGAAAATTGTCATGAAGTTCCATCACGGGAACTCATTACGAAATTTCAATGCTGGAAATCATTACCAAATACCGTCAATAAAAGATTCAATACGAATGGCAACACGCTAAACTGAAATACCGACCTTAATCGATTTGTTTACTGACTTGTTTTATATCAAATTTACATAAAATTAACTGAGATGATTAGTCCCTTAAAACTTCGTCATCATTGTCACGTAGATTATCGAATCAGTTACGCAACATTTTGGTTGATTGAATTTTCATGGCGCAAGGACAGTAACGCAAAATTTTGATTAAAAATATATATAACATTTGTTCTTATATATTAGCTTCTCTCATTTTACAGGATTACCATTGGTGTAACTGGGGAAGAGCTTAGCCCACCTAGGAAATATTTAGCCTTCCCTAAAAATTTAATATAAATGCCATGTGCCTAAGACTGAGTTGGGATTATAGCCCCTCCTAGGAGTTAAGGCTTAATTACACCAATATCAATCTAACAGAGAACAGTGGTTCTTATCTGGTATAAAATTCACTATACTTGTACAAAGAGAGCTACATCCTACAAGGATAAACGTACAAGTTTCCTGCAGCACTCGTGAAAATACAACTTTACTTATAGCTTTAAGTATAAACAGTATATTTCACGGTGCAAGGACGACTAAGGTCGTTTTGCGCCGGAACTTACGGTTTTCTGTGAAATCCAAACCTAGTGAATCAAACTCCAGACTAACCTGAGCAGAAAAGCGGCACGTATTCTACGGCCCCATTGGGATTGAATCAGAGTTAATGGCGTAAGATATGAAAGTGTCACCACTATGACATAGTAAGGGTTGTGTAAACGTCATCGATTTTAGTGTTCTGTAAAAATATTTTATATTTAAGCTAAAAAACATTACGATAGAATGCTGATTACTATGGGAGTTATTAAATGTTCACCTGTGAAACTTTAAATTCATGTAATATCACCTCATTTTCCGAAGCCTACAATTAGTCATTTCTTTATAATTTCATTATTAGGTGATGTAACTGCAGCTGATTTACAAATAATTGTTTGTTTGTGGTTTTACGGCTCAAGGACTACAATGGTCATGCTGCGCCGGGACCTACTGTTTTCCGAGGAATCCAAACCTCTTAAGGCCTAGGGAACCAAACCCCGAACTAGTGCGACCTTCATGAGACCTCTGAGTAAGCATTGGAAGTAGAACCGGAGTTAACGGCGCACTAGGCAAATGCGTTACCACACTGCGCCACCGTAGGACGATTTACAAATAATCTGCATATAAAAAACACGTCATAACTGCATAACAAGTATAAAAATGTAGTCGTGATAAAATAGAAGTGAAAACAAATAATGTAGGAAAAATATTTAATTGCATTTATGAAAATTAAATTACTCATACATGGACCACAGATATTGGATTAGTAATATTAAATTAACAGTTTTTCAAATCAGCCGATAATGTGGCAACAACAGATGTTAAAATATTAAAATTTGGTAAATCGTTCTTTTCCTTACGAGTAATTCAATATCTATTGCATTAGTGGTTACAAAAATATATATATGCAATTGTTTAGTATTGTCACAAAACTAATATGTATATGTCATACATATATCATGTAAAAGATGGGGAAGATTTATTTGAATTTCCAAGACAAAATTATTCTGATTTACAAAATGTAAAATTATTGATTTACATAAAGTAAAATTATTGATTTACAAAATGTAAAATTATTCCGATTTATAAAATTAGACGATAATAATAAAATTGCTGATATAGTAGAACTCGGATTATCCAAACTTCACTGAATATGCCATGCTGGACTTTGTTTTTAAACCCTGTTTTTAGTAGACACATACAACCTCTGTTCAAAAAGTTCGGTCAAACATATATATTTTGTGAAAGATATTCACACATACTGGCAAACGAGGTTCACTATCCTTCAAAGTAATCACCATCCGACGTTATGTACATTTAACAACGTGTGTATAAAGAAAACTGCGAAGTGCACCGGAATTACGCAAGAAGGCATCTTTCAAGATGCACTTCAGTTCGGCGGTCACATTTTGTTAAATCGCCACAATCGTCGAAAATCTTTATCCTTTCGAGGCTCTCTTCAGTAACGGAAACAGGAAGTAATCCACGGGCATCAGATTAGGAGAGTAGGGAGGGTGAGCAAGTGACAAAATCCCCTTTTTGGCTAGAAATTGGAGTACAATTTTTCGTTTGCAGCCCTCCCCCCCCAGTCTTTTTGACTATATCTATAACTATAATTTGAGATGTTTTTGATTCAGTAACTGAATGACGATCTTTGACTGATAAATTATGGCATGCACATTTTGCTGAAGTAGACAAGTTTACATGATGCTTCAAAAAATGTGCAAGCATTATCCTGCAAGAAAGCGATGGTACCTGCAGCGTTTAAAAATAAACAAGGTAAATTATGTCCAGTGCCTATGATAACACAATGGAATTCACGGTTCAAAAATAGTGCAGTATCATTTTCGGAAGTGAAATGGAACTTATTCCTGACACTGCTATTCTTTACATATGACAGCTTCTGAAGAAAAGCAAATACACCAGTAAAGGCTTTCAGTTTATTGCGGAACACAAACACATTTTGATGGATATGTTGTTGTTCTTTGAAACATGCAAAGGGTCTATACATAATTCATACAACATGTTACACGATTCACAATCTAAATTGCAGTTAAAATCGGGGACAATCTATTCTCGGAAATGTGAATGAAATTTATTTCTGCAAGAAGTGTTTCCAAAAACCATAGCAAAGTTGGACATCTATTACTACCCTGAAGTGGCAACCTATAAAAAGCGAGGATCCAAGTTTTGACAATCTGGTTTGAATTTTATGAAGAATGTTCGAGTGTTTGATACAGAATAAGTTCCCTACCTGGATATTGATGACGACATGGTTTTCAAACGTATTCCAGGAATGGACGACCCATCATTAGGACTAGGGTTTGCCACATGTAATGAATATGTGAAAGAATGTATGGTTCCTGATACAAATCAATTCTGGAATTCTGGGGTAGTTTCAGAGAAATTCTCAGAACTAGCATGAAAAGCATCCTCAGTATTAACAAATTCTGTGGACTGCGAAAGAGCTGTCTCCTCTTACGTCCAAGTATTTACAAAACAAAGACAGGGTTTTCGGGAATCTTCACTTGCTGGACTAGCATTTGCATATTTTAACAAACTTTAAAAACCGCATTGCCTCATTACCATAATTATGGAAATATTCTTTCATTTTTTTTTTTGTACTGGCAACAGAAAAGTAAAAAGTTTATTAAATGGATATTTCATTCAAACTAGATGTTTTATAATATGATTGTATACTAGCATACTACTTTTCCTTGCTCGCTAAATTTCGATAAGTTGCAGCATCAATATTGCATAATTTCAAAAATTTTCGCACACAATTTATAGGGCCCTAATTATACACAATTATCCAGACTTGCTTTTGTTCCAATTAGCCGGGATAATTAGACTTTTCCCACGTTTAATTTTTCAAGAAAATTGGCTACTGTGTCCACATTTCCTCAGCTATCTGTCTCCACAGTGACAAAGTTGACATAAGTTTTGAGTAACTTTTTCTTGCACTTCATGGAGCAAACGCAGCCAAGAATATAATGTGAAAGCAAGGCTGAGTACAACAGGGTGGGGAGGGGTGGAGCAAATCCTCTATTTAAAAAACAATCGCTGCAAAACAAATATTTTACGAAATTTTTAATGTAAGAAAATTTTGTTTTTATCAACCCCTCCCCCCCTTTTTTTTTTGCAAAACATTTCCCTTATTTTGACATCTTGTACAGAGGCCTACGTCTCCATATCAGGGTCAACGGTGTTTTAGAGGAATTAGAACCTTTATTTATTAGGAAATCGAACTCAGAATTACAGATTAGTATAAAAAAATGTAGGCGTTCTGTACCATTAGGACTGAAACCCAGGTTTCCCGGTAGACAAATGTGCTAGCTCTACGCCATTGAATAATAAATTCTGAACAGACATGACTGAACGTTATGATGACACGATGAGTCACAGTAAACCTATGATGGAAGTTTCGGATGATCAGTTACAGCAGTGGTGACCAAATGGCAGCTAACAGGCCCACATTTGGTCAGTATAGCTCTTTTATTTAATTAAAATTCATTAACTAGTGGCAGTCCAGTCATCATTTTAAATATATGCATACAACTATATAATATATTATATTGGTTGCAAGAATAATAATATCAGGCTAGATTAAAATCGATTGATATTATCTGTGCCTCAATACTTTTACTACGCATAAAAAATGATTGATACAAAGTTTGTTTATCACAAAAATTCACATTATTACATTGGCTAGACACAGGGTTTGCAAGTTCCTGGCACGGCGGTTATAACCACTGGTTATAAACGGTTAAAACTGGCATGGCAGAAACTAGTTTCTGCCACAAAAGTGGCAATAACCGGCAGGGACCCAGAAAATAGTTATTTCATGCGTTAAAAACTTATCAGAATACCCCAACTTGCAAAAGGGAATGTATTTTAAAGTAAAATAGGTTTCGCTACAATGTGTATAGTATTTATTCAAAGGTTACATCATAGCAAATTCACTAGCATTTAAGTTCAGGCTGATCTTTTCGATAAAGCAGTCTATAGCAAAAGATCAATTTTCATGCTATTTCCTAATTCAAACAATTTCTTAATTTATTATGAATAGACCAATAGCTTAAGAAAAATATTCTTCCAAGCCCATCAGTACTGCAGGCAATATCGTCGGTGCATAAACAAACAGGTACAAAATCTTCATTTATAGTTTTCTTTAAACTATACCACCACATAGAAGTCTGGACATTTTCTAAGATTTTATTGGAGTAGTATGTTTTAGGAAAAGGAGCTCATTTTGCTCAAGAAGCTATAATGTGAAGTACAAAATTTAGGTTAATGACATTAAGGAATTTCCTAGTATTTTCTTCCTGCTCATGTGACAATTTAGATCACATGTACTTTGGATGAAGTATATAAACTGGCATATATGATGTTGAGTTATTGCCTGATTAAGTTTACTTTTTACCCTTTTTTTTCATTCATTTCTGTAAGGTTATTATCACTTAGGATTAATTTCACATGCATCTGTAATAGAAAAGTTACCTTTCGAATCTCAAACAAGGCAACAGCAATAGGTTTCAAAGTTGCAATACGTATTTTTACATCTTTATTAATCATCTGATTATTTATGACCTGAAAAGTTCCTTTATCATCCATATCATTTTCATGATCTTCGAGTAACATGGATGATTCTTTAGGAATAATTCCAAGAAATCTACCTGGTTTTTCCACCTTATATTGCCTGGTATTTGTGGCTTCACAGTATTTATGTATTCCTTTAGCCAAACATCTTGTCTGTAATTATTTCCAAAATATTTCTAAACAGATACCATATTCTTTACAACAGACAAAAAAAAAAAGTTTAGTTCATTGGCTATAATATGGCATATCCGATTGATCATAAAACAATGAAGCTTTTTATACAGACAGTCTATCAATGTTTTTGCTTTTTATTTTATAGCCAAAGGTCTAATGAGGTAGAGAAGATAAGGCGAAATAGGCATAATAAGTTAAATAATATGGCCTGCGAAAGATGGTTTTTGTAACAAATCTTTGATGTACTCTAGTATTTTTTAATTATTTTAAAATATTTTAATTATTAAAATTATTAATATAAAGCTTTATAATATACTACAGTGTTTCATCTAAAGCGAAATAGAAGGGCGCAATGCTCTGCCGAACCTATTAAGCGCCATGCCCTTCAATTTTTCCGCCCTTGTGCCCATATGTCCCACCCAACCCTCGGAAAATAACGCACCATCCTTCCCCGATGATGATTCAAATTCCCACGTTAGAATCCAAAACGCGTGATGAAATTTGTTGATTTATAAAAATTCTGTAGTCCAGCATTTCATTTTCGTAATAACACTGATGGTTTTGGCAAAACGAGATTGCTGACGAATATTTGTAAACAAAGCACTGTTGCCAGGTTTGCAGACTTTCAACCACGGACTACTGCGATAAACGTTAGCGGTTCCACGTATTTTTGAGATCAAATTTTTGTTAAAATCAATTTGTTTGTCTTTAAGCACTAAATTAAGCATGTTTTACATCCCTATTTTATTACTCTTACTTGTCATATAGTATAGGATATTGTTTAACTAAATTATAGTTATATTAATTTAATTATTATTTTGTATGAAGTTGAGATTTTTTAATCTTGCCATCTGGCAACAGTTCTGTTAGATCACAATCACACATACTTTCCCCTGCCTTTCACATATACTCTAGGGAAAAAAAAATGCTTACCTGCAAACAAAAACTAAAACATTTCATTAAAGAAAGCAGCAATAGGAACTAATCAATTAAGACGTTGTTTAAAGGAGTTAGTAGCAGCAAAGCTGAAGTAACCGCGGATGTTCATTATGAGTATTCATAATGAATACTCATAATGAACATCATGAGTATTCATGTATTTAGAGTGCCAAAAAAAAGAGGCCTTTTGTCAGGTCATGCGCCCTGCCCTAATTTTTTTTCTAGATGAAACACTATATACTAAATTACTGTCATAAAAAAATAGATTTGCAATCTTTCATTTACTAAATGACACAATACAATACTGTTTTAAGTACTTTCATAAGTTTCTGCCACTGGCATGGCAAAAACTAGCTTCTACTGACAGAAAGCCAACCCTGGTTAGACATGCTCCCCATCTAAGTTTATGCATTTCTGCCATCTGACTGAGAGTTTCCAGATGGCTGTAGTGAACCAATTTTTGGATGTGTTGGAGCATCATCTATAGACAATAGTCCGCTACTCGCAGTTACGTTGCGTCATGTCATAAATAAACTCCACAGGACAGGGGAAACACCAAGAAATAGATACCAGGGATCGTGCGCTACGTGAAATGCACAAATGGCGCTACCAGCTCGTGAACGATTAAGGAAAACGGTTATTCTTCGAGTCGCTGACAGTGCAAGCATAGATAGTAACAATGAAAATGATTATTATACACAGTGATGGACAGCATGATTTTTGTGGAAAGAGGAGGTTTCACGAGACAATATCCATCGTCGTATAATGTTAGTGTGTGGAGATAAAGTACCATCAAGGCGAACTGTTCATTGGTTGTCCAAGTTCAATAATGGGCGACGGCAATGTAACTGCGAATTGCAGGCTATTGTCCATAGATGGTGCACCAACACACATCCAAGAACTGGTTCACCACAGTCATCCAGAAACTCACAGTCAAATGGCGGAAGTGCATAAACTTCGATGGGTAGTATGTCTAGCCAATGCAATATTCCTTTTTTTGTGAATAAAATATTTTCCACCATGTGACTGAATTTGTGCCAATCATTTCTATATGTAGTAATAATATACATATCTGGCCTCTTGATAGTAGCTTTTTTTTTATATTTTTCGATTTAGTGACCTTCAACCAATTTTAATTGGCCACCACTGATTTAAAAGAATAATTTGCACCGTGTAAAAGTACAAAACGTGAATGATTCTTCAATCTTCTTCCCCAGTATAAAATGACTGGAAATGAGTACATCCCTGATGTACGAACTAAGGAAAAAAATCCCAACCAGAAAAAAAGTCTCTTTCTAAAATGATTTTAAATAAATGCAAAGTTTTGAATCAATAGTTTTCCCTAACTAAAAATAGCTAAGCAAGTTTCCATCAGCTGACTTTATGCACACTTGTGTCCATTAATAGGTAGGTAAGGATTTTTGAAGTGAGTTCCGTTATATGCACCTGCTCCTACAAACAAAAAAATACCAAGTATTTACGTTAGCATGGTTGAAAAAATATAACTATTAATGAAGTGCATATAATTTATAACGAAATGTATATAATTTATAATGAAAAGCAAAAATATAATTCATAATGAAGATGGATATAGGGTGCCCATAATTAATGTTCATAAATCAAAAGCCTGTAACTGGGAAGCTATTCAGTGGAAAGAAGTTGTACTTAATTAACATAAGGACGTCTGTGGTGGTGATAAAATTTGACAGTTTGTTCTATGGTGCAAGGACAGTAAAGGACATGTTTGTGCCGGGACCTACAGTGCACAAGGCAATCTGAACAGTAGGGCCTAGGTTGGTTGTATGTTTATGGCACAAAAGGCCTGGGAAACCAACATTTCGACTACAGTGAGCAGTTTGTCGATAAGCAGGGCTGTTCCCAAAGGGTATGCGTTGTATAGATACTCTTGATACTCATGTATAGATACTCTCAAGAAATTTTGAAAAATACCGAATATGTGCCCCATATTCTCAAGGTCTCAAGAAACTTTTTGTATTTTATGGTTTTCGGGCAACTTTTAACAAAGTTCAGCCTTCTTTTTCTTTTCTAGTCATTTACAAACTTGAATGGAAACAAATGAGGAAGCCCCCTGAATCCCCCAAGCCTCAAAATAATATCCTGCGTACGACCAGGAGAGGAATGAAAAACTGATGAAAGTGGTAACTGCCACCCTGAGCTTGGATAGACGACCAGTCAAATGCTAGTCAGGGCGGCGCAATGACGTCACCAAGTCCAGTAACCCCACAATTACAATATCCTTTAATTAAGACAGCACCGCAAACTCTCAATAATTTTCTTCAGGACAGTCCTGTCGATAAGCATTCTGTTTTAGTGGCACTGGGAGTCAAAGGCAGATTAACGGCATGCTAGATGAATGAATTACCCCTGCTGATTCTGTGGTGGTGTGAAGGTAACGGCTTACTAGGTGCAAAAACAAATGTTAGTTTTGGAAGTGGCAACTAAAGCAATAGGTGGCACCAAGGCCTTGTACATAGTGAGAGTTTTTGGAAGGTAAACACCGTTCCTTTAAACAATGTTATTAGCTGTAAAATAAATACCTTCTGAGGGAAAAATTTCAACAGAACATTCCCTGTGTTCATTGCCTGAAGACCTGTGACTGAAAGGCACTGTAATGCTATGGTGGTCGACCCAAAATGTCATAAAACTTATGATTACTTATTAGGTTTGATTACTAAACAGGCGACGATAGGTTCACAACTGTTGGCAGGAGTATGCTAATTTTACATGTGATTAGGAATGCAGTGAAACACTGTATTTATGCAAATGATCACAATGAACGTTCTGCGATTTCAGTATGTTGTTGGCAATGGAGGATAGCGTACGGAACATGTTCTTACGTGATTATACAACATACTGCGTGCATCGTAAGTTTTGTTTGCAACGTTTGAAATTATTCATTACTGTTTTACAGAACTATGTATCACCATAGCAACGTTTGAAATTATTCATTACTGTTTTACAGAACTATGTATCACCATAGCAACAATTTTCTGAACTAAAGCTTTTTTTTTGGGGTCAAATAAAATTCCATTACAACAAACATCCTCATATTACATTTGAAGTAAATATGAGGTACAAAAAAACATTATTAATGAAGCAGAGAGGAAACACCAGTTACAGCATTTTGGAATGTGAATTTTAATTGCGGGCAGTCAGTATATAAAAATACAATAATAACCATACAAACAACAACTGATAAGACCTACAGCCACCCAACATTGTAAATATTGCTTCCCATTTAATCGTCGAAATTAAACATTACGGAGCAGTCTGCTATTGGAAGGATGACCACTCGTAATTGGCAGGGTACTGAGATAATGTCAGTCATTCAATATAGGGTATACAAATAATCAATATTTGTTATTACTTCATAGTTCAACTGTTGGGCACCCAGTAACCAAAGGATCAAAATGGTGAACGTTGGAAAAAATAAATAATTTTGGAAAGATGTTCAAACATCTATATATAGCTCAAGTTAAAGACTCATGTAAAGAAAAAGAAACAGAAAAACTTTACTTCTTTATAAAAAGCTGTAGCTTGAGCTCTATACACGAGCATTTGAACACACCTTTCAAAGGTAAATATTTCCCAGGAACTGAAAATACCATAGCACAGGTTTATGAGCACTAACCATTTGTTTTGCAATTGTGCCATTTCGAAAAAATATTGATAAAACTGACGCTGACTGAAAATTCTTGTGTTATTCATATATACAAGGGATATTCAAAAAGTAAATTTCCCTAATTTTTGTATCGCATTACCCGCGATACCGGAAGTTTATGGGGCAGGGAATTTCAGTTTGTTTAATTTGGGTTCAGTGGCAGCACTTAGATCCAGTTTGGTGACCTTCAAGCAGTCAGGCCTCATTTGAGAGCCGACCAGCTCGGAGACTCTACTTCGTTTTGCTGTCAACTGTGAAATACACAGTGTGATTTGTTTTTTGACTGCAAAAAAAGAATCGACTGTGAAAATTCATCGTCAGTTACGCAGTGTTTATGGTGAAGATATCATGTCTATGCAAATGGTTCACCGTTGGTGAATAATATTTATTGAAAGCAGAGAAAATTCACGACAACACCCAGCCCCACACTGCTCAAACAACAAGGGAGCTTCTGCAGAAAATTAAATGGGGGATTTTCGAGCACCCTCCTTACTCTCCTGATCTTGCTCCAAGTAATTTCCACCTATTTCCTGAACTTGAAAATCATCTTGGCAGCCGCTGCTTCGCCAATGACATAATGAAGTGCAAGAGGAGGTCCAAAACTGGTTTCAGGATTTGGCGGCAGATTGGTATGATGAGGGAATTAAAAATCTGTTACCTAGTTATCAGAAATGTTTGAAAAGGGATAGAGAGTATGTGGAAAAATAGCGCACAAAGGTAAATAAATTGAGGGAAACTTACTTTTTGAATACCCCTCATATATATGACAAATTAATATTTGCATATGTTGTTTTTGACCATACTGATTAATGCTCAAGCTGTTAAGGCAATCATGGTTTCATAGCCAATACTTATCAGTAATGAATTACAGAAACTTGTTTAAAAATTATATTTATCAATTAACCTGCAGAGTTGTGTCTCTATTCCTTAGTCCTGCGATGCCAGATATTAAAGAACTTTCATGCAGAACGATGGTGTAAGGTATACCCATTTCATCAAACCTAAAAACGATAGTGGGAAAATGTTTAAACATATGCTGCTTTAACATTATTTAATCATTCAACAGAAACATCTCAGTTACCATATTAGAAGTAGAATTGAATATGGATTTATTATTTAAGTACTTCGCGAGTGCATATTCTTTCTAAAAAAAAAAACAACCTTCTGTACCTACAAAGACGGATCTGCACTGAGATCCTTCAACAGTCCGTTTGACAAGGAGTTCATTTTTTTTTAAAACAAATATGCTTAAAAATTTGCAGAGTTAATTGCAAAAGACAGCGTGTATGACCATTCATTGTTGAAAATATCGGTTCTCATCTAATTACCCTAGTTAAACAACAATGGGCATAGTTGGCTCCCAAAAGTGTTGTGGGCTGGTTTGATGCCAATTTCCTAATATGATGTCTCAATGAATGGTTTATACAATTTCGTCATTGTCTGACAGCTCAGCTTGAGTAGAACTAATATGATTTATGGATAATTCATAAACTATATGCAGGGAAATACAAGAACAGCAAATGTTCTAAATAAATCCCTGCTTAAAACATGTATAATAGATTAAAAATAGAAAAACAAGATAATTTGGTAACAACCAGTGGCATGTGTACATAGAAGCAAATGCCAACATTACTTGCATAACATCAATTTAAAACACATTTAAATTTCTTTCCTTAATTATAAAGCTTTAGCCAAATTTGGGCTTATGTAAATGAAATTTTGTCCAAGGTCAAAATAATATTCAGGATATTTTTTTCACTGGATGCTGCTAGAAAGACTCTGAGAATGGAGCTTGTAACGTTGGATTAGAGACAATTTGAAAACTGCTTTCCAGTTAGAATGCTATGGACATAGCCACATAAACATTTTATTTCTATGGAATTTTAATTTTCTATATAATCGTGTTTTCTGCTTGAAATCTGGCAGTTTGTCAAATTAAACATCAATTTTATGAATATCGAATATTTTAACTCTTTAAGCTCCATAAGCGCGAAATAATTTTTATCTGAGAAGCATTCCAAAGGTTTTTTATGTCAACAACAATGCTGCTGTCTAGCAGTATCAAAACAAACTTTTATTGCATTTTGGACAGTTTAAGAAGAAAACCTTTTGGTCGATGAAGCTTTTAAGGCAAACAATACAAAGCAAAAATAAATGTATTGCTTGCCTAAAGAAAAATGTTACAACACACACCACTGGTAACAACAGTTATTTTGACACTGGCGTAAGGTTTAAAAACACGACGTTTCGGGAGCCAACTGCTCCCTTTGTCAAGTGAAGTTTAAGTGAATATAATTTGGTTAAATATATGTATGTAAAAAAAAATGATGACTGATGAGTTAAAGTTATTGCTTAAACACGGTTTTGTTCCTAAAATGTCCGTAGGTTTATTTGATGGTTGTTTGTATTTTTACGGTGCAATGACAGCAAGGGTCATTCTGTGCCAGGTGCATCTGAAATTTACTTACAGCTAATTATAGATCTTTGAATGACAATACACAGGATGGAATTCACGACAGGACTTGGCAACATCCATTTTTCAGTAATTAAAATGAATATTGACAAAGGAGACATTAACACTTATATTATTTTGCTAATGTAAAGACCAGAACCCATGAAAAACAAGATGCATCTTCAATATTAATAATTCACTATAATGTCCAAAGATACACAAATCTTTCTTTGGCATTTACAATAGCACTACAAACAGATCTGGCAGAATATTCTCACCAAAGTTGGTTGGTTGCATTTTTATGGCACAAGGACAGCAAGGGTCATTCCGCATCAAGCAAGGTGAGACTGCACATATGATTTTAATGTAAAGATAAATTAGAAACTAAAATGGCAAAATTATATCAGAAATAAAATGAGACGAAATGATGCAGCAAAATCAGATGAGATTTAAAAAGCCAATATTAAATAAAAAATTAAAAATGATTTCATAATCAAAAGAGTCACATAAAATGTCATGAAGGGTAAAATTATTTTGGTTAAAAGCTGATGAGCGTTGCTGGTTAAAATTTATGAAAATTGCTGTGGCACACATTGGGGTGTCTTCTCCCTTTAACAGATGTTGATGAAAGAAGCATGTGTGCCCGATACGTAAGTCTAGCCAGAGTGATCTCCTGTCGACGGTCACTCCTGCAGCTAGATTGCCACATTTCAATTTTTGATTTCATAAGGTATAATTTGTTAAAAACGTGGTCGTTCCACTTTGTACAATTGCCATTTTGTACACGGATGGGATGAGACATGAGAATCAAGATTTCGAAATGGAATGGTCATACATTCAGGTTCCGCAGTTGCTGTTTTCGCAGCGATGTCAGCCTGTTTATTGGTGGAAATTCCAACATGGCCTGGAACCCAGCAGAATTTCGCAATATACTGTGCGTTTTTTATATCCACGAGTTGTTTGTGAACTCTGTGGATTCCAGTGTGATGCGAGACGTTGAATGAAGTCAGGCTTTGCAGAACGCTGAGTGAATCTGTACAGATAACAGTTGGAGATACGGCATTATTCAAGATGTATTGTAAAGCTAACACAGTAGCATGAATTTTTGCTTTGAAAACTGAGCAGAATATCGGCAGTTGTTGACTCTGTATGACATTCCACAGACAAATGATGCACCAAAAATTTATCTGCTTTTGATGCATCTGTGTAGATGAAGGAGTACCCTTCGTATGTACTAGACAGATCAGCGAATGCCTGCCGGTAGGCAATGTCTGGGGTATTGTCTTTTGGACAGATAGATAGGTCCAAACGGATGCCACTGCCAATACTAAACCACGGATAAATGATGTAGAGGCTCTATAATCATGGTCTTTGAGATGTCCAATTCACTAGCAGCACTTTCCATTCTCATGCCAAAGGTTGGAATACATGAGGGACAAGCATTGAAAAGTGAAATGAAACGAGATTGCTGAAGTGATGGCTATGCAGGATGGTCTTTTAGAGATAGAATTTTATAAATTTAATGGAGTTTCTTTCTACGGCTTCAGCATATAAACTAGTGAGTGGGGAGGTCTGAAAGTCCCCAGTTGTAGACACTCACGGTGTATGGGGTTCAGTTTTTTCAGTAATGACAGGCCTGCTAAGCCTCAGATAGGTCAACCATAGTTTAATTTAGAAAGGATTAAAGCTTTATGCAACCTCAGGAATGCACATCGGTCTTCCCACCCCCCCACCACAGAATCTGTAAGACAGAACCTTGATGATGATGATGATTGGCTTTAAAACATTTGTTTCGTAGATGCTTGATATGGGAACGGAAAGTCAGGAAGTGGTCGAAGGTAAATCCAAGGAGTTTTGTCTCCTGAACCACTCTGATAACATTTCTCGTTTGGAGTTTACGATCTAAATGTAAACCAGGTTTGTAATAAAAATGTATGCAAACTTTTTTTGTGCTGAGAAAGTAAAGCCATTGTTATGTGTCCAATTCATTACTTTGTTCAAAGCCAACTGTAATTGTCTCGCAATCAGGTTCATATAGCCTCTTCTGCAAGAAATATGCAATTTTGACCAAAGGTAGTGTTGTTGTCATACATAGAGTATACTAAATCCGAGACCACATATAAATTTCCAAATTATGAGGATCAGTATTATGAAAAATACGATATGCCAATATTCATTCCGATGCACATATTAAAACTGTAACACCATAAACACTCACATGGCTTTTTCAAAGCGGGGAGAGGAGGTGGGGGAGATTACTTCAAAAATGCATATTACTTTTTCCCCATAAATATGTAAAAAAAACCAGCAAATTTTACAGACCGACAAGGTGGGGCTGTGGCATTGCCGTCCATTTATGGCAATACCTATGCACACACTGTATGAAACACAACTGGAAGAAAATCCATACATTGACCATTACTGAACCAAATGTGAAACCAATTGCTTCCAACATAAGAACCTGTCGTATATCCTACATTTAAGCGGAAACTAGAAGCATTTTGTTTAGGAAACAATGGGTATCTGTTCGTATTTTATGGTGCAAGTACAGCCATGATCATGCTGTGCTAGAACCTATAATTTTTTGTGGAATCCAGATTTTGCACACACGGAATCGAACTATGCACTGGGAGCCACAGAAATAACTGGGAAGTGCCGGTATCAAACCAGGATTATTTGCATGGTAGCATCAAGCATGCTATCATTATGGAGCCACCATAGGACGGGTTACAAGGGTGACAGAAGTTGCCTTTGTCGGGGGGGTGGGGTGGAGGCAAGGAAGAAGAGGGATGGGAAGACATAATCACTAACGAATTATCTGCAAGTAAATGATAACTTAAAAATTTTTTTTCCCCCGCATTTGTCTTGGAGACACCAGAAATTTTAGACCCAGATTTTTGGTGCCTAACTTTCTCAATTTTTCCTTCTACCAATCTCAAGGATGCACATTGCAAGATCAGAATCATTGTTACTTTCATTATTTGGGGACTCATGGCCAGCTATATAATAGCAAGATTCTTCCCGGTGGAGCATCGCACCCTTCAGGCAAATCGCTGGGGGGAGGGGGGGGCATCACGCCCCCATGGCAGGTTGTACTTTTATGGCACAAGGATAGTAAGAGTCATTCTGCACCAAAGCCATCATATTATAACTGTCTGCAAAACAAATTAATGCATGGACATGAAAATGAAAGAACGCTCAACTTAAAAATCAATGTGGCTATGGTGATATTGGTTATGACCAATACTCGTTATATGGTGTAAGGGGAGCTCAGATCCCATAATTTTCAGATGAATACGAATATCTGTTGCCTGAGGAAATCCACAAACCTTTCATTGCAGATCTATATGGGCAAAAAGAAAAAAAAAAAAAGAAAGAAAAGAATTAGCAGCTGGAATCTAACCTGGAATATTCATGCGGTAGACAAAAGAATTACCACAGATTATACCTCTACGGGGTTTCCAATATTTCATCAACGTGCCTTCGTAATGGAAGAAACTATGGGAATGACTTCATTTTGCAGAAGTTGATAATTGTTGAAAAGAGAGGCATGGAATTCATAAAAATATTTTATAAATGAACCTTTGAATAATAAGCAAATCTAAAGCTAACATATTAAAATGATTTTAACAGAACATAATATTATAATGCAAAAAGTCCATACTGTTCAAATTGCAACTGAATAGGAAGATCAGATTTAAAGTTTGGATTTGGCAACACTGGAACATCTTTTCTCTTCAATTCTTTCACGAGACGATTTGAAATTTCAGTTAGTTTTTTCATGCTATCGCTGTCCATATCATCAATGGCTACAGACACCTTGTATGGCGCTAATTTATAATGTAGTCGTAAAACCTGGAAATTAATATTATTTTTAAAATTTTATTTACACTACAATAGGAAAAACAAAATTAAATGACAACTTTCTTTTGCATAACAACTAGCTAATACACTTTTCGTACTACTTTAACCTCTCAATGGGATTTTAAATGTTCCTGCTCCACCGATTCCACAGAAGCAACAAGCTGTGAAAACTGGCTCCTTTTATAGAATGGTTTGTATTTTATGGTATAAGAACACAGGGGCAGATTGCATCCTCTCAAAGGGTGTATAATTTGGATTTTTGAAGAATGCAAGTCCCCTCGCCCATGAGGGCACACCGGCATGCGGGCTGGCAGCCCAGTCTGTCGCTGCAAGAACAGCTTTGATTGTGCTGTGACAGAACCAAGTTCTCTGAGGAATCCAAATTTCTTTTACATCAGAATGAATTAAACCCCCAGACCATGGATCCATAGAAAATACCCCAGAAAGCTTTGATACTTGATGGAATCAAACGATTATTGTATGGTAGCCCAGAGTGCCATGTCGACCTCAGAGTATTTTTGCCATAGAGTATACAAGCAAAGACCATTAGCATGTAGATGGTCTCTAGATGACATTCATTCACAAATCAATAACATGTGGACGAATTGAGTTGGGGTTAATATAATCTCTGAGGAATGTGACATTTGAGTTTTATGGCGCAAGGACAGAAAGTGTCACAATGTACTGGGACCTACAGTTTTCCGAGGAATCCGAACCTCTTAAGGCCTAGGGAACCAACTCTCAGACTACAGCGAGCAGTTAATAGGTAAGCATCCAATTTTTATTTACTGCACAATTGGAAATAAACCCGGGATAACCACATGCTCGAAGAATGAGAAAACACTGCAGGGCCTATTGTGCCACATTACTACTATGAACCCCAGGTAGTGCTAAATGGCTATGGTTACAACCTTTTAACTTACTGGGTTATAACCAACTCTCAGTAAGCTTGGCTGCAAATAAATATATCAATTGGAGGTCACATCAAGCCACTAGTCCCATCGCAGATGACCAACTAGCCAATCTCAGAATATAAAAACTCGAATAAGTTAAAATTATAATAAGCTTCATTGCATCAAATTAAGTTTCATTTAGAACTATGGTCAGTTCAGTGTGAATGCTTGCGGCACCACAAAACTTCATGATGAACTATTTAAGAAAGGAATGATTATTTACAGGGACTTCTAAATCACAGTATGCTTCCAAGAAACAAAGCTTACTGAAAATAATTATGCTTTCGTGACATATACTTGTATGATTATCATATATTTTTTAAACGATGCCAAAACAACGAATTTCATAACCATCAGTATTTCATTCCAAAATCTGCAGTGTATCTGTGATAGATTGTTTGTGGTTTTACGGCTCAAGGACTAGAGTGGTCATGCTGCGCCGGGACCTACTGTTTTCCGAGGAATCCGAACCTCTGGACCTACAATTTTCCGAGGAATCAGAAGCCCTTGGACCAACAGTTTTCTGAGGAATTCAAACCTCTTAAGGCATAGGGAACCAAACCAGGACAGGACTACAGTGAACAGGGTGATCGTTATGAGACCTTCGAATCTGTGATAGAAAGATGGATGATTGACCAATTTTCCCTTTGAAAATGCCCCCCCCACCACCACCATCAGAGTGTGAATCAAACGTTTTTACAAAGGGGGGATATAAAAATTCTAACTACAGTGAAAATTTACATTTAATGATTAAAAAAAAAGAATAACAGATTTAAATTTAATGAGAGATTATAACAACCTTCAAGGGAATATGCAAATTCGGTCGTTATAACCGATAGTCGTTATAAACGATATCTTTTTAAAATCATAGTAGCTTATAGCAGCAGTTCTTAAATTGTGTATCTATAAGGGGGTACATGAGGCCCTCCCAGTGTTCAACGAAGGCTCGGAAAAATACTAAGCAGAGCATTTGCTCTTTAATGCTAAGAATAAATTATGAGGGGACGAAAAATTCCTTCCTTAAATAGTGAAAATTAGTGATAAAACACTAGAAATAAATACATATGATGCAAATTCTGGGCTTTAAACTTTGAGTTAATTCTTGGGGGTCCGCGAGGGTGAGTGAACTCTGAAAGGGGGGTGGGGTCCGTAGTCTAGGAAAGTTAAAGAACCATTGGCCTATAGTATAATACACTCTATATATATTTGAATATATCAATCTATATGAATATTTCATTTTCAGAATAGGGGTGTTTTTTTTTGTTATTTTTTTAAAAAATTTTTATGGCACAAGAGCATCTGGGCTATACTGCGCCCGACAAACATGGTAAAATCAAAGACTGTTGTAAAAGAAAGTTCTCTGTAAAAATTTAACTATGCGTGTATGGTCAGCTTGGTCATTTAAAATGTCAGAAAGTAATGAAAAGTTGAAAGTAAGTATGCGAGCAAGGACATAATAAGGCCATTGAGTTAAAATATGTAAAATACTTATGGGTTCATTGCACGGAAAATTGGTGCTGGTTTTCCTTCCAACAGATGTCTATGGGTGAGACGGGAATGCCCAATGCGAAGTCTGGCAAGGAGAACCTCCTCTTTCCGATTTTTATGGTATGAGGAGGGCCAGTTACCAATTGTATGTTTAACATGATGCAATTTGTTATTAGTTTGATGATCCCATCCTTCTTGCCACTTTTGAATGAGACAGGTCTCAATTATTGGTTTCAGGTTTTTAATTTTTGCTTACCGGTGGTGGTGGTGGGGGATTGAAATGGCCAAAATATTGCTTACGTAATACTTGAACACTCCCTAGTCTCAACAGCCGATAATTGACATTCTACTTTGACCAATAGTATTTCTTTTGTAAACTTTTATTATTTATAATTTACTAAATGAGCTTTCGGCAGGAACAACTGACACAGGTAGAGTAAAAAATAACATAAAGTAAACATTTCCGAAAAGAGATAGTCGCTTTCTATATATATATATATATAGAACACTATATTTTGTAATTAGCAAACAAAAAAATTATCTAATAGACATGTCTGCCGATAAATCCTGTTTGACAAGCGTGATTAAATTACAGTAGTAAATGGGCAATTGCAGAGAGTATATAGACAATACTTTTTTATGAGGATTTTCGCCATTTAGCAATTCAGCATTTGACATATTTTATTATTTTTCGTTTCTAATATTGCAAAATATTTTTTTACTGATTTCATGCTTTCAAAGTGATTTTAATTTGCATTATAATTTTGCCTAAAACATAGTAAAAAACACTGACTTTAAGAAATTGATCTCTATTATCAAACAAAAAATCTGAAGCTAATCTCACAAATCATTTTAAATGATAACGTGATAATTAAGTAATTTCTTACTTTTGGGCTTTTACGGCTCAAAGACTACAGTGGTCATGCTGCGCCGGGACCTACTCTTTATTTTCTGGAGATGTCTAGGGAACCAAACCCCGGACTACAGTGAGCAGTGCGATCTTTATGAGATCTCTGAGTAAGCGTTCTTTTTGCACTGCTGGGAGTCGAACCCGGATTAGCCGCGCAATAGGAGAACGCGTTACCACTGCGCCACCGCAGGGCATAATTAAGTACGTTATTATACAATAATTTTTGCCATCCACGTATATGTAGCTCACTCCGGGCTAAACGGAGGGACCCTGGTTCGAATCCAGGATGGGGAAAGCGTCTCTTTTTCTCCAAAATTACATAAGCTCTAGTTTGAGCTGTAATACGTGGGTGGCAAAAATTATTGTATAATAAATTCCCCCACGAAAACTCACAAAAATCTCGCCCCGGAGGCTTTTCTGTGTTGACCATATTTGGCAATTGTGTTATCCCTGTGAAGGGTAATAATATCATACGTAAGTACAATATCGTTTGTTTTGAAATTTAGAATCTATCCTGAGCTTGCTATGAAATACGAATTATGACGTTGTATTTTCCACTACTAACTCGAAACTACTGGTGTTTTAAAGACAGTAGATGCTATAAAGAGGCAGTGTATGTGCAGTATCATGCGTCATGCGGTCATGAGTCGTTGGTAATCGACATTCGGTCTGAAAATTTAAAGTAGACAAAATGAAAACAATGGCGCCCCAAACTGGCAAACCTAAAAATACTTCCGAACATCAAATTGAGAAGTTTTATTTGTATCATCGTGATAACAGAAATTCAAATTATATGGGGCAGCAAAGCATTGCCCTTTGCCATGTACAAAACCTGAATAGCAGTTCTTCAATTTTTTTTGCCCCCCACTTTGCTACGCCCATGGGCCTTGATGAAAAAAGGTGCCCCTAGACTTTGCTAACTTTTGATATATGGTAGCTACGCCTCTAAATTCACATATATACGGTATATCCACATATTTACGGTAAAGTAAGCATGTCATAATTTGTAATAATTATCGGTATTTCTATACCATTTGCTTACTACATCCCTTCCTCCCATTACTCACTCACCCGAAAAATATTTTAGGCTCATTCTTTTGATTATAAAAGGCCTCATAAAAACCCACTATTTAATTCCTCATGATATTTACTGCCTAAAGTCTTGCTGTTACGACAGAAAAACGTTATACCATTATAATACCGATATTCAATTTTCACAGTGATTTTAAATGATAATTTGAAAAGATACGTCAGCTTACTTTATTTTGTTCAACAGGAGTCAAAGTGCGCTGTTGAATATTGGATGTTACTTTCAGAATGAAAACCGTGGCTTGTTTTTCGTTTGAAAAACATTCATACAAATTAATTTGTCTCTTCATGTTGTTAAAACTTTAAATAATTTATTCTGTATGAAAAATGCCAAGGTGAAGCATAGAGTCGATGATTGTGCCAAAAAGAAGATAAGGTTGTTTTAAATTAATTAAAATCAGTTTAAAGAAAAAGAAAAAAAGTTTTTGCGAAATCATCGCCCCAAGCCTGCAGCTGGATTCCTTCCAACGCAGTATGGCAGAAAAGTCCATAAGGGGGGATATAGACTTAATAGGAGGCGTTACAGAGCTACAACTCAAATATTCCAATGTTAAATATACAACATTCCATTGTGATGGGAGGTTAGAACCACCAAAACTGCCCCTGGCTATGCCTATATCTACCCCTGTCTCACTCTCTCCTACTCTTCTTTGTTTTGATATTTTCCCCCCTTTCAATGTCCGACTTTCTAAATTGGATACTAACATGCACCGTCTGCGTCAATCGTCAATTCTCAATCGCTCTTCCGAAGTCGGTTTATATTGCTTTCGGAAACAATCAGATTATATTCCCAAAGATATGGTTCACAAGTGTCTTTCTTAGATAAGATATCTGCACCCAACGTACAATCAGCCTGCCAACAATTAGCGGCTACTTCGAATATCAAAGGGATATCCGATGTTCCCTGAGAAGTACACCTCTATTCCCTTAGGGAATAGCTGCTGTTGCTTTTTTTCGGCTTCCCTCCCTCCTATTTCCAAAATAGACCCATTTTAGCTCTTTTCCAACTCCCCCCCCCATCCCACCTTCCCCAAAACCAGTGATATCGCTAAAAGTCACCAATAACTTTAAGAATCAAAAAATTATCGTGAGAAAAAATGAAAGAAAGAAAGTGAATATACTGTTTTTTTCTAATGCTATAGGGGGGAAAATGATCATCCCTGGCAGGGAATCTAATTAAAATCTTTTGCTGGGGATATATTTTGCCAGAGAAATCTGCCTGCCCATTAATTTGCATCTGGCCCACCATCATCATTTAGAACAAAGCATTTAGGGAAGACAGGGAGGAAAATGCCCTGAAGATGTCTCCCCACCACCATCAGCATTTGGAACAAAGTATTTAGGAAAGATAAGGAGGAAATATCAGCACACAAAATTTTACTTTCATACCAACTGACTAAAACAGTGCTACTGATATTATAACAGTAAATAACTAGTAGTAATACTTCGTATTAACTAATTTTTGAATAAATTTACATTATGCTTACCCTTGTTAGTTTACCATCATACCACTTTTCTTCAAATGAATTGCAGATGTATGTGAAAACCGCCAAATCTAAGTTCGTCTGACACAAAACCAAACCTGGCGAAACAGATTCACTTTCTCTTGATGTAGCAGTCACACTGGAAAATAAGGCTTTTGACTCTTCAATGCCGAACACTTTCACGCTTTCAAGTTTCTGCATACACCAAGGGAATTTTGTTTGTACGAATACCAGTTGGTCATTAGCCGAAATTTGAACAATGTCAGATAATGAAAAATGCGATGGCATAGCTGAAAACTAATAATATATTACACTTTGAATAATAATGGACAAAAAGTTAAGATAAATAAAATAACACACAAGAAACATTTTAAAATATTTGGATAAGGAAGAAAATGATACATTTATAGAGCAATGTTCCTCAAAAGTGGGGAGGCATAATTGGGAAAGGTGGCCGTAAAAGTGTAATCTGTGGGCCATTGACATTTCGTGGCAGCCTCTCAAATGGTTCACAAGATCTCCAGGAAAATGCAGAAGAAAAAGTAATGAAAACACATATTTAGTATTACGGTTTAAAATACCATCTGTTTTAAAAAAATAAACACTCAATGTAGATAATAAAATTTTTAAATGTGACAACCTCGTGACTGTCTCAGTAATTTAGCAAATCTATATTGTAATGTAAAAACGTGATAAAAATGTTTTATAGATGTTGTATTAATGGGTACGGAATGAGGTTCTTTAGTTTGAAAGTGACAGTGATCAGTAGTATCTAATACTATTGATTAGATACCACCGATCAATAGTATCTAATACTATTGATTAGATACCACCGATCAATAGTATCTAATACTATTGATTACGTTTGTAACCTTAATTCCAGTCAATATACAGCGGAACCTGGTAAAGTTACCACCTGGATAAGGTGGCCACTTTTTATAAGAGAGAGAACTGGTAGGAACTTAGTCATGCCTACGATAAAGTCTGTCATATATAGTGACCACCTGACCATGATGACCATTGCAGTCTAGTTCCAAGGGTGGTCAATTTATGCAGGTTCTACTGCATTTTCTTTTTCGTAAAGTACCAAGTGAATCAAACTGTGTTCAAGTTTATAACTTTCTAAAAAATGAGGAGTGTTATCATGAACTATGATAAACTATGATAACAATTATATAAGTAGAACCTCTGTCAACTGAAACATAAAGAGGGATGGGGGAACAGTTTCGGATAAAAATTAAATTGTCATTTTTTAAGTTAAAAAGTAGAAATATGCAACAAACCTCAACATGCACTTTAATAATAAAGTATTTATTAAAATTATATAAAGTATGCACTGCATTATGTAATCCCCAGAATGTTTTCAATCACCTTTTTCAAAAAAATCTTTACTTTCCCTTTGCTGTTTTCTTTCTTTTACATGGTTTTCGCGAAGCGGTATCTCATCATCTTTGCATTAGAAGAACATCTGACAATTATGCTTCAAAATTATGCCCCAAATCGGAAAGAGGAGCTCCTCCTTGCCAGACTTCGCATTAGACATTCCCATCTCACCCATAGACACCTGTTGGAAGGAAAACCAGCACCAATTTGCCAAGTGTGCAGTGAATCCATGAGTGTTTTACACATTTTAACTCAATGCCCCTATTATAGACTTGCCCGCACTCTTACTTTTAACTCTTCATCACTCTCTGACATTTTAAATGACCATGCTGACCATACGCACGTTTTTAAATTTTTAAAAAGTACTGGCTTTTACTACAGTTTTTGATTTTACCGTGTTTGGCGCAGTATAGCCCAGATGCTCTTGCGCCATAAAAAAGCCAAACAATCAATTAATCAATCGATCGTTTCTAGAGCAAATCACCGTTGTTTCATGATTAGAAATTTGTTCTTCAGAAGTGATGCCTTGTCACTGACTCTTGCTTTTAAGTAATCTTCTTGCTTTTGTTTTACCTGTCTTAGAATACGGTCTGGAGCCCTTTTAAGATTGGCGACATTATGTTATCGGAATCTCCACTTCGTAGATTTTTAAGGGGTATTTATTCTGTTCGAGATCCCCCTTATAGAGATCGTCTCGACAGGATGAGACTCCACTTTTTGGAGTGACATCACTTACAGACTGACATTATCCTTTTTTATAAGTTAATTCATGGTCTAATCCATTGAAATTAAAGTGGGCAATTCATCCAGATGTTAGATCACTCTCATACCAGATGTCATCCTTTAAGTGTGAGGGATTTCATAAAAGTCCATTTGTTTGTGGTTTTACGGCTCAAAGACTACAATGGTCATGCTGCGCCGGGAACTACCATTTACCAAGGAATTCAAACCTCTGGGCCTACAATTTTCAACAGAATCTGAACCCCTTGGACCTACAATTTTCCAAGGAATCTTAACCTCTTAATGCCTAGGAAATCAAATCGTGGACCACAATGAGCAGTGCGATCTTTATGAGATCTCTGAGTAAGCGTTCTTTGTACACTGTTGGGAGTCGAACCCGGATTAACGGCGTACTAGGCGAACGCGTTACCACACTGTACCACAACAGAGCGGATTTCATACAAGAAGGGATAATTTGACTGGAGCTTAATGGACAATAAATATATTAATTGAAATAGTTCAGAAGCAATTAGTATTAATAGATCTTCGTTAACAATATCACAGAACTTGCAAAATCATTTGATCAAATATGAGAGAACAGTTACCCTCCGCCACCAGAGGTACCGCTGCCGTTGCCAATAATAGAACCAGAACATAGATTTCTTGGGATCGCAGAAAAATGCCACTGTTTTACAAGTCCACTGCCCGAGATTCCTGTAAGTGTAGATCCCAAAAATTAACAATGGCATTTGCAACATTAATCATAATAACTATTAATTAAAGCACAATATCAATTTGAACTGTGTACAGTAACCTCTCCTATTGACCACTTCCAAAGGATGGAGAAAAAAAGTCATTAAACAGTAAAAGACATTAATTAGATTGTGTGTACGAAGCATTTATCAGGACCACAAAATTTATATATACCATCGTTAAATGGAAACCATAATTAAGTAGAATGATGTTATTTAGAGATAATTGAATTCCTGAAAGCATTCATTAATAACACACACACATGTTCCTCATTTTTATACTATTTCAATTTCTGACATTTTAATTTCATGTTTTTAGAGAATCACCACCGTAATTCAATTCCTGGGAAGTTTATTCCTTAATGTATTATTTTCGAAGTATGACTATGTTTTTTAAACAATAGTTTTCATATCAGAATCTTTAAGTATTTATAAATACTTAAAAATACGATATGAAAATATGTATTCATAATAAAAAATAGTATATTCATAATCATATTTTAATAAGACTGCCTATAAATGACGTTAGACTGAAAGGGAATTCATAAGGTAAGAGAAAGGATATAATAAGACAGACACAGAGCTGAGGTACTGCCAATCAAGAAATCTAATGCTAACGAGATGCAAGTAACAGAGATGAGAACATTGAGATGGTTGTAAGGAATAATAGGAAAAGAACAAGTAAGAGGGACAACAGATGTAAAATAAAGATACATTCCGAGCAGAGGGGGGGGGAGTTACCCATTTAATTCAATCTTATCATTCTTTTTCTCGTTCTTTTTTTTCCAGATTAACTGGCTAGGATTCAAGCTCTACCATGGATGATTAAAAGGCAGCATACTGTATGTATGCATGAGATGTTATATACAAATTCAATTAATGTAATTAATTTTGTCAACATTTTTCTGTGTTCAAGGCTATTTAATGAGCACTTATTTTGCTTCCACATTAGTAAAGAAATGGTAAAGAGAGTAAAGGTTATCAAACAATGACATAGATAGTTTTGAGATCTAGGGTAAAGGCGTTATAGCCATCAACTCAATGCTCTGCACATAGCATTCAAATTTTATTTTTACAATGACGCTAAATTTTTCCTAAAGATAGGCGGGAGAGGACTTGCCTTTACATTTGCTATGCCAATATTTATAGTTTTGGAGGTCAGAATTAAAAGTTACACGTTCTATCAACAAAATTTTGTAAAAAAAAGAAAAGAAACACAATTGATGAAGTATGTGGGGTTTAGCCGTAACCTACTTAAATATAAAGACTTTGACTTTGTTTATCATTGGCCAGATAATGCAGGAGCTTCACTAACCCGCTAGTGCCCAGCGTCCCATTTTTGGAACGCTTCAATTTTTTCCTATAACTTTTTTTAAATTTTCAACATGAGCTATAATTAATCGCAGTAATACATAAGGGATCAATTTCATTATTGAATAAGAGATGACGCCACAATATGCATAATTTTGGCTTTCGTGACAAAAAGGATTCCGGTCATTGTGTTTTTCAGTAACGTGGAAATAGCTCGCTCGAAAAAGTAAGTTTTATTCTTTATTTTTGTTGACGGAGTTATTTGCTTCACATGTGTTAGCTAATACACTTTTTTAAAATACATTTTGTTATTAATAAGCAAACTTTGTTTGAGGCTGAGCTCTGGCCGAAA
The DNA here is from genome assembly GCA_006491805.2 of Dysdera silvatica. Classification (NCBI taxonomy): domain Eukaryota; kingdom Metazoa; phylum Arthropoda; class Arachnida; order Araneae; family Dysderidae; genus Dysdera; species Dysdera silvatica. Next base: position 167,863,841 of record QLNU02014176.1, read on the forward strand.
TATTAACCGTCCCAAAATCCCAGAATCGGTCGAAATATACGAATATTTTTTTATCCTTTAGTTAAATTGTTCAGAATTTATTCTTTCCAACAACAAATTATTTAATCTGTAAACAAGAAATTGAATTTTTTTTTTTAAAATTTTGAATTCCAATTACATAGTTTGGAGCATGGAAATTTTGCCTTTCAAGCCGTATTCTTCAGAAAGTGTATTTTTACTGTTTATTTAACTTTACCTTAATAACTATTGAACACACCACTTTGAAATTTTTATGATATATTCACACCAAATGTGTTCACATTTTAACACGAAAATTTGAAAATTGTATGTTTATTTTTTTTTAACAAACGTGAATGTTTTCGAAAACATAAAAAATTAGATGTGGGATAAAATGTGTAAAAGTATATTGCATCTTTCAGTTGTAAAACTTTTGTACTGAGACTACAAATTGCATATAGGAACAAGGAGTTCGCAAACTTAACGTAGGTGGGATAGGCTGATTCCGATGCCCTAGGAAAAAAATGCTTGTTTGAAATTTTCCTACTACATAAATAATAAAATAAAAAATCAACCCTTTTTTGGAAATTATGTAATACATTCAATTTATAATTAATTCATAAGAATGACACTAATTGAAAATTGCAAAATCAGCCGTCCGTTTTTTTGTTGCTATTTTATATGAAAACAAAAAATGAGTGAGTACCGCTTATCCAAATATTAAAAGAGCATCTCTTATACGTGAATGTGTAAACATATATTAGGATGTGTTTTATAGGTTTTCTTATTTTTTAGATTTACTGTGGAGAAAGCGTTGGCTATGCTGGATGAATTATCTGATGATGAAGATTTTATCAACGATATTGATATTTATATTTGCACTCCATCCGATGATGTTACAGATGAGGACAGTGGAAACGAAGATGAAGCTGATATTGATAATTTGACAGGGAAGCAGTTGCGTGCCCCAGCTGTTATAGCAATTCGGAGAAAAAATCAAGAGCATGAAATAATTGGAGAATGCAGCTCGGAGTCTGAAGACAAAAGTGATGGAATTAAAGAGGAAATTCCCCGTCCTCAAAACATGTAAAAAGGAAAAAAAAAGAAGACATAATTGGATTACAGCAGAGCAGCCTCAAAATTGGCAAAATTCCTTTTTGTGGAATACTTCGAAACTCGATTTCTCAAATGTGAACTGGTCACCAACAGCCATTTTTGAAGAATTCATCAATGCCGATATTCTTGAACTAACTACACCCTACGTCCCCCCCAAAAAAGGAGATGTCGATTTCTCAATCAGTCGTGAAGATATTCTGTTATTTTTTGCTATATTACTAACTAGTGGATATGCTGATTTGCCTAGGTAGAGATTTTACTGGAACTGCTCGAAAGATGTCAATAATGCGGTAATCAGTTCTGCTATGTCACGCAATCGTTTTGAAAAAATTATGCAGTGTATTCATTTTGCTGATAATAATAACTTAGATAAGAATGACAAAATGGCAAAACTGCACCCGTTGTTTGCAATGTTGAATGAGAGGTTTTTAATATTCTGTCCAAATTAACAACTCACTGTTGATGAAAGTATGCTGCCATATTATGGACGGCATGGATGTAAGCAATTTATTCATGGTATTGGCTTCAAAAATTGGTGCCTAAATACTATACTTGGATATTTGGTCCAGTTTGAACCATACAGAGGGGCAGGTACAGTCGATAATATAGAAGATGTAGGTAACAGCGGTTCTGTGGTTTTAGATTTTATTTCTGAATTGCTAGATAATATGCATTATGATTTGTATTTTGACAACTTATTTACTTCAACAACTTTAATTGATATTTTAACGAAGAAAGGTACAAGAGCAATAGGAACAGTGCACTCAAATCAAACTGAAAATTGTCCTCTAAGAAATGTGAATGATTTTAAGAAAAAAGAAATGGGTTATTATGAGTATCAATACGATAGTTTTAAAGAACAACTTTTAGTAAGATAGGACAACAACGTTGTCACTATGGCATCAAATATACATGGTGTGGAACCATTAGCAAAAGCAAAATGGCGGTCATCAGCTCAGAAGAAAAAAATTGATATTGATCAACCATATAGTGTTTTGCAATATAACAAGTTTATGAGTGATACTGATTGAATGGATTAGAATTTGAGCAAATGTCGATGTTCAATTCATTCAAAAAAATGGTGGTGGCCTTTTTTTTGTGTTTTGTTGAGAAGTTACTGTTCAAAATGCTTGGCATATTTATTGCCAGTGTCCATCTAATGAAGACAAACCAATAAATCTTCCGGAATTTCATCGTGAAATTTGTAGTATATTTTGCAAAATATTCTAGCTGATCAGATATGGGAAGGCCAATCGGAAGACCTAAACAGTTGACAAGAAGGATTCCTGATGCAATTAGGTATGACGGACAAAACCATTACATTGCTGTCAACGAAACACAGGTGAGGTGTGCCAATTATGGAAAGAAATCTATCCATAAGTGCTGTAAATGTATGGTAGGTTTACATGAACGTTGTTTTCAGACACTTCATCAATCTAAATAATTTTGTAAAATATGCCTAGATGTTATTCTAAACCATAATTAAACATTTTTTAAATAAAAATAAATTTATATATGCAAATCTTGTGCAAAAATACAAGTTTAGAAGAAAAACAAGTAATTGCAATACACGTACCCTACCATGCCTAGCGTCCCAAAATTGGGACATTTTGGTTTTTGCAAATAAATTAAAATTGTTTTGAATTATAACGTTTTTAATATTTAATCCTTTCATTTCTCATATCATACAAACATTATTTCGCAAAAAGAAGTTTGAAAAAAAAGTTGGGCAATAGTGGGTTAAATAGTTTTTAAAAAAAAAAATTTAAAAATGAATAATATCACTACCTGTATTCTATTATTTAACATTAATAGCACTACGTTTGGAATTATTTCCTTATGAAATTGGATGAAAATCAAAGCCACAGAACAAAAAAAAAGTTCATGAAACACGATGTTGACTCATTCTTGAATGGTTTAGCACATAGCAGCCATGTTTCTCTCTCTCTCTCTCTCTAACCTCTTCAATTAATACATTACAACAATGCTTCTAATTTATATACAAACTAATCCAAAAATGCTTGCTCAAGCAAAGGAAGCGATGGTAATATGGTTTATATATACAATGCATATAGAAGCACTGTTATAATGTATTTATTGAAGGGATTACAATCACAACTCGTACGTTCCAAAAATATTCAAAATCGAGTGTACAGTGTTTTCTAGAAATGCTTTCAGTTTAGAATCAACGTACAGAGTTCATTTTCAGTCAATTTCACAAGAAAATGATGTAAAACAGGGCTTTAAGGAAAAATAAGGGGCACCACAAAAGCAATTAATATAATTTATTTCTAAAACATTTTCTTTTGATCGAGGCTATTTAATTAAAAAAACTATTCACAGAAGAACTTTTAAAACAATCACTAAAACATACCATAAGATACCCGAACTTTCCCATTCGCTTGAATTTGATAAATTTTCTTTCCCCTTTTCGTTCAGCTCATTCTTCTTTGTGGTGGCAATGCATCGACCTTTCACAGCCAGACCAAATGGCAATTGATGAGAGACTAGAGGCAATGTTGCTTTATATTGATCTAATATATCTAGAGTAAATTAATTAAATTACTTTAAATAAATTATCTTTCACACAAAGGGCTAATTTAAAAACAGTTTTGTTTTTTTCATATTATTTCTGGATTTGGGATCAGAAACATGATATTGACACTTCCATTGTTTCCTGTCTAAGCATCATCAGACATCAAATCAAGGCAAGCCATATCCCTATCATTGACATATGCAGGGGGGGGGTGTTGATGGGGGTTGTAACCCCCCATTGCAATGAAATTTTGTATATTTAACATAGGAATATATGAGTTGTAGCTCTGTAATGCCCCCTTATGAACTTTCTACGTACGCCTATGATCTCTAACCCCTCAAATCGGTATTTTCCATCACAAAGTTCTCATCAACAGTAGGTATTTTACTTGAACGTGGATATTGAAAACTTGTGAAAATGTTGTACCCTTTAAGCTATAAATTTAAATGAAATCGTGATAGAATGAATGCTGCATTTTGAATTTATATTAAAATTTTTGACAGTATTTTTATCTCATGCAAAAAATTTACAGATAAAAACTAGAGTACATTCCAAAGGGATATATCCATCATACCCACTTAAAGGCCTTTGCTTTTATTGTTAGCCTTGGTCTTCTTTGACTCTGACTAAACGAGTAAAATTTTCTTTTGTATTTAAACATAATGTCACTATTATTTGCTACAATAATGGAACAGCAGCTATTTCTCAACAAAAACATTTTCTTAAAAAAAAGAATTATATCCCAAGTTGGCATTATGGGTAATGTGGAATGGGATAAATGTCTTAAAGTGTGATTTGAAACATAATCATTGGCGTACACAGGGGGGTTTTGATGGGGGTTGTAACATCCCCCCTCCATTGCAATGAAATTTTGTACGTTTAACATGTGAGTTGTAGCTCTGTACACCCATATTTAGCCTATAACCCCCACTTACGAACTTTCTACGTACGCTTATGATCATAATACATTTACATACACACCATGCTCACTGGGACACACATACGCACACAAAATCACAATCCATTTTACATGCAGCAGTTCTATTCTGGCAAAGTATACACACACAGGCATTGCTGATTACATTATTAAATTTTTCATACCATTTACAAATGATGCTTTGTAATCGGAACTTTCATTAACTTCAACATGCTGAGGTTCTTCAATATGTACAGGAAAGATGTGCGTTTCTTTGTGATTTACAAGGGAATTTAACCTAGAGAAGAAAAACTATATATAGGTGCACAAAATCAAAACAACACAATGACTTTTGGGCACTACTACAGAGTAACTTGCCAAATGCTTGTCACTCTGCTGATTTCAGGAAGGGAATAAAAGTATCCCATATTTTTGCAAGATTTACCGATTCAAGAGTTTGCAAGGCATAGGTTTGATGACAGAATACAGATGGGATGGGGTGGAAGCCCTCCTCCCCCTCCAACAACTAGGCATTCGCCGATTTAAGAAAAGTACTGGGGCACACAAAAATAAGGCCTTCATTTTTTAAAATTGTGATTATTCTAATTCCCAAATATTCCACAATTAAAGAAAAAATGACAGAGTCAGAGCATGCATGTGGGTTTATCATGACAAAGTTTCGAAAAGTCGTCACAGTTATCGTAGACTGAAGTAACAACAAATTTTGTTTATACTATGAATTATATATTATGGTTGTAAACATAATATAAAGTTTCTCTCATAAATTATTTGTTTGAGAAATACAGAATGAAACTTGCTAGTTAATTTTGTTATGATTACCACAGATGGAGAGGGATATATTTCACGAAAGGATACTTGGTAAAATGATATTCCATCACGGCGACTGGAAATACATGCAAAATGGCAAGTCATGATGTAATCCAGGAGGGAAGTTGTTCAAGTGATTGGCGACAGAAACAAGGAAGCAATATGCAATGATGCCAAATATTTTTTACAAAGCTAGTATTTATTTTTTATACCTGAAAACAAGTTACTCTTAACTGCATCAGAGAGACGTTAATGAGGGGAGAACCCTACATCTCCTCCTTCTTGCGGGTAAGCCTCCCGCTGTACGTTTGGATACACTTTGTTTTATGCCTGAATACTTGAAATGTTGAATCACCGATTATTAATTGGTATTACTGCATTACCAGGCATTACTGCAGCATGTCCCCAATTGGGAAGTGTTTCTAAAACGCATGGCAACAGTGACACTGACCTGCCACCATGTCATGTAAAGTGTCTCGATTCAGCCAAGTTAAAAATAGGAGGTATTAACCTTTATTACTCCTCTTGGTCGCCAGAATTCTTGTTTCACGTTACTCCACGTTCCTTCGACATTGCCCTGTCTCAAGATTTTTAAAGTGTAGATACACACATATACACACACACACTAAAAAATTTTTCTTTACTTCTTTCCATTATACTTTCCTTTCTATCAGGCACATTCAGGCCTTTCTTGCAATGCCTTCATATCAGGCCTTTCTTGCAATGCCACTGAAAAGCATCATTCAAATGAGGCCAAGACTACAATTTCATCTAATTCTTACAAAACGGACAAAATCAATCCCTCTTTCATAACCCACTCCAGAACACTTCTTTTCCCTTTCAGCCGCAATTCCACAAAAAAAAGAGACAGTCAACCATTCAGACATAATACAATTCCCCGCAATGAAGAAAACACAGCCAAAAGAATGATGAAAGATGTGAAAATACCTTTACAAGCTCAGAAGACAAAGTATGTGTGACATCACAGAGTGTACAATAACACAAGCCAATCTACAATTTTCGGTACTTTTCTGTTATCAGGATGCCACTTGTCATTCTGCGCCAAATCATATCGTGCCAAATGTTGGTACCGACAATACCTACTCAATCACATTATTTAGCAAAAGCGTGAAGAACGCTTATTTGAAGATTCTACCTAGCTCACGAGTGCACCATGACATCATAGATTGGTAATTCAAATTAGAATGCATAGGCGTAGAGTTATATGGGCCTGAGGGACTTGACCCCACAAGTTTACTATTTTACATATGTAATGCAGGAAATGTACAAAATATGTGCCCCCCAATAATTTCAAAAACTCTACACTGGTGCTTGAATGTGATCTGAACTGGCATGAATGGCGAAGCAATGAGCAGGGAGGTCTACCCCCAGTTTGATCCTCTGATTCAGGTTTGTACTGATTTTTTATATCGGTACTTATGTATTAACAGGCCGTCAGCACCAACTCCTCCCCACCCCCCTCTAGAAATGTAAGGATTGGAAAAAATCGTGATAGCAGTTTTCATCGTAATTGTTCGTAAAAAATCGTACGTCTTTGGATGCTTTGTCGTCTTTGAAAGTGTGAATTTGTGGCATTGATTTTCCGGTTTGGACTTTTAAGTGAGAAATGAACGTGTAAATTGCTGTTACAATGCGTTTGTTTGAACTTCCGAGCAACAAATGGGAATCTATTACCTTCTTTCAGGAACAAAGCCGGGAGATACTAGTTTATTTGTATCATCAGAATCAAAATAAACTGGGTCGTTACTGTTGCTGTAAGGGGACGTCGGAGCAGTCCGGCCTCCCTTCTTGGGTCTGGGGGTCTCCCCCAGTTCGGTTCCTATGATTCAGGTAAGTGTACTAATTGCATGAAAAATACTAATTGTATACAGTGTTTCCAAGTTACGATTTTTGTCCCATGAAACAATTGCCAGTTGTAGTACAATGGTGCTGATGGCCCGTTAATACATAAGTACCTTTATATTTATACTAACTGCATGAAAAAATACTTAATGGTATAAATAAAAGCAAGGGAGCTAGTTAAGTATTAATTTATTAATACTTAACTATAGCTCCTTCACTTGTTTTATACCATTAAGTATTTTTTCATGCAATTAGTATAAATATAAAAAATCAGTACATATCTGAATTGGGGGAGTCCCCTCAGACCCCCCCATTTGTCGCTTCACGACTCATGTCCGTTCAGATTACATTCAAATTATATTGCAATTCATAAATGCTTTTTAATTAAATAGTTTTTGCATAAAATAATTGCCATTAAGTTGTGATCTTTGATACCCTCTCACCGACCCTCTACGGTTGCCAGTAGCAGCATTTTGGAACCGAAAAGGCAATATGTTGCGCCAAAATCGTGTTTGGCGAAACTCGTTGTTGAGTCATTAATGAGTGGCATCCCGATAACAGGAAAGTGCCCAATTTTCTACTCATTTCAAGAGAAGAGAAACACTAGAGGATATGTTCTGCAGTGTCACCGATATCCCAAAATGATGAAACTATGATATGCATGCCTGATCTTTATTTAGACATTTCAGAAAAGTCACCAACATTTACCATATTCTGTACTAGTGCCAAAAAATTTTATTGACTGCCCGCTAACTGTGGTCTGGGGGTTTGTTTCCTAAGCCTTATGAGGTTCGTATTCCTAAGAAAAATGTCTATTGTCATATGGTAGTATGGTGATAATGCATTAACTAATCATGCAATTAATTAGGATTACTTTCCAATAGTATCAAAGGCAGGGGAAGTCCAGACTAGATCCACCACCTTGGCAACAGTTTTCAAAGCTGGCCAACGGATGTAGTGGTGGTCCATCATGATGGATTGTTGAATTTGAGATGCTTTTTGAGCACAATAATTTTTCCTAAATAGGAAATTCCGTGTGGGAACCGTTCTGCCATAAAGCCAAGTACTGGGCTCCAAAAAACGCCTAAAAATCAACATTCCATTCAAGGAACAAGAGAGGAGAAAGTAAGGGAGAAAGGAAAGAAGTAGGGGAGGAAAAGTAGAGAATGAAGAGAAAAGATGAGAAAAAGTGGAGAACAATAGGGGTGCCGAATAATAAATCAAACTCATCTAATTAGTTTTGTCAGTTGTTTGCGGTGGGAAGATCATTTTAATAGCTTCCAAGAAGGCAGGATACATGTGTATTCATTAGCAAATAATCCTTGATTCATACACCAGTCGACCACAAATTTCCTTCCTCGCATTTTCAAACCATAAAAAAAAAAAAAAACTCAGCCAATCAGACACGTTGAATCGAACAAAGGAGGATATCAGAGACAGTTGTGTTGAACCACTGTAGGCAAAGAGAGCGAGCTGAATGGGAATTATGGGACATGGAGAGAAAAAACGATAGTGGTGCCACCACAACATGCTTAACGGCAAAATCAGGAATTCCAAAGGGTGGTCGGTGACATTGCAGAACACATCCCCTAGTGTTTTTTCCTCTTGAAAAGAGTAAAAAATAGTTGTAGATCGGCTTGTGATGTCATACGTATGTTGCATATTGAGCAGATAAGGATATTTTCACCTATTTCATAACTCCGTGTTCTGTTCATTGCAGTGATCTGAATTATGTCTGAAGGGTTGATGTTGCCTTTTTTTGTAGAATTGAGGTTGAAAGGGAAAAGAGGTATGCTGGAGTGGGTTATGAAAGAGGGATTAATTTATTCTGGGTATGAGTACCCGGTATGTAAGGATCAGATAAGATTGTGGGCTAGGCCTCGTTTTTATGACCCTTAACAGTGGCAGTACAAGAAAGGCGGGAGAACGCACATGATAGGGAAGGAAGAAAGGGAGAGGGGAAGGCAAGAAAGTAAGGAAAAACCATAGTCTACACTTCAAAGACCCTGAGATAGGCCAACATAGGAATGCTATTGAGGGAACATGCTGTAACATGAAACAAGAATTCCAGCGACCAAGAAGAGCAATAATGGTTAATATCTCCTTTTTTTAACTTCGCTGAATCAAGGCACATAACATGATGTAAGCAAAATGGTGGCAGGTCAGTGTCCCTATTGCCACGCGTTTTGAAAACATTCCCCCCCACCCCCCGGGGACGTGTTCTGCAACCGGGTTGCGATAAAGGCCAATAGCAAGGCAGAGAAGAGGTTACCATATTAGCAGCGGAATCGCCGGTGGATTTACTCCGAATTATCGCTAGAAGGCGCGCTGTACTTATATACGTCGTAATCCGAGGTTTGGTTTTCTAGGCAATAGAGATTTTGCTCCCTCAGAAAACAGTAAGTCTCCGCACGCCCAAAAAGCATATCCTTGACTGTCGTCGTGCTGTGAAATACAAACAAATAAAAGGTTAGGAGAATGTATTCAAAATTGCGTACTCACCATTCTTTGTAAATATTACGCTTTAAAAGATACCCTAAAGGACCGTACCTGATGTTTACAATTTTATTTTCTATATTATCGATATTCAGTATACTATTTCGCTTGCAGAGTGCTGAAACTTTATTTAAAGTTTCCATAGAAGATCTCATCGTATTATTATCGCTATTGATTACTATTAATAGCGATGATAAAAATAATTGCTATTAAATATTAGGAATATCCACATACTACAAAGCACGTGCAAATTGAAGCAGACGAGATTAATAAACACCAGTGAGAGCGTTGCCAATTTTTTATTTATAAAGACAATATTTTGATCACTGAGTTAAGAAGGTAATGGAGCGGTTATTCTGGTGGGAATTGAGGCAGAATGGGCCATGGTCTATTTGAAACACGATATCAGTTGTTTACCCATCATCCTGTGCGGAACTTTTAAGTTTGGATCACGTTTTGACACTATGTCAGGAGGAAAAGGAAGAATTGTGCAAGGGTTTCATTGGGAAGGGTGGCCGCCGGAGGCGGCGCTGTAATCCCAGACAG
>QLNU02014176.1:167874238-167887099 GCA_006491805.2 Dysdera silvatica
CTGATTTTCACCATTTAAGGAAGGAATTTTTCGTTCCCTCATAATTTATTCTTAGCATTAAAGAGTAAATGCTCGTGTCTTAGTACTTTTCCGAACTTTTGCAAAACACTGGAAGAGCCTCGCTGACCACAGTTGAAGAACCTTTGTACCATATAATAAAAATACCTAAAGTTTGGGTTTTCTAGTTAATTGAGGGCCCCTATTTCATTTTCGGCCCTTTATTTTAATTAAAACAGGGGCCCCAAATAAATAGCTACGCCACTGACTGCAATGTGGCTTACAAAATAAAATTCTATTCTATAAGGACTGGCTTAATTAAGAACAAATAAATAATACCTTACCATGCGTACTAGCCAAAAGCTGTGCTAGAAAAAACTGGTAAATTCTTTGGACAGAGCAATGTCAGCAGACAACTACACCACATAACCAGCCTGACCAGTGGCGTAGGTAAAAGAAGGGCCCCAGGGGGTCAGGCCCCCCCTTGAATAACAAGTACATTATCCTCCTCAGATCCGAATCACTTTTTTTTTAAATGTCTTAAACATCCATAATTTTTGAATTGTTATGCCCCAAAGCAGACGGACTGAATTAATATAAGAAAATTTGATATATCGTAATTACAACGATATATTTGTTTGGATTTTTTATGGCTCAAGAGCATCTGGGCTATGCTGCGCCAAAACACAACGATGTGCTATACTAGCAACGTACACAACAAAGATAACTAAATTCCAATACCTCGGACATGAAATCACGTGACAACGACTGTGGCACAGCAATTCAAGAATTATGAGGGGGGGGGGAGGGTCTAGTAACTTAAAAAAAAAGTAGTGTGAAAGTGTTAGATTCAGCGTTTAAAAGAGAATTGTACCTTGACATCTAATGGAAAGTGGTAGAGCCAAGCCCGTAGACTTTTTTACGCGGGGGGGCACAAAAAGCTAAAAGGGTGCTTAAAATTTGTCAATGTTTTGATGTATTTTATTAATATATTTAATAATAGTAAATATCTAAGTAGGCTAATATATTTAACATTAATGAATAAATTTCTTAACGTAAACTTTGCATTGAAAACTTATAGTAGTACATTAAATTTTATAATTTAATCCTTATTATAGGTTAGATGAAGACTCGAACCCCTGCAAAAAAAAACAAAAAAAAAACATAATATACACAATATCTACCCTAGAAATCTATTTTGACTATGGTATTTTTATCAAATAATAATTTCCATTGACAAGTACAATTTGATATATTATGAATAAAACAACAAATTTAAAATAAAATATTGAATTAATTTATTTTTGAAAACCATTTTCTCTAGCGATGGGGGGTGATTATATTTCCAGTGGCTCTGTGCCCCCTCTGCCTCATCTCTACGCCACTAGATACTACGCTTCACAACGTTGTTCTACTCTCTTTTAATGTATTGCCCGTTGTATACTTTGATTTTATGCTTGCAATACGTACAGCTCAGAAACGTCTAACGTTGACCAACACTGAATTACAGAAAACAGCAGTTTTTTGAATACATGACGGACTGTGTCAAGTTTCTACACGTACAATAACAAACCATAGGCATAGAAGACTTGAGCACTTGACTCCGCATATCTCAAGCCTTTTTTACTAACTTAAAAAAACAACAAAAAAACATGCAATAATAATAACAATAATAATAATGATAATAAATAAGGGCATTGCATTTCTCATAGGACCATTTAGTATAATTTATAATATAAGCTATAAGTATAATTTATGTTATTTTAATTATTATTTTATACATATTTATTAATTATTTATACATATTTATTAATTATTTTTATACATATTTATTAATTATTTTATACATGTTATTAATTATTTTTGCTTATATTTATTAATTATTTTATACATGTTAGTAATTATTTTTATACATATTTATTAATTATTTTATACATATTTATTAATTATTTTTATACATATTTATACAAATTTATTAATTATTTTATACAAATTTATTAGTATTTATACATATTTATTAATTCTTTTAATCTCAGACTGGAAACCTGCATTCGTTTTTAACAGTACTATTTAAATTAATGTTGTGCGTACAAATGGCTACATACAAATTATTGTAATTAATTTTGCATTGCTTTATATCACAGGGCACACCCACACAATTAGCTGAAAAAATTTAATTCTTTTTCAAACTTTTATGTAACGGCTAATTAAATGTAATTAAATGAACTACTAAATAAAGCTCAAAAATTTTTTCCTCAACAATTATAATTAAAAAAAAACTTTCTTTAGATTTTTTTTATTCTTATTTTGTCTCAGAAAAAAAAAAAATACAATCGAAACCGCATATATCAGAAGTGGGAAAATGTTGCTCCTGTAACTGCTCGTAGCTTTGCATTGAACCTCATTGAAAATTTAAATCTTTTTTTTTATTATTATTATTATTTCAGAATTTTTTTTTATGGATCTTGTTAAATTGACTAAGAAAGTGAATCGGTTAATGAAGAGTAGAAGTCGTACGTAATCGCTTCAAAAGTAGGTCTTCCGTTGTGTCGATAGCACAATCACTAGTGACGGTCGACCATCACCAGTACTGTATCACTGTCGCCGAAAATCTCACTACAGTCAGAAGTTCTAAACATCTGAACTGGGTAAGTATAACTATACTGCGCCAGCCGTACGGGGAAACAACATCGTTTCTTCCTTCCCCTTTTGGAAAACCAAACGAAGTTACAGCTGAAATGATCGCTACATGGTATCAGGAGGTGGACGGGGTGGGGAGGGTATTTCTCTATTATCTGTCCGGCTTGCAGCTACAATGAAGTCCTCTTCATTGTTATCTTAAAACATTTGAGTAAACTTAACTCCTTATCTATATTTTCTATTAAATGTTTATCTGTATTATTTATACTATTTGCAATTATATCAGCCTCCATAAATGCCATGGGAGAACAGCAATCCGCATACCCAGAACCAATCTGTATTCCTTACAGGTAAAGGTTTTAAATAGGGAGTTTTCAAGTATTGCGTAGGTAATATTTCGATTTCGGCCATTTTATATCCCCGGTAAGTAAAATTAACATTGGCTAACACAGGAAAATAAACAGCAGCCCCCCTCCTCCCTCAAAAGTGCTTTATTAATGCAGTGCTTTAATTGAACGTTCCCATAAAAATAGCATTCTTTGGCGTACATAATATGCACTGTTTCACTGCAACGCCATGGAAAAACTGTCAATAAAGAAGAAAATGTAAACAAAACTCCCATTGTTGCCATCACAAAAAAGAGGGAACTGGGAAATATATTTAATATATATATTAATATAATATAAAATTATTTAAAGATGACATCCCATGAATATTATAAAAAACGCAGGATTTAAAGTGGCACGTTATTCAGATTGTACTATGGAAAATTTTGAAACAATTTAGGCATATACCGATGTTAGACTTTTCGCAAGAAATGTGTGTCCGTTTGTCTTTTCCCTTGAAGCACAAACATCGACGTCTCTGTCTGTGAAGGGCCCAAGCAAGAAATTTTTACAATAGGCCTTTTATCTCGCAACCCTTTTCTTTATCACCCGCGATCAAGCTATTTGTACTACTAGATTTCACACTGACTTGGAAGGGACACGAAAAGGGGAAAGAAATCTCCGGGATGGAAGGTATCCCAGCCCCGTTCTTTTGAAAGGTAAATCTCTTGGGATATATGGTATCCCACCCGTAAGCCACACGTTAAGGATAACATTATCCAATAAGGATGATATAGTGACGTTAAAAACATTTATTTTAAAGGATGTACGTAATCCCATGCTAGGATTATAGCGTAATGAAACCGATTACATCGATGGTAATAATTTACGGCGTTCGGCGGTTCAATCTTGCCAGGGGCCAAACGGCCGTCCCCCGTCTAATTAACGAACAAGAACGGGCCCTGTTAGTAAACATGTGAATACTAGAAGAGAGAGAGAGCTGTGTCTGTCTGGTGCGAAATCCGAGAAACCTGTTTCTTCCGGGTGTTTCCGGAGAAATTATTTGCAGGAGATTAACCTGTTTGGCTAGAGTGTAGCTAAAGCGCTATGTGAATTTAGCTATTTAATAATTTGTAAACTGGGGAAACAGCCCCCATATACTCAACTTTCTAGAAAAAAAAAAGTGAAGATTTTTTTAGAATGTCACAGAATTGAACGTAGGCTTTTGACACGCGCTGGCGTGGACAGTGAGTTTACGCTGTCGGGCTACGCGAAGGCAAAGGTTTGTTTACGATTTACGAGATTTGTAAACGCTGACGGAATAGCAAATGAGTGCGTTTTGCGAATACGAGTTTATGCATGCAGTTTGTTTTGTTTGGTGTACCAAAAGGCTGTATGGAGTACTTGAAGGCAGATTATAGCTAACTTGATCATACATCCCGTTCAATCCCGTTTTGAACGGGATGGTCCCGTTGTCCCCAAGCACAACTTCGGAACCCGAAATGTTCCGTTTTCAAAATGAGAAGAACCCCAATAGCGCGGCGATGACGGGGCATGCCCAATACGTCTCGCACATATGTAAGTCGGTCAGAAGCTTCCTAGCTCGCGCATCTTTCTTGACGATTGATTGTTTTTCTATCGACGTGTATTATTGCAATTAATTTAATTTTTTACGTGACCCCCTCCATTTTAAGAACGCCTAAACGCAAGTGCACTTTAAATGTTAACTACAAAGTACCCTTTTAGAAAGCAAAGAAGTCCTCCATCGGCCATCGGGTTTGAAAAGTGTCGTACAGAATTTAACATGGCCCATGGAGGTTCCAGCGATTTTAACCAACATTTAAATCAGAAAAACATAAAATTTCCGATCTTGCTACCGCTTCGAGTTTTTAGATGCTTAATTTTTTTTAACAAAAACGGAGTCATCACTTCGAAAGACCTGGAAGATGCTGCAACGGAAGGCGCCTAGGCTGCGTGTTTCCATTCCCGGATCGATTCAGACACTTGGCGTTAAGCGGCAAAAACTAGCAATGACGCCAACGTTTTCAACGGCGCCAAGGTTGCCGCCCGTGTACACTTATACTGATTCAGGCAGCGCTCATCGAATGTGATTGAAACGGCAAGAGTAGCAAAGCGACGAGCGGGGGGTGTCTCCTTCAGTTCGGTCTCTGTGATTCAGGTAAGTACTGATTTATTTATAAAAATACTAATTCATAATCAAAATACGATGCGACACATGCGCTCGCCCGTTACGGTCTAACGAACTTTCTACTATAAGTAACTAGAATCAACCGTTTAGCGCCGAAGCGCTTTTTTGCCACCAAGTGTCTGAATCAATCCGGGAATGGAATTAGATGCGCCTGGGTTTATCACACTGTGCAAAAAAAACGCAGTTTTCGCTCAGACGATTTGCCTCTAAGTTAATTCAAGCATGTTTTGAACAGAAAGTTAGATGTTCTCGTATGGAAACAGAAGCTAATATTGTAAATGTGTTAAAACCAATAGCAATAGTTGAATTAAGAGACAGCCTCAGCGAACGCAACTATGTTACTATATTAACTAATACTTCAAACCACGGTTCCTGAAAGTATTTCCTGCTTTAGGTCGCTTCTCTTATCAAACACAAGTCAAACTTTTAGAATTTCAAGACCAACCGGGCGAAAAATCAAACGTTATTGCCAATTATCTACTGAATTTATTCTACAGAAAAATATAAGACCACATAAATTATTTATTTTCACATGTTCATTCCAATTCTTTTCATTAATAAATAAAAACTATGAAGAAATGTGCCTTTTCTTGAATAACGTGCTACTATCTACAAATGAGTGGATGTCCCATTTATTTTTTTCCCTCAAAACGGGACATACGCCGTATGTCCCGTTTTGAGGAAAAAAATAAACGGTCACGTTAGTTATAGCGATACAAGTTTGAGAGTGAGTGAGTGTGCCATGTTGATGGCTTGTTTGCACCCTGTTGGTGGTTTTGAGTGCGCCTTGTTCGCGGCTTGTGTGTGTTGAAGCGCTAAACTAGCTACGAAAATTGTACACAGCTTTTGGCTTTAATCAGAATAAAAACAAAACTACGTAATTGCTAAACAATTGAACAAGTAGAAGGACGCGTATTGCATATATATATGCACGTTAAATAAAAGAAATTTGTGCGAGCGCTTTGGAACATGTGCAATGCACTATTTGAGTACTAGTTGCACGTGTTTGCGTATGCTTGAGGGTTAAATGCGGTTGCGAAAAAAAAAATATGCACCATGTTGTTTAGATGCGTTTAGCAAGCAAAGGTTGGCTGTTGCCGAAATGAACGTTAAATTGGGTTGATAAAATGCGAAAATATGCGCTTAATACGTTCGAGAAATTACCATGCGCGAAGCGATTGAGCAAAATTTGAAGTTTGAACATGCTTTTTGGGGAGACTAAGCAGTTTTTAGCACTAAATTGATCAAAAGTTAGGATTGATTGAGCAAAATTTGGCAATTGGTTGAACAAAATTTCGAAATTGATTGAGCTGCCCAGTGCCGTTTACAAGAACACATTGTTACATAGAACGATTTTCATTGATTTGCCTATATGTTTTGGCTACATAATGAGTAAAATTGAAAAATTCATTGAGCCGTATTGCTTGCTGAATATAAATTTGTTAAAAATTGACGATTTGAACATCCATGATTAGCGATATGAGGAAACGTAATAATCAATGAACATAATTAATATAAACTAGCAAACATGAAATATATACGGGCTTTTAATTTAAAAAAAATTAATGAAACGCAGCGTTTGATTTTAATTTTTACGCGAAGGTCACATGATGGTTAACAAACATTAGCTTACCGGTTGCTGCAGGAAATTGATGCGTTCGGTTGAGTGTTCTAACATTAGAACTTACATGTCGGATTGTCCGAAAAAAAAAAGAAAAAATGCGCAAATACAAAATTTCGTTGAAATTCGAAAGTTCGAAGAGTATGAACGATCGTTGAACTAAAACTGAGCTTATCGCTTGATGATGAATAATCGATGCGATTGGTTGGTGCTGAGAATGTGCACATGATTTATACACTAAATTCTTGAAATACAAACATTCGCGAAAAAAAAATATATTCACAAAGCACGGAATATTGAATCAGATTGTGTGGTGAGAATTGATTTTGTAAAATTCGCCGATGACACAATCATGATACTCATGAATTGGGTGGGCTTGTGGTGAATGCCTATAAAGAAAGGAAAGTTTCGACAAACTAAATCCTTATCTTTTAGGTTTTAATTAGTTTTAAATTATTATCTTTTTAGGCGATGAAAGACAGCGTCGTTGATTACCGGTAAAGGTGTGGTCATGGTAGCTTAACGTTGTATTTTTGCAAATGTTTGATAAGGATAACAAGGTTAATCTATTGTTGAGGCATTGTACGTTGTGCAGAGCGATGACGGCCATGTTGGCGTAGCATCCAGAAGAATCGTTTTCCGTTCTAAGATTTCTAATGAATTTGATATGATGAGAATTGGATGATTAGCTTCGTTGATTAATATCCTCCAGATGAAGATTGAGGTGGATCAGCAGAGCGAGGTCCGCCATTTTTTCTTTGTGTCGTTGGCAAGAAATTGGCGACAGCAGTTTGGCCGTGTAGATGAGATCAGAAGGTGAGTTTTAAAGTCCAGTCGCCAATAAGGATATATGATGGCATTAAAAAAAATTATTTTAAAGATGTACCTAATCACTGGCCAGGATTGCTTGCGTAATGAAACTGATTACATCGATGTTAATAATTTACGGCGGTTGGCGGCTCAATCTTGCCGGGGGGCCGGACGGAAGGCCCGGCTAATTAACGCATGAGATTGATTGATTGTGGTGGCGCTGAATAAAGTATTCATGACGACGGACCAGAATATAATAAAATTATATATGTTTATTTCTAATTTTCTCCGCTTTACTGGGAGAATGATGTTGGCTGATGGAATTAGCGCTTTAAAGAATTGCAATGCGGTCGACGCAGTCGGCGCCTGAATTACAACTGGTTTATACAACAATTTTCCGCAAGGTGGCGGTACAAAGCATGAAAATGGTAGAACTGTTTTATAAGACTTAACCTACTCCGCGCGTTAAAATTTACATAAATTTCAAATCAAAATCAGATTTCTACACTACAAGCAAAAAATTATACAAATATTTGCAATACTTAACAAAACAATTATGTACAAATATGACAAGTAATTAAAAAAAATTCAACAAGTATTAATTGGTAATAAATATATCTTTGCAAGGCCTCGTTTTACAATTCCATGAGCAGTTTTTACAATAACTACTCTAACCTTTTTATCCGCACCAAGCACAACTTCTTGAATTCTGCATAGACACCATTTGTATGGTGGCAAATTGTCTTCCTTTATTAATACCATTGAATATGGAGTAACATTTTCCTTTTCAAATTGCCATTTATGTCGAAGTTGTGAATGATTTAAATAATCGTTACTCCATTTTTTCCAAACAATTTGCATTAATTTTGTTGTTCTTTGCCAACGAGATAAGTAATTATCATTTTTTTCAATTAAGTTTGGTTCAGGAACAGAATTAAGTGGACGACCAATTAAATGTCCAGGTGTGAGTGTCTCAAAATCATTTGGGTCAGAAGACATGGGTAATAAAAGTCTGCTGTTTAGTATGCCTTCGATTTGAGTAGTAACAGTAAGAAATTCTTCCAAGGTTAATTTAACTGCACCAATTGTTCTTTGTAAATGGTGTTTAAATGATTTTATTCCACTTTCCCAAATTCCCCCGAATGTTGGAGATCTTGGTGGAATGAAATTCCAATTGATATTTTCTGAGGTTAAGTAGTGAGCTAAATTTTCAGAGGGTTTACTCATCAAATTATGTAGCCTTTTTAATTCAGAATTAGCACCTACGAAATTCTTAGCATTATCTGTTAATATAGACGAGCATTTTCCACGTCTTGCAAAAACACGTTTAAGTGTTGCAATCAGAGCATTTGAGGTCAGATCAGTGACTACTTCTAAATGAATGGCCGTGGTAGCTAAGCATATAAATATGGCAACATACACTTTTTGAAATATTCCCTTTCGTTGGCCTTTATATCTAATTAGAAATGGCCCACAGAAATCAATTCCGCAATTGTAAAATGGGGGGTTTTGATTAACTCTCTCCGATGGAAGATTACCTAATAATTGTTCAGAAGTTTTGGGATTAATTTTAAAGCAAACAATGCATTCGTGAACGATTTTTCTAGCTAGATTTCTTCCCCCTAAAGGCCAAAATTCCTGTCTCACACAGTGTAATAATGATTGGGGACCGATATGTATGTTTTTCTTATGGAAATATTCCATTACAATTTTTGTTAATTTATGCTTAGCAGGCAGTAACTTCGGATGTTTTTGATTTAGATTTAAACCTGAATTTTGTAATCGACCACCTACTCGAAGAATGTTATCTTTGTCTAAGAAAGGGCAAAGATTTCTTACCTGACTTTTCTTTAAATGATCACCCTTGCTTAATATTGAAATTTCCTTTACAAATTCCGCTTCTTGGACAAGTTTTACTAGGGTTTTCGATGACTTACATACTTCTGAGTGGGTTAATGGGTCAGTACATGGCTCCTTGGGATTCTTCAAATTATGTAAAAATCTGAAAACATAACTTAAAATGCGACAAAGTTTAGTAAAATTATTTCTAATATTTAAAAGTCATTAATAAAGTTATTGTTCTCATGTACACTTAACACTAAATCACTACAGGATTTCTTGAGTTCAATTTTGAAGTCATCGTTGTCTAAGTAAGGAGTTTTCACTGGATCTGGAATGTCCGAAATCAAGAAAGTGGGACCAGTCCACTATAATGAGTTGGATTGAAGCTCATTAGCTGCTGTTCCTCGTGAAATAATGTCAGCTGGATTATTACGTGTAGAAACGTGCTTCCACTTACAGTCTTTACATAGAGTCTGAATTTCTGAAACTCTATTTGCCACAAATGTTTTAAGTTTGTCAGGAGGTGTGTTGATCCAGGCCAATGTAATGGTAGAATCTGTCCACATGTATATGTGGGTGAATTGTAGCTGAAGGATAGGTATTACCCTTGACACAAGTCGTGAGAGAAGTAATGCTGCAAATAATTCCAAACGAGGAATTGTCAATTGCTTTATGGGCGCTACCTTGGATTTGCTGCACAACAGTGAGGTCTGAACAACTCTTTGATCACTGGTTGAGCGCAGGTAGATGACTGCACCGAAGGCCCGTTCTGAAGCATCGCAGAAGCCATGAAGCTCAAATTTGATGGCATTGGCAACAACAACATGTCTAGGTATTTGTAATTTGTTTATCTCGGAAAGTTGTTTCAGGAAGTTGATCCAGTCTTTAGTTTCCTTTGGCGGGATTGGATCCGACCAATTTAGCTTAAGTGTCCAGAGTCTTTGTAAGAAGATTTTATCTCTAGATATCACGGGTCCGATGAGACCTAATGGATCGAACAGTCTTGCTATTGTAGACAGGACATCCCGTTTTGTGAAGCTATCCTGGGGGTTTGCAGCTACCTTGAAAGTGAAGCAATCTGACTGAGGTCGCCAGAGCATTCCTAGAGTTTTCACTGTATCGTGCTGCGAATCAAATGCGTATTCCAAATTGGGGTTGTCTTGGAATAGCTGTGGATGATTTGACACCCATTTGTATAGTTCCATTCCTCCTCGTTTCAATAGCTGAATAAGTTGAAGCTGTAACTGTTTTATTTCTTCTAGGGTCGCTGCACCTTACAGTATATCATCCATATATACGTCGTTGCAAGTCACATCAGCTGCATTAGGAAAGTCTTTACATTCATCTTCCGCTAACGCCCTTAATGTTCTTGTAGCCAGGAACGGTGCACAAGACGTTCCATATGTCACTGTTTTCAGTCTATAAATCTCAATTGGGGCAAAACGACTTGACTTCCATAGAATTCTTTGTAAGTCTCTATCGGAAGGATCGACAAGTATTTGTCTATACATTTTAGTGATGTCTGCACTAAATGCAAATAAATGCTTTCGAAAACGCGTCACAATTGAAAAAAGATCCTGTTGTATGGTACCTCCGTTTAACAATATGGAGTTAAGTGAAATACCACTGCTTGATTTTGCAGAGGCATCGAAGACCACTCTCAGAGGAGTAGACGCACTATCGGGGCGAAAAACTGCATGGTGTGGAATATAATATTCAGTTTGGTTGTCAGAACATTTATTGTCCTCAATTTTCTCCATATGATGAAGTATCGAATATTCATTCATAAATTCCTTATACAAGTTAGCCATGTCCTTATGTTCATCTAATCTTTTCCAAAGAAGATTTAATCGCTTTTCTGCGTTTTCCCTAGAATATCCTAATTTAGATCGCGCATTATCCTTTATCGGTAACTTTACAATGTACCTCCCGGTTTCATCTCTTGTGTGAGTTTGAACAAAATGTTCTTCACAAAATTGTTGTTGTACACTTTTAGTATTTTTTAAACTTTCATTATTATTACCGGGAAAAGATTCCAATTCGAAAAATTTCTTTACCGTGATGTCTAGGTTATCCTGTTCTGAAATAAAGCCAGAAAATGAATTTGGGCAAAATTGAGTTAAACTTCCTGTGACTAAATAACCAAACACTGTATTTTGTAGCAGTAATGACTCGTTTTCAATTCGAAACCTTTCGGGCTTCAATAATTCGAAGAATAACTCGCAACCTATTAATAGGTGGACTTTGCCTGGAACACAAAATGTGGGATCCGCTAATTTAGTTCCGCTGGGTAATTTAACTTGCGAGATATCTAATTTGTGATTTGGAATAAAATCTGTGATTTTTGGCAACACTAGGCAGGTCAGTGACCTCAAAAAATCACCCTCTTCGTTAGAAATTACCGCAGTAACTTTGTTTTTAATAAAATGCTCACCGCCATTAATTCCTGTAATAGACGTATTTACACGTTCCCTTTTTAAACCCAAAACATTGGCAGCTTCAGTTGTTAAACAATTAACAGAACTCCCGCTATCTAATATAGCTCGAAGCTTTATGGATTGACCAGAAGTGTTCTGCGTCGTAACTATTGCTGTACAAAACAAGCCTGATATTTGTCCTTGAACGGTGCTGATAAGAGACGATTTTGAATTCTGCTGTCTAGACTGTGCAGAAACGAAACTACAAACGCCGCTTGGAAGTTCAGAGTCCACTTGTTGGTTGACAATTTCTGTCTGCTGGACTTCCTGCTCGCGGTGGATTAGTGTGTTATGCTTTTCATTACATATCCTACATAAGAAGTATGAAGTGCAAGGCAAACTGTGCGCCTTTAAACAATTTCTGCACAGTTTGAATGTTTTTATGGTATCCAGCCTTTGGGGCATAGACATATTTAAAAATTTTGAACACTTGTATAAATTGTGAAATTCTTTGCATAAGATGCATGCCTTAATGGAATTTTTACAAATGTTTTTATTTGAACTTACAAACAATTTTTTAGGTTTAGTCATAGTATTGTGAAACCACTTTGATGGTTTGGAAGGCGAACATTTTTTTAAATTTTCTAAAACCATTGACCTATTATCAAGAAATTCTATTAACTCGGTCAAAGAAGGAATTTTCTTGGAATTTAACGATAATTCGTACGTTCTCCTGCTTTCTTTATCAAGTTTTTGCAGGATAATATTAACAAGCATTGCTTCGGTAAGCTCGTTACACTCCAATTTCAAAACCTTTAAGGCTCTTAAACTCTTTTTTACGGTATCTGTGAGGTTTCTTAAACATTTTGATGATTCGTGCGAAATTGTCTCTAATTTTAATATTGCCTGTATATGTATATCCACAACTACCCGTTTATTTTCATATCTCTGCTCAAGGGCATGAAACAGCGACTCAAAATCGTCTTCGCTCGTTTCAAC
>QLNU02014176.1:167887199-167898100 GCA_006491805.2 Dysdera silvatica
TGCTAGATCCCAAATTAGTAGTATGAAAAATGAACTCTAGGTAGAAGCAGTAAAAAGGTATAAAAGTAAAAATAAACCAACCCACAATCGGCAGACCAAAGGCGGAGACAAAATAAACCAGGAGGGAACAAATTCGATAAGCATAATGAACCCAAAATATGTTATAAATGCGGCAGCGCTAAAACCCATAAAAAAAAAACGAATGCCCAGCATTTAGTAAAGAATGTTATGCGTGTCATGGTTTTAATCACTTCGCGAAGTTTTGTAAAACTAAGAATATAGCTCAGATGACTCGAGCAAACGACTGTAGCAGCAAAACTCAAAGTCAAGGTACTGGAGTAGAAAACGCATCCGTAGAATTTTCGATAAAAAGCTGAATAGAGTAAACAATGAAAAATTAAATGTAGACTGGTTCGAAAAGTTGAAATGCCACAATGGCCTAGTAATAAATTTCAAACTAGATACGGGAGCGCAATGTAATGCACTTCCAATTGATCTTGTAAAGAAAGTAAGATTGAAGCTAATCTCATCGAATGTAAAATTATTGTTGTCGTTTTCGAATCATAAAATTGATATAGTAGGTGAAACTTGCGCAGAATTTAAATTAAAGGGCAATACTCATACTATTGAGTTTTTGATGGTCCGTGGTAACGTTCAACCAATTTTAGGTAAAAATACGTGCGTAGAACTGGGTTTAGTTACGCGTGTACAGAATTGCGCCCTATCAGAACAACTTATTACAATAGCCACTAGTGGGGGATAAGATAGGTCGTCTCAAAAGCTTTAAATATGACATAGATTTAATACCCAAACCAAACTTGGATATTGTTCCTGCAAGATGAATCCCATGCTAGCTGAGAAATGAGGTAAATAAAGAACTAGATCGAATTGCAATCGCTAGGCATTATAGAGCCAGTGACGGTTCCAACTCCAGCAGTTTCCCCTATGGTAATAATTAAAAAAGACAGCAAGCTCAGACTTTGTATCTACCCCTCAAGTGTAAATAAAAATATTAAAAGGCGTCACTATCCTTTAAATACCCTGGAAGAAATAGCTTCTAGAATTAACGGGTCAAGGTTATTAGATTGTAAAAGAGGATTTTGGCAAATCGGTGTTACAGAACGCACTAGTAAACTACTTACGATGGCAACTCCTTGGGGTAAGTATAAATATTTAAGAATGTCGCTAGGTATATCTTCCGCCCCTGAAATGTTTCAATAAATAATGGAGAACTTGCTTAAAGAAGTGGAAGGAGTTGAATGCGCAATAGACGACATATTGATCCACTCTCACTCAAGAAGTGAAGTAACTAAAATTACCAAGCGGGTTGTTCAAATATTAAAAGAAGAAGTTCTAATACTAAATTCGAGTAAGTGTGTTTACGCATCCAATGAAATCAAATTTCTTGATCACCTAGTTACACAAGGACTAAAAGCCAACCTTTCTGAGATAGAGGTCATAAACAGCACAAAAAAGACGACCACTGTTACAATGCTGCAAAGATTCTCGGGCGTGGTCACATACCTTACGAAATTTATACCCACCTTTTCAGAACGTACAATTTCGCTTAGGAATCTGTGTAAAAAAGACGCCGAATGGGTATGGGAAAAGGAGCCAAGAGAAGTATTTTTAAAGCCAAAGAGTACTCTGAAAAGCCTACCTACGCTAAAACACTTTGATATAAACAAGCCAGTAACACTTTCCGTAGATGCAAGTAAGCACTCTTTGGGAGCAGCTTTACTTCAAGAAGACGGACCGATAGCGTACGCAGCACGGGCATTGGATAAAACAAAGAGCAACTATTCGCATATAGAAAAGTTAGCTCTTGCTATAAAATTTGGAATTATCAAATTCCATCAATACGTGTGGGGAAACAAAGAACTTGCGGTCGAGATTGACCATAAGCCCGTCACTTCCATAGATAAGAAGCCATTGCATAGTGCCCTCCCCCTAGATTACAGCGATTGATGATGGACATCTTAGCGTATACCTAATATTATTTGTAAGAAAGGAACTGAAATGTCTATAGCAAATGCCCTAAGTAGAAACTGTAAACTAAAAGAAAGAAAAGATGCAAGAATTGCAATTAGAAATATATGTGCTAGTGCCGATGTCAGCTAGCAAAGCCCATCTATTACAAAAATATATTCGAGAGAATGAAGAATTAACTGCACTCAAATGTAGTATCCTAGATGGTTGGCCACCAGTTGTCAATGAGGTACCCTCAGAAGTAAAAAAGTACTGGCCGTATCGTGACGAATTAGCAATACATGAAGTTATAATACTTCGCAAAGATCGGATAGTAATACCACCGGAATTTCGTGAAGACACTTTGAAGAAGATAGAGGGCACTTAGGAATTTAGAAATCACTCTCCAGAGCTGGTCAGAACGTGTTTTGGCATAAGATGAACGAAGACTTTGAACGTTACGTTACTAACTGTGGAGATTGCTAAAGACATCAAAGAGATAAGCCTGAAGAATCTATACCTCTTAATCGCATACTTGAACGAGCTTGGCAGATAGTCGGCATGGATATATTTACGTTAAATCAAGAAATTTCCTCATAATCGCCGACAGCTTCTCCGGATTTTTCGAAATTAAAGAACTTTCCAGCCTCACATCCTCGAAAGTGATCCGTTTACTTAAACGAAGAAGAAGAAGAAAGAAGAAGAAACGAAGAAGTAGAAGTGTTCGCTACACACGGAATTCCCGAGCTACTTTGTTCAGATGAAGGCACTCAGTTAACATCGTCCGAATTCCGAGCATTTGCCGAAGAATTTAACTTTCTTATCCAAACTTCAAGTCTACAACACAAAAGGTCTAATGGATTAGCAGAACGTTATGTGCAAGAAGCCAAGAATCTACTCCGGAAATATAAAACCGATAAGTCGGATATCTACCTGGCACTGATAAATGCATGCAACACTCCCCTCGGAAATTTAGTTTTTCCAGCACAATGACTATATAGTACGAGTATAAAAGGAATACTGGCCATAACCGCTAACTCATTACTTCCTAAAGTAGTAAAGGACGTTCATTCATCCCTCAGCAACCTCAGGTATAAAGGAAAGGTATACAGAGACCGCGGTTCTAGGAAATCGCCTCAGTTCAAAGTAGGTCAGAAAGTATTATACAGGGACAAAGATAGGGATTGGAGACCTGCAGAAATCATCTCACGATTGATCGAACAACGGTCATTTCTTATCCAGGCTCCAGATGGATTGAGACTGAGAAGGAACACTTGGTACCTGAAACATGAAGTGATTAAGTAAAGTGTTGCCAAGAGGCGAAGATGACGACTCCACAAGTAGTCCAGTAGCCGCCAGCGGCTCGACGAGCTCACCAACACCAGCAACTGTCCCTCAATCAACGAGACAGTTTAAGACTGTAGTGGAAAATTGCCATAGACTAGTAACGATGTAACCAGATACGGACGTAGCATTAAGAAGCCGGATCGGTTGCAATGCTATTAACTTTTCGATGAGAAAAAGGGGGCTGTTATCTTATGTTTATGTTTACTTAACCGCAGCTCACAGCTATTATTTATACAGCATAAAACTCGTGAGCTCGTTCTGAAGAGGATTACGCAAGCCTTACCTCTTCCACACTAAAAAACATCTCTTACGCCATTCACCATTTTGCCAACACAATGAAGATTCACCGGCCTTGCGGTTAGGAACCCCCACCGCCTCTCTGTCGTCTCCTTAAATATAAACGGACTCCCCGGCAAAATCCACGAAATTCGGGATTTTGTCATTCAAGAAAACCCAGATATTTTACTTCTACAGGAGACCTTCTTAAACTCCTTTCACACATTCAACATTCCAACATTACAATTGCATTCGCGAAGATCGCCCTCAACTCAATAGACGTCCCGCGGGGGGTGTAGCCATTTACTACAAATCCATTCTAAACGCCTTCCCGTTATCAAACCCGGGACTACAAGCCGCCGAAGTCATTGGACTTCGCGTCAACACAAATTCAAATTATCCTATAAACATTTATTCAATATACTGCTCCTGCAGCAGGCCAAACCCCATCCCCGATCTATCCACCCTTCTAAACAACCCCACCCCCACACTTCTCGCTGGGGACTTCAACGCCAAACACCATCTTTGGAACTCCTCCACAATAAATACCCGTGGCTACAGACTTTTTTCCTTCTTAAACCAAAACCCACAATTCTTTCTCACTGCTCCGCCCTCCTTTACCCGCTCAACTCCTAACAGCCAAGATGTCCTTGACTTCGCCATCTCTAACTTTCGTCCCGTTAACCCCCTGATCTCGGTGGGGGACCAACTAACCTCCGACCACCTCCCTGTCTTCTTATCTTTTGATCTCTCCGCCAAAACCTACCCCTCCCCCCCCCACGCTAAAGTCTACGGATTGGAATTTATTCCAATACCACCTCAATACACATATCCCTTCACCTATCACCCCAATCATTTCTACTCAATAAGACCTCGACCAGATCATTACATTTTTCACAAACACCATAACTGACTGCGTTTTCCTTGCTACGAAAACCCATTCCATATCTAACCCCTTCTCCTTACCTCCGCGCATCCGAGAGCTCATACGCAGTAGAAACCGTGCCCGCAAGAGAGCCCAACGCACACATGCACCATCACACATCCATATATTCTCCTCACTAAAAGCCCTTGTTTCCAGAGAGATCCGGTCATTCACCCAACAAAGGTGGTCCGACACAATCAACAACCTATCGGTACATGACGGGTCTATCTGGAAATTCCGCAAGATTCTCCTGGGCCGAAAGCCCCAGATCACCAAACTCGTCACCGATCAGGGAACGTTCTCCCAACCAATTGACATGGCGGAGATTCTTGCGGACTCCTTTGAAAAACAATTCTCACCACACACCCCCCCCCGTAAACTCCGCTTCCACTCAATCATCAGGTCCACCTACAATGAATTTATCGAAAACCAATCTATCCAGGAAACCCCACCCCTTACAAACAACACCGAAAATGCTAACGTCATTAAAATCCTCCATATTCGAAAAGCTCCGGGCCTAGACGGCGTCACAAATGCAGCAATTAAACATCTCACCCCCCCGTCATTTCTACACTAACACACATCATAAACAATATACTTTCCCTACAATACTTTCAAAATCTTGGAAAATTGCCAAGATCATTCTCTTACTAAAACAGGGAAAAAGCCCACTACAACCAGACAGCTACCGACCCATATCCTTACTCCCATCACTATCCAAAATTGCAGAGACAATCTTACTAAACAGACTTAACGACTTTCTGGAAACCAACAACATTATACAACACGAACAATTCGGTTTCAGAAAGGAACACTCCACCACCCACCAAATATCAAGAATTCTACACAATATCAAACACGCCCTCAGCCATGACCTATCCACAACACTAATCAGCCTTGACATTTCAAAGGCATTCGACGCAGTCTGGCACCAGGGGCTTATCGCGAAACTTCTACATATAAATACCCCCCCATACCTAATCAACCTCATTCATAAAAGATCGCCGCTTCCAAATTAATCTAAACAATAACACACTTTCTTCCCCCCCGTAACATCACAGCAGGCGTCCCGCAAGGGGCTAAACTCTCTCCGACCCTTTTTTCCCTGTTTTTCTACGACTTTCCTAAAGCAACTAACATTTCTCTAGCTCTTTTCGCCGATGATGCAGCCATTTATACTTCAAACCCAGAGCCCCACCTCGCCTTACAAACCCTCCAAAACCACATCTCGAAACTCACCCGCTGGCTAAATAACTGGAAAGTCAAAGTAAACCCCCAAAAAACGCAAGCTATCTTCTTTTCAAAACATCGAAATTCACCCTCAAACACACTCTGCATCATCAACACCCCAATCACCTGGTCCACCTCAATTAAATATCTGGGCGTAACAATAGACAGAAAACTTCTATTCGCCAATCACCTACACATTATAAAAAATAAAGTTAGAGCAGCTTGTTCTCTTCCAAGTAATTTATTAGGCCCACGCTCCTCCCTCTCCAGTAACAATAAAATCCTTCTATACACTACCGCTATACTCCCTATCCTTACTTACGCTACCCCATCATGGTCTCTTCTTAACAACAAAACCCTAACCTCTCTCCAAAAATTTGAAAACACTACTCTCAGAAAATTTTTTAATATACCATGGTTCATCCGAAACACCCAAATTTTCAAAGACCTGCAAATACCCACAATCACCCAAACCATCCAAGACCTTTGCATTAATTATTTTGACTACATCCACCTCCACCCCAACCCACTAATCACACAATCCCATATCCTACACAACACACGTCAAAGGAGACTTCTGGGTCCCCTTCACGCATTTGTAAACCACTTTCACCCACCCATTAACTCTTACCCCAATATCTTACCTTCTCCGCACCCCCATTTCCGTACTCCACGATGGCCTCCAACTCTATCACGCCAGAGAATCCGTCGAAGGCTATCCAGACTCCGTCCAACCAGATCCAGGAATCGGAACCCAGGACTCCGCCCTTCGTTTGCCCACCCACCACTTCGCCGGCTGGCCCCTCGGCCGCCAGAAACTCATTCTCCCCTCACAGCTCACCAACGAAATTCAAATTTGCCCGCCCATATCCAATCACAAACACCTGCACCCCCCCCTCCCCAATCACTTTTATCATTCCACCAAATTCTACCTACTCCATCACACTAAATTAACCAACTATAATATACCACAGTTGTTAATATAATAACCCACCTTACCAAATAATTAATTTCCTCTACCCCCACCAACTCGTGAGTACCGTTTGAAACTCTGCTTCCCTTGCCTTGTCTGCCACTATCGCAAATACTTAAACACCACATCAATAGTCTGCCTTGGTAAATCCAAAACACTTATCAATAACCAACAATTCGCCCTCCGTAAACAACTTCTTCCCACCCTACCCAACATTATTATTCACTCATTGGGGATATACGAATCTTTCGTAGGCGTCCCCTCTACATGTTTATCAAGGCAAGTTCTCATGTAATTTTGAATATCTTCCCGATGATGATTTACAGAGGGAAAATTATGTGCTCCCTTTTGATGTAGCACCCACGTGTTTGCCATGCATGGTGGCCAGTGTCCCAGCAAAGGGGGATCCTGGTGGCTGAGGGGCGAGGTGTTGTCCCCAACATGTTACTTTGGCCTATGCTCCTGGTAAACGTGAGGTTGGTCAAATGTCACGGTAAAAGTGCATAAAGTTGTAAAAGTGTATGCAAAAGTTTGGTTTCTCACTAAAACTGAGCCTTCGTGCACATCCGGTGTACAGCATCTTTGGGAAGTTATACACTACTCAAGATGCCTGAGCGATGAGCTGAAATCAGTAGTGGATCCTGTAACCCAAAGGAATGGTTTTTGCGGTCACCCAGAAAACCTGCTGATTGCCATGATGAATGACAAAACGATGATCCTATGTGAGGAAATTAGGCTTCAGAAGAATCCTTAAGGCCTGAAAGCTTCCTAATGAAACTATTCGTGATTTTGTCATTCCACATCTCAATTTTTAGGCAAACGACTATACAGTTGAACAATTGGCAGAATTGTTCAATTACGGAACGTCCACTGACTAAACATATACCCAGCAGGGAACTTGAGAAAATGGCTAAAATGGGTGATGTTATTGAAAGTAATCTGTGGAATTTCCCATGCAATAAACAAGCTGTCGAAAGGGCAGTCAAGTTAGGGACAGAAGCATCCTCATCTGTATGTGGAGCAAAAAGTCGCAATGGCTTTATACGCACAACAATGGCATCCCAAAAGCTGATGCCAAATTTCGAAAATAAGGCAAAATATAAAGTGTAAGATTGCTATATCACTAAACAAAACCCTGTGCCCATATTTAGTTGGGAGGTTGAGTCGGCACGGGTGGAATTCGAATGCAGCCACCTCCTCGTGGTGAATTCTGGGTTATTCTGCCATAATTTTGGCAAAATAAGCAAAGAGCTGCTTTAATCTATTGATGCAGATGGGACATTGACGGTCCTTTGGTACTTTATTCTTTTATATACTTTAGTTTTAATCCTAAAAAATTCTATGGTGTTATTATAGAAAAAGAGAATTTTAATAATGAATTTAATTTTTAAAAGTATGTTTAATAAAAATTCTGCTTCAAAGGGTTAAAATATCAAAATTTTGCAAATAATACAAATTTCACAGGCATAGCAGAGGACTTGAATATGATAGGATAGCAGAATATATTTTCCACAAACAAACAGTCTTTTTATGCAACTATTCATTTGAAAATCGGGAGGGTATTCCTTCCTAATTTTTTTTACCACACCCCGCTCGTACAGCTGATTAAAAACCTGAAAGGGCAGCAATTCTTCAGCCGGCAAGAAACCTTACAGGGTTAAGCATAACTCTAATCTTGTTTACTTAGAACTGTCTGAAAAATTTTCTACTATTGATAAACCTGAATATTGAAGACAATGAACTTCAAATAAAAACTCATGATTTATTGATTGAATATCATGAGGGCCTGTGGAGCTATGAACGAACTTTAATTGTTTAGTAGTTAAATTATACTTACATTTTTAATAAAAAAAAACACTTTAGACTATTTTTAATCGTCTGAGATTTGTTGCACATTAAAATAAAATATGGCATAAAAAATGAAACTCTTTATTTAGGCGTTATATGGTGATTGACACGGGCTGGTCATCACCCACAGACCCATTTTATACTTCCAGCCTTGGGGGGGCTCATAAATACTTTAATCCAACACTGTCCACTTCCATTCAATATGACTTTTGACTCCATTGTACTTTTTTTTAAATATTTTTGTTTAATATTGCTCTCAACTTCTGTCAGGTACAACTGATTGAGAGACAAAGTGTTGTATTCATGAAATATGTTGCATCTAATAGAAGTTTGAATTACACTTTCTAGTTAATTTGTGTCAAAAGTTCAGTTGTATAGAAAAAAAAATACTTGTATGAGAAACTTAGCAGATACCTTATAAACCTAATGTTTGTTTGTGGTTTTACGGCTCAAAGACTACAATGGTCATGCTGCGCCGGGACCTACTGTTTTCCGAGGAATCCGAACCTCTTAAGGCCTAGGGAACCAAACCCCGGACTACAGTGAGCAGTGCGATCTTTATGAGATCTCTGAGTAAGCGTTCTTTGCACTGTTGGGAGTCGAACCCGGATTAACGGCGTACTAGGCGAACGTGTTACCACACTACGCCACCGCAGGGCTTATAAACCTAATAATATGATTGGATGGTTGTATATTTATGGCACAAAGACAACAAGGGTCATTTTGCTCCAGACAAGATGAGACTACATAGGGTTTTAAGAACAAAATAAATTAAAAATACAAAGGTAAAAATGCGTACAATGAAGAAAAAGAATACCTAATGACATAATTGGTATTATGAACTAACTCTATGATTATTATTTTAAGCTAAATTTTTGCGCTGCTCTTGCCCCCGCCCTTCTCCCAATTTAAGTAGAGCTTACCTAAATGTTGTACTTTGTGTTACAGCAGCTGAAACTGATGTTGAAAACCTGTTCCGCCTTGCAGATAATGGCCGGGAGTTAGATCTGCTGCGTTGTGGTCTTTTAGTGGTGGTGGTAGTAGTGGTGGTGGTAGTTGTACGTTTGGTGGTAGTTGTTGTTGGAGCTTGAGTTGTTTCTTCATCTTCATAATCATCATACTCTTCGTATTCATCATCATAATCATCTACTTTAGACACATCATCCTTAGTTATTGTAAGTGCTTCATTGGTTTTTTTATGGTCCACTGTATCAGATGGTTTATTGAGTGGAGGTTGATAACCCGTGCGTACAGTAATACTGGGTTCTCTAGTCGAAGGAACTGTAGACGAGCTAGTAGGGTATGTCTGAAACATACATCAGAAATGGTTTCATTACATTATAACATTTATACTTTACCATTTCATATTAAAATTTATGAAGATTCTATATATTTAAGTTCATTTTATTTGAAAATAAATTTCCAAATTTACTTTAAAATCAACATTAAAATGTATTAACCTTTCTGTAGATTAGAAAACAGGTAATATATAAAATAAATTATTTGAATGAGAATTAGGCTGTGGAAAGGCAGCCATAACTTTGTATGATTTTCGATTGGTTGTGTTTCATGGTTCAAGGACAGCTAATACCTTACTGCAACAGGACCTCTTTAATCAAACCAGAGTTAACACATCAGCTGAATCATTACCACCGGAGTCCCGCAGGGCTAAAGGAGTATTGGTTTCAAACCCTTAGCATCCACAGATGAAACAGAAGCAAAACCATTTTTTATTTATTTTCAAATTATAGAAATACCAACTGTAATTATGATTAATTTGCAAATCATCTAAATTAAAAAAAAAGTTGTTATAGTGAACCTGGTGGGTTGTTTGTGGTCTGGATGTAGAAGCAGGGACTCTTCTTACAGCAATGTAATTTCCTTCTGGTTGTGGGTTATGACCCTGATTATTGGCATGATTTAAAAGGTTATCTCCACCTGGTCTTCTTGATCTTGCGACAACCCTACTAACTCCAGTCCCTAAAAATAAAACTCAGTTCAACGAGACCAAAAAGTACTAAATACAATGAATTCCTGTATTAGGGATCCTGAAAGTGTCGTTTTTACGCATGTCGATATTCATTAGTCATTTATCAGCTCATTGTGTACTTCAAAGTCGTGTAAAGACATTTTAAAGTTAGAGTGACTTGTTTACTCGTAAATAATAAATCTTAATTTTTTTTTTTGCAGTTTATGGTGAAATGGCCGGCCAAATACCAGAAGAGGTACATATCCGGCATTGTATGCTTTTTGAGTTTCACAAGGGTAGTAACGCAACGGTTGCTACCAAAAACATTTGCGATGTTTATCCAAACGCATTAGACGTTCGTAAAT
>QLNU02014176.1:167898200-167925801 GCA_006491805.2 Dysdera silvatica
TGAAAGGACAGACTGGGACAGTTTCTGTATAAATGCCATACTTACAGAAAATGTGGTCTTGCAAGGAAATATCAATGAAGCCACATTATCAGCTACACAGACCATTATGCAAGCAGCCAATCAAGCAATACCTAAAACATCCACAAAGGTCATGAATTTCCAAAACCATCGTGAAACTCTGATTGTAGCGTTGCTTATAAAGAAAGAAAAAAAAAGGGGCTTGGAATAGATTTAGATGGTACCAAACAAATGATAATTTTATTGAGTTAAAAAAAAAGTGAGAGCAAACTGTAGACACATCCCACGGCAAGCAAAAATTGAGTCCTGGAAACAGTATGTTTCTATCATTGAAACTTCACAAAATCATTTGGAATAAAATAAAAAATTAATGGGAATTATACTCCCTATCAAACCTCCACTCTCAATAGCAATGGGATTGTTGGAAATTTTTTAAATATTGCAAACCTATTGGGAAAGACTTATCTCCTAAACATCCAGCAATAATACCTATAATCCTAACTTTTTTCTAATTAAAAACAGGATTGAAAACATCCTACTCAAATTTCTCTCTAGAACAAATGAGCCTTATAATTCTCGTTTTACAATATGTGAGTTCATGAGTGCTTTACACACTTCAAGAAATAATGCTCCTGGTCATAACATTCGTTTCTCCATGCGTAGACACTTGTCTCAAAGGAAAACCACCTTTTCCTGTACGATAGAATCTGGACAGAATATCGTTTTCCAGATTCTTGGCGGGCAATTATTATCCCATTCTCCAATCCAGGTAAAGATCCAAAAAGTCCAACTAACAAGCTGTCCATGCAAATCAATGCAGAGGATGGTTAATAAGCATCTGATGCATTTCTTAGAATCAAATAACTGCATAATGACTTCCCAAACTGGCTTTCCTCCCATGCGCCACAGATAATCTTCTGCTAGTAACAAGGATCCAAGAAGCATTTGCCAAACAAGAACATCTAGTATCTATGTTCTTTGACGTAGAGAAAGCCTACGATCGGACTTTGTGCCATGGAATACTTTCGAACTTCAGGAATGTGGTCAGAAAGGAAACATTGCATTTTTTGTTCAACATTTTCTGATAGTACTTTCTAAGTTCGTCTTGGGTCAGTCCTTTCTGATTTTTATAACCAAAAACAGGGTGTTCCTCAAGGCAGTGTCCTGAATGTGACCCTCTTCATTTTAAGGCATAACAACATCATCAAAAAGATCCCACTCACTGTCCAAACATCACTTTATGTTGATCTCCAAATCTCTTGTCAATCTAGTGACATGAGCAGGCTAGAAATGCAGTTGCAAATGGGCCCCTCAATAACATCATTAACTGGATAAGTGAAAATGGCTTTCATTTCTCTATACAGAAGACAGTTTGTGTTCATTTTTGTCGGAGGGGAGGCTTACATCCACAGACAGAACTCTTATCTGGAAAATCACCGTATTCCAGTTGTTCAAGAGGCAAAATTTCTTGGGGTGTTATTTGACCATAAACTTGCCTTCAAGTCCCACATACAATCTCTTAAAAATAAATGCCATAAAGCCCTCAATATCTTCAGAGTTCTCTCCCATACATCCTGGGGAGCAGACCGTTATTCAATGCTTCGTCTGTATCGCGCTCTCATCCGTTCCAAACTGGATTATGGCTCTGTCATTTACGCCTCCGCTCGACAATCCATCTTAAAAGCTCTTGATCCTATTCACCATCAGGGTCTCAGACTGTGTACAGGTGCATTCCGTACCTCACCAGCTTTAAGTCTTTATGTGGAAGCCAACGAACCATCTTTAACATCAAGGCGTATGCAGCTGTCTCTTAACTATTATACGAAACTTAAATCACTGCCCACTCACCCTCTTTGGGATGTCGTTTTCGAACCTCGTTCCACCTTACTTTTTAATGCTCGCCCTGCATGTATCCCTTCATTTGGTATTCGGATGGTTAAACTAACCAGAGAATTAGGTATAGATTGTCGGAGCATTGCTCCTACACATACTCATTTCTGACGATGATGGTTTACTGAGGGAAACTTATGTGCTCCCTTTTGGTGTAGCACCCACGTATTTGCCGTGCGTGGAGACCCTTGTCCAAGCAAAGGGGGATCTTGGTGGCTGAGGGGCGAGGTACTGTCCCCAACACGCTACTTTGGCCCCTGCTCCTGGTAAACGGGAGGTCGGCCTGTCCCCGGTATCGACCAATCAGCTGGTCGCGAGTGCTACTGGTGTTAGGAGCATTAGAGACCTCAAAATCTGTTTCGTTCTTTCTTATCTTCCTTCGTTTTTTTTGTTTTTCTTCTAACACACTGTTACTGTGACATGCCTCATTTGATTTACTTTACTCTTACTTTTTTCTTTTCTATTGGTTTTCCTTTTACTGGTCCTACTACTACTCTGTCTCAGTTGAAACATATGTCGAATGATCCAAGATTATAGTTCCTTTTTTCTTGAGATCGATTTTGCTCCTCTGACCACTCGTACCTCACGGCTTAGGGGATAACCGAAAGGGTATAGGTCCTGGTTAGCTCTGGCATTATTGCAATGTCCCCTTGTAGGGCTCCGTGGTGGGTGGGGCCGGTGGGGCCTGAATCTTATTCTAATTCTCTATGGATAAATCAAAAAAACAAACTTCTTCACCGAATGTCGAACCAATGACCAAACGAGCACGTTTTGATACACCTAGTCTGACAACCGTTTAACCATCATTCTTAATTGTTTCATCTAATGATGAACGATTCAAAAACCTGTCACCGTTCGTTATCGATAAAACCGTTAAAAGCGTTGCTGGAATGTTTAAAAATATAAAACGTTTGAAATCACGCGACCTGCTTATAGAAACGGCCACACCAAATCAATCCTCTTCTCTTCTACAATGCACAAATTTTCTTTCTATTCCGGTACAAATCAGTCCCCATAAAACTTTAAATAGCTCTCGTGGTGTAATATCAGAGACGGATTTGATTGATGTCGACGAGCAAGACTTTATGAACGAACTTGCGGACCAGCGAATCACCGCCGCAAGGCGCATTACAATAAAAAAGGATGGCAATATCATCAAAACAAAACATGTAATTCTTTCTTTCAATAGACTTAAAATCCCTAGCATCATCAAAGCAGGTTACCTGATCTGTAAAGTCCGTGAATACATCACTAACCCAACTAGATGCTTTAACTGTCAAAAATTTGGCCATTCCAAGATCTCTTGCAGAGGTAAACTAACTTGTGCTAAATGTGGAACCCACGACCATGATGACAACAACTGCTCAAACACTTCTCCTAAATGCACAAATTGTAAGGGTGAGTATCCATCAAATGCAAAATCGTGCCCTAAATGGAAAGAGGAGAAACGCATTCTTGAAATTAAGGTCACTAATAATATCAGCTATACTGAAGCAAAAAATCAGTTAAACATTAACAAACCCCCCAATAGCCTTAATTTTTCAGCAGCTGTCCAAACAAATAAACAACCCTCAATGGTGAGTGTTGCAGTCCAGACACTCCCTCATAATAGTAGTTGTACAGCTAACTCTGTTCAAACCAGCCCTCCATCAAAAACCAACTTCATAAAACGTACTTCCTCGGAAGCAAATAGACTCAGCAAACCAAAGATGAAAATAAATTTAAAAACCCAAAGTTCTTCAAAAAAACAAATTAGGTTGGCCAACTTCCGATCGGCACCAAACTTCAAACACCTTTCAGCCAAGGACTTTTTAAAAGAGTCCAAACAGAAAAGCAAAAAAATTAAAGAAGCCGAAAATGACATCACTGATTATGCATCTGATATTGAAATTTCTAATGCCTTCTCCTGTCTCCAGGAAGATGGGATAGATACCTCTGGTATTCACAATGAAGACACACAAATTAATAGGACCAAGAGTCCTATCCACTTCCCTTAATGGCGCGTTCTTCCATTCTCCAATGGAATTGCCGCGGTTTCCAAGTTAACATTGATGATATTAAACACCTTATTAACACTTACTCACCTATCTGTGTTGCTCTCCAAGAAACCTTCTTAACTCCTGACCGTGATCCCACACTTCGGAACCATGTTATATTCCGTAAAGATAATGAAGTTGGTGACAGGGCTTGTGGAGGGGTTGCCCTCATAGTCCCCAATAGTATTCCTGCTTCTGCTCTCCAACTCAACACAACACTACAAGCTACTGCAATTCGCATGTATACTCATGCATCCCTTACCATCTGCTCAATATATTTGCCACCAAACGAACCCATTAATTTTAAACAGCTGTCTCTTTTGATTACACAACTTCCACCTCCTTTCCTCCTCTTGGGTGATTTCAATAGCCATAATCAGCTTTGGGGTGTAATAATACAAATTCTCGTGGCAGAATAATAGAAAACCTTTTAATCCGTCACAGTTTGGCATGTCTTAACAATGGCTCTTACACATACTGCCATCCTGCATCATGCGGCTTTTCAGTGATTGACCTCTCCATTTGTTCACCTAATATCATGCCAAATTTTTCTTTTAATGTTTTGGATAACCCTTTCGGTAGTGATCACTTCTCAATCATCTTGATCGATAATCAGAACTCTCCATGTACCACCACTAGACTTCCAAGATGGAAAATTGAAAGAGCAGACTGGGACAGTTTCTGTATAAATGCCATACTTACAGAAAATTTGGTCTTGAAAGGAAATATCAATGAAGCCACATTATCTGTTACACAGACAATAATGCAAGCAGCCCATCAAGCAATACCTAAAACATCAACAAAGTACCCCAAATTTCCAAAACCATGGTGGAACTCTGATTGTAGCGTTGCTTATAAAGAACAAAAAAAGGCTTGGAATAGATTTAGACGGTACCCAACAAACGATAATTTTATTGAGTTCAAAAAAGCAAGAGCAAAATGTAGACGTATCCGATGGGAAGCAAAAAGGGAGTCCTGGAAACAGTATGTGTCTAGCATTAAATCTTCCACAAACCCAAAAATCATTTGGAATAAAATAAAAAAAATTAATGGAAACGATACGTCTTATCCAACCTCCACCCTCAATAGCAATGGGATTGTTGCAAACAATCTTCCAGATATTGCAAACCTACTGGGAAAGACTATCTCCCAAACATCCAGCAATAATACCTATGATCCAAATTTTTACGTAATTCAAAACAGGATTGAAAAAATTCCACTCAAATTCCACTCCAGCACAAATGAGCCTTATAATTCTCCTTTCACAATGTATGAACTCATGAGTGCTTTGCAAACTTCAAGAAATAGTGCTCCTGGTCATGATAACATTCATTACTCCATGCTTAGACACTTGTCTCAAAGGTCAAAGGAAAATCTACTTTGCCTGTACAATAGAATCTGGATAGAACATTGATTTCCAGATTCTTGGCGAAAAGCAATTATTATCCCTTTCCCAAAGCCAGGTAAAGACCCAAAAAATCCAACTAACCATCGGCCAATAGCATTAACAAGATGTCTATGCAAATTAATGGAGAGGATGGTAAATCAGCGTCTTTCATATTCCTTGGAATCCAATAACTGCATAATGACTTCTCAAAATGGCTTGAAACAAGGATCCGAGAAGCATTTGTCAAATGAGAACATCTAGTCTCTATTTTCTTTGACATAGAGAAAGCCTATGATAGAACTTGGCGTCATGGAATACTTTGTGACCTTCAGGAATATGGCCTCAAAGGAAACATGGCATTTTTTATTCAAAATTTTCTCACTGATTGTACTTTCCAAGTTCGTCTTGGATCGGTTCTTTCTGATCTTTACAACCAAGAACAGGGTGTTCCTCAGGGCAGTGTCTTGAGTGCTACACTCTTCATTCTAAGGCTCAATAACATCATCAAAAAGGTCCCACACACTGTACAAACATCACTATACGTTGACGATCTCCAAATCTCTTGTCAATCCCGTGACATGAGCAGGCTAGAAAGGCAGTTGCAAATTGCCCTCAATAACATCACTAACTGGACAAATGAAAATGCCTTTACTTTCTCATTAGAGAAGACAGTTTTTGTCCATTTTTGTCGGAGGAGAGGCTTGCATCCGGGACCAGAACTCTATCTGGGAAATCGGAAAGAGGAGGTTCTCCTTGCTAGACTTTGCATTGGGCATTCCCATCTGACCCATAGACATCTGTTGGAAGGAAAACCAGCACCAATTTACCAAGTGTGCAATGAACCCATAAGTGTTTTACACATTTTAACTCAATGCCCCTATCATAGACTTGCTCACACTCTTACTTTTAACTCTTCATCACTGTCGGACAATTGAAATGACCATGCTGACCATACGCATGTTTTTAAATTTTTAAAAAGTACTGGTTTTTACTACAGTCTTTGATTTTACCATGTTTGGCGCAGTATAGCCCAGATGCTCTTGCGCCATAAAAAAGCCAAACAAACAATCTGGGAAATCATCGTATTCCAGTTGTTCAAGAGGCAAAATTTCTTGGTGTGTTATTTGACCATAAACTTACCTTCAGGCCACACATTCAGTCTCTTAAAAACAAATGCCATAAAGCCCTTAATATCTTCAGAGTTCTCTCCCATACATCCTGGGGAGCAGACCATTATCCAATGCTTCGTCTGTATCGTGCTCTCATCCGTTCCAAACTGGATTATGGCTCTGTCATTGACGCCTCCGCTCGACAATCCATCTTGAAAGCTCTTGGCCCTATTCAC
The DNA here is from genome assembly GCA_006491805.2 of Dysdera silvatica. Taxonomy (NCBI): domain Eukaryota; kingdom Metazoa; phylum Arthropoda; class Arachnida; order Araneae; family Dysderidae; genus Dysdera; species Dysdera silvatica. The sequence goes on from QLNU02014176.1 coordinate 167,904,877, forward strand.
CATCAGGGTCTCAGACTGTGTACAGGTGCATTCCGTACCTCACCAGCTTTAAGGCGTATGCAGCTCTCTCTCAACTATTATACGAAACTTAAATCACTGCCCACTCACCCTCTTTGGAATGTCGTTTTCGAACCTCGTTCCACCTTACTTTTTAATGCTCGCCCTTCATGCATCCCTTCCTTTGGTATTCGGATGGATAGACTAACCAGAGAATTAGGTATAGATTGTTGGAGTATTGCTCCTACACATACTAATTTATCACCGCCTTGGGTCATACCTTCCGTGGACATCCATTGGGATCTGGTTAACCACAGCAAAAGCACTACACCTAATGCTTTTTACCAGCAGTTATTCTCTGAATTTCAGGATCATTTTCAAGACTCCAATTTCATTTTTACAGATGGGTCCAAAACTGAAACAAATGTAGGTTCTGCATTTGTCATTAACAACAGTGCCATTGCAGAAAAAATCCCCCCATCATACTCCATTTTCACAGCAGAACTTTATGCCATTTCCATGGCACTTGCGTATATTTCAACTCATAGCTTAACTCATTGTATCATCTGTACCGATTCTCAGAGCTCTTTAAGAGCCCTGGAATCTTTTAAATATGCACCTCATCCTATTTTTATCTAAAATCCATTCACAACTGCAGCACCTCCACGATCACTCCAATATTAAATTCTGTTGGATCCCTGCTCACATTGGTATCAAAGGGAATGAGGCTGCTGATGCAGCTGCGAGGGCAGCGAACACGCCACTTTCTTCTAGCCAATTTCTTCCTTTCTCTGACCTGAAGCCAATTATCAAGACCTGTGTGAATCAAAGGTGGCAGGAGTAATGGGATCATCAAACCAATAACAAATTCCATAATATTAAACATATAATTGGTAACTGGCCCTCCTCCTACCGTAAAAATCGGAAAGAGGAGGTTCTCCTTTATATGAGTTTTATAAAGAAACTTATACCAAATATTCCCATCGCTTTTATATTTCAACATGGCTGAACATATTGAAACATTCTACTAATGATTTATAACGAGCATGAAAAATGAAAGGACCGGCACTTTTGCTCCTTAAACTTGAGTTGCTTTAAACGAAAACAACTATCACATTTACGTAAACAGTAGGCAGCGGTTAGCATGTTGAACATTGGTAATTCTAAATATCATTTATTGAAAACTTTTACGAAAACAGAAAAAAAACTTTCTTACCATCTTCACAGAAACGTCCAGTACTTGACAGTCAAAGATTCACGCGGTTCACGTGTTCGTAAAATGGCAAAATCTCTTACGCACACGTTCCTGGAATTCAAATGGTATTGCCAGTATTTTAGGCAGATACGTGGATGCTAGGCTGTTGTTGTCAATTGTTCAAATTAGTTCAGGGAAGTTGTCCACGGCTGCGGCACTGTTTTCCAGAAGAGGGCGGTTTCAAAAACAGGAAGAAAAAAAACACATGCACACACACAAAAGACGACGAAAACTCAAGATAGGTAGAATATACAAGATGTCTCAGCACCAGGGTTCATTACCCTATTTTATCCAAAATCCATTCACAACTGCAACACCTGCACGATCATTCCAATATTAAATTCTGTCGGATCCCTGCTCACATTGGTATCAAAGGGAATGAGGCTGCTGATGCAGCTGCGAGGGCAGCGGACTCGCCACTTGCTTCTAACCAATTTCTTCCTTTCTCTGACCTGAAACCAATTATCAAGACCTGTGTGAATCAAAGGTGGCAGGAGGAATGGGATCATCAAACCAATAACAAATTGCATAATATTAAACATACAATTGGTAACTGGCCCTCCTCATACCGTAAAAATCGGAAAGAGGAGGTTCTCCTTTATATGAGTTTTATAAAGAAACTTATACCAAATATTCCCAACGCTTTTATATTTCAACATGGCTGAACATATTGAAACATTCTACTAATGATTTATAACGAGCATGAAAAATGAAAGGACCGGCACTTTTGCTCCTTAAACTTGAGTTGCTTTAAATGAAAACTATCACATTTACGTAAACAGTAGGCAGCGGTTAGCATGTTGAACATTGGTAATTCTAAATATCATTTATTGAAAACTTTTACGAAAACAGAAAAAAAACTTTCTTACCATCTTCACAGAAACGTCCAGTACTTGACAGTCAAAGATTCACGCGGTTCACGTGTTCGTAAAATGGCAAAATCTCTTACGCACACGTTCCTGGAATTCAAATGGTATTGCCAGTATTTTAGGCAGATACGTGGATGCTAGGCTGTTGTTGTCAATTGTTCAAATTAGTTCAGGGAAGTTGTCCACGGCTGCGGCACTGTTTTCCAGAAGAGGGCGGTTTCAAAAACAGGAAGAAAAAAAACACATGCACACACACAAAAGACGACGAAAACTCAAGATAGGTAGAATATACAAGATGTCTCAGCACCAGGGTTCATTACCCTATTTTATCCAAAATCCATTCACAACTGCAACACCTGCACGATCATTCCAATATTAAATTCTGTCGGATCCCTGCTCACATTGGTATCAAAGGGAATGAGGCTGCTGATGCAGCTGCGAGGGCAGCAAACTCACCACTTGCTTCTAGCCAATTTTTTCCTTTCTCTGACCTGTGTGAATCAAAGGTAGCAGGAGGAATGGGATCATCAAACCAATAACAAATTGCATAATATTAAACATACAATTGGTAACTGGCCCTCCTCATACCGTAAAAATCGGAAAGAGGAGGTTCTCCTTTATATGAGTTTTATAAAGAAACTTATACCAAATATTCCCAACGCTTTTATATTTCAACATGGCTGAACATATTGAAACATTCTACTAATTATTTATAACGGGCATGAAAAATGAAAGGACCGGCACTTTTGCTCCTTAAACTTGAGTTGCTTTAAATGAAAACTATCACATTTACGTAAACAGTAGGCAGCGGTTAGCATGTTGAACATTGGTAATTCTAAATATCATTTATTGAAAACTTTTACGAAAACAGAAAAAAAACTTCCTTACCATCTTCACAGAAACGTCCAATACTTGACACTCAAAGATTCATGCGGTTCACGTGCTCGTAAAATGGCAAAATCTCTTACGCGCACGTTCCTGGAATTCAAATGGTATTGCCAATATTTTAGGCAGATACGCGGATGCTAGGCTGTTGTTGTCAATTGTTCAAATTAGTTCAGGGAAGTTGTCCACGGCTGTGGCATTGTTTTCTAGAAGAGGGCGGTTTCAAAAACAGGAGAAAAACACAACACACACACACAAAAGACGACGAAAACTCAAGATAGGTAAAATATACAAGATGTCTCAGCACCAGGGTTCATTACCCTATTTTATCCAAAATCCATTCACAACTGCAACACCTGCACAATCATTCCAATGTCAAATTCTGCTGGATCCCTGCTCACATTGGTATTAAAAGGAATGAAGCTACTGGAGCAGCTGCGAGGGCAGCGAACACGCCACTTGCTTCTAGCCAATTTCTTCCTTTCTCTGACCTGAAACCAATTATCAAGACCTGTGTAAATCAATCAAAAGTGGCAGGAGGAGTGGGATCATCAAACCAATAACAAATTACATAATATTAAACATACAATTGGTAACTGGCCCTCCTCATACCGTAAAAATCGGAAAGAGGAGGTTCTCCTTTATATGAGTTTTATAAAGAAACTTATACCAAATATTCCCATCGCTTTTATATTTCAACATGGCTGAACATATTGAAACATTCTACTAATGATTTATAACGAGCATGAAAAATGAAAGGACCGGCACTTTTGCTCCTTAAACTTGAGTTGCTTTAAATGAAAACTATCACATTTAAATGGTTTTGAAAATATTTGGCGATTTTTAATACGTTCTGTGAAGTTAGAATAAAGAAACACTTAATAAACACACACTATTCTGTCCTTTAGAAATAGTTGACCATGAACTGTGTGTAAACAACTGTAGTAAAATCATCAGAAAAGTTGTTTTTGCTTGTACTTTTTTTTTACGAAATAATAAAAAGAAAGTAATTTTTATTTTAAATTATTTTTTCATAAGCATTGAAAAATCAACTTAAATCAGATTTAAACCAGTGATTTATTTAAAAATTTTGAGTTTAAACTTATTTTAAAAAATAAATTAAAAAACTCTACTTAAAGCATTGATTGTAAAAAAAAGCTAACAAATTTTGATTTTAATCATGATTTTCTTTAAAAAATCACATGATTAGAACTTTGATTTTTTTAAACTTATATTTTTTTACTTTAAAATTTATATTTGTACAATTTTTAATAATGTTTTAATTATAAATATACTGTTAATTTTTTTGTACAATTTTTTATAAGTACAATATATATATTAGAAACCTTAAATATATGAATTATTAATTGGCTTAAATGAATATGCTAAATATTGAAAACCAAAATGATTTGAATACTACAGATAAATGTTTTTTACAAAATATTACATCAGTGCCACAGAAACAAATGTTCACTTTAATATACATACAGAAAAAGCACAACTGATAATATGCAGTTTTTAATCAACAAACTGAACTTTTTAATCAAATCCACAAACTGAAATTTTTAACTGTTTAGCCAATTTTTTCCTTTCTCTGACCTGAAACCAATTATCAAGACCTGTGTGAATCAAAGGTGGCAGGAGGAATGGGATCATCAAACCAATAACAAATTGCATAATATTAAACATACAATTGGTAACTGGCCCTCCTCATACCGTAAAAATCGGAAAGAGGAGGTTCTCCTTGCCAGACTTCGCATTGCGCATTCCCATCTCACCCATAGACATCTGGTGGAAGGAAAACCAGCACCAAGTGTCAATGAACCCATGAGTGTTTTACACATTTTAACTCAATGTCCCTATCATAGACTTGCTCGCACTCTTACTTTTAAATCTTCATCACCATCTAACATTTTAAACGACCATGCTGACCACACGCATGTTTTTAAATTTTTAAAAAGTACTGATTTTTACTACAGTCTTTGATTTTACCGTGATTGGCGCAGTATAGCCCAGATGCTCTTGCGCCATAAAAAAGCCAAACAATCAATCACTTTAATTTCATTATTATATTATTACCCTTTGCAGTGTCAGTACGATTTTTTACATCAGACGGCGTGCCTGCTACTAGGAGCAGATCAACACACAGGATCATGTTGGGTTGTGATAGTTGTGAATACCCGTCATTTCATCATTTTTATACAATATTTGGTAATCGGATTAGGATGAACAAATTCTTAAACTGCACCTTGTTGTTAAACCGCAGATTGAATTTTGCCTTACTAGGGGAAAAAAAACTTCAAAGAGAGAGAAAGTTATTCTCTTCCTTCATCTTTCTTTTGATCTAAAAGAACACTCATGTGTGATGTCTGTAAAAACTTTTTAAATATTTTTTTTTTGCATGCAAAAACTGTCTCCTTTTGGCGGAAATGACGTTAACTTCAAAGGTATTTTGTGCGTTTCCTTTGATCATAATATAATTTCTACAAAAGGAACTGATTATGTTTATTTTATTTTTTTTACATATCGTGCATAATATGTATAATTCTTTCATATCGTTATATATAAAATGGGAGTTGATGATTTACAGGTTTGTCAGAGGGTTAAAGATGAAGAATGGGAAGTTGAGACACCATATCCTCAATTGATGGGACCTTATGCTTTCAAGGGAAACCAGTGGGTTGGGTTTGATGACGAGGAGATGATTTCTCTGAAAGTAAGTATCATACCTTCATACTGCCATGATTCACATCTGCATTATACGAGGCTAAAACTTTAAGTATGTCAGTCGTACTGATCACATGTTAAAAATGATAGAACCTTTGTGGTGGCATAGAGGTAACATGTTCATTTAATCTTGCTATTAACCTTTAGTTTATTGTAATGGTATTATAGAATGCATACCGTTTTTCCTTGCCCACTGTAGTCCAAGGTTAGGTTCAATTAGTGATATGGGTTTTCCGTAAAATCATGAAACGGAAAATTTTCCCGTACTTCAATTACTAGATATCTAATGTTAGTGTAATATAATATTTATTAGATAATATTTGTTTTATAGATTATACCACTACCCAAATTGTGATCCTCGATGCCAAATTTACCTCCTTAAGAAAGAATTAACAGTCCTCATAAAAATTTTGAATTTAATAAGATTGGTTAAACTTATTGTTTGTAACTGTTATTTTAACCTGTTACTACATAAGTTTAGTCAGGGGTTGATATGATAATGGTACCGATAACTTATATTTGGCACTTGTAACTATTACTATATCAGTTATTGCAGTCATAACTGTCAGTATATAAGCATTATTGAAAAAAATGAATTGATTGAGAAAATTGATGTTTTTACTGTAATTACTTTCGCTTTCAATGTCACTGTTACTTTCACACTCAGTTTCAAGTTCATCCTTCGATAACACTCCATTCTTGACCGAAAACCATGTTACCAATTTTCATGAATATGCCTCTTACATCTTCTGTTGTCACCTTTTATTCAAACAGACATTAAAGTAGGCATTTTATCAAGGCTTCATTCAGTGTTTTGCTCCTGTTCTGATTTTTACCCTAGGAAATACGCTTCCACCACCCAGAACGCTCCTGCCTACCCAGTGGTTTAAAGCCATTATACGAAGCGGTTAGGAAAAAAAAAACATCACAAAAGAGATCCATCAGGGACCCAGTCCACCAGACGGCATTTATTAACAAACGAACAACAATTACAACACAAAAATTACAACAAAGCGTAATAATACAAAACAACAAATGTGGGTTCTGCATTTGTCATTAACAACAGTGCCATTGCAGAAAAAATCCCCCCCATCATGCTCCATTTTCACAGCAGAACTTTACGCCATTTCCATGGCTCTTACATATATTTCAACTCATAGCTTAATTCCTTGTATAATTTGTACCGATTCTCAGGGCTTTTTAAAAGCACCGGAATCCTTTAAATATTCACCTCATCCTATTTTATCCAAAATCCATTCACAACTGCAGCACCTGCACAATCATTCCAATATTAAATTCTGCTGGATCCCTGCTCACATTGGTATCAAAGGGAATGAGGCTGCTGATGCAGCTGCAAGGGCAACGAACTCACCACTTGCTTCTAGCCAACTTCTTCCTTTCTCAGACCTCAATCCAATTATCAAGACCTGTGTGAATCAAAAGTGGCAAGAAGAATGGGATCATCAAACCAATAACAAATTGAATAATATTAAACATACAATTGGTAACTGGCCCTCCTCATACCGTAAAAATCGGAAAGAGGAGGTTCTCCTTGCTAGACTTCGCATTGGGCATTCCCATCTCACCCATAGACATTTATTGGAAGGAAAGCCAACACCAATTTGCGAAGTGTGCAATGAACCCATCAGTGTTTTACATATTTTAACTCAATGCCTCTATTATAGACTTGCTCGCACTCTTACTTTTAACTCTTCATCACTGTGACTGACCATGCTTACGCATGTTTTTAAATTTTTAAAAAGTACTGGTTTTTACTACAGTCTTTGATTTTACCATGTTTGGCGCAGTATAGCCCAGATGCTCTTGCGCCATAAAACATCCAAACAAACAAACCAATAAAACTATTTATCTTTCGCGAAATGGCAACCCCATTACTTTTCAGATCTTGAAGGAATGAAAACAAATGTTGTTCTTTCTCACTGTTATCAAGTTTTCTAATCTTTATTTAATTAATTTTATCAATTATTAATTGATTTAATCAATCAATTATTTATTTAAACGGTCGAAAGATAGTTGAAGGTAAAGTGAGGTTATATCAACATCTCCTTCAACTGCATTGGCGTATGCAGAAGGGTGTTGATGGGGGGGGGGTTGTAATCCCTCTATTGCAATGAAATTTTGTATATTTAACATAGGAATATGTGAGTTGTAGCTCTGTAACCCCCCATTGAGCCTATAACCCCCTTATGAACTTTCTACGTACGCCTATGACTGACTTCATCAATGGCTCGTGTCTGCTGTTAAGGTTACGATTAAGCCAAAAAAAGAAGATAAGGTTGTTTTAAATAGCTTTAAATTAATTAAAATCAGTTTAAGGAAAACAAAGCGGCACTCTTTTAGGCTCAATCATCTACTCCAATTTTCACCTTGATGGCCGCCACAAACCGCCATTAACTGACTGTAGACTATATACGTATATAACGGTACGTATATAGCCATTGGCTGCACATCCTCAGCTACGTAGTTAACATTTGGCGCCAAATGTCAAAATTTTCAAAATTAATAAAAAATTAGGATTTAATTTTTTGAAAAAATTGGTTGTGGATTATTTACTTAGATACCTTTATCTATCAATTGATATGAATTTAAGATCAAAGTGCTGGCAATGCTTCTCTAGGGTTCCTTGTCAGCATAATCTGCATAAATACATAATGCCTATATGATCTCTCCTTCTGCTAATTAATGAAAATTTGTTTTCAGGCTCAATATATTCTAAACCAGGGACTAGGTGGTGCCATGGTTTGGACTTTGGACAATGATGATTTCAGAGGCATTTGTACAGATGAACAAAGTCCATTGGTGAACACACTAAGGACAGCTTTACTATACTCTAATGTTATTGAAGGGAGCTCTAGTCAGCAGCTAGTTGCTAGATCAGCAGGACCCGATACCCCACCTGCCTCTATCGTATTTGATAATTCTGGTCAAAGAAATGATGGTTCTACTGCTCCTGCACGCCGAAACACACTCCGAAGGCTAGTACAAAGTAGGCAAACAGCTAGAAGAAATAGGCATGATAGACCTACTGGACGACATGTAAACAATGACCAGAAATCAGAGAACTCATTTACAACCCCAGTACCGCCAACTACTCCTGATCCAGGATTCACATTTGAATGTAAAGATGAAGGCTTTTTTAACAATCCTAAAGATTGTAAGAAATATTTTTGGTGTTTAGATAGTGGACCTGCTAACCTTGGCGTTGTTGCCCATGCCTTTACTTGCCCCTCTGGACTTTATTTCAATGCAGCTACAGAGTCCTGCGATTATCCTGAAAACGTTGTTTGCAGGAATAAACCTAAAGGAGAAACAGTAGTTAGTGCACCTCAGTCCACAAGATTGGCTAGGCCAAGGGGACGAGGAACGACCAAACCAACTACTCCAAAAACTACTACTACTCCTTTACCTATAACTGAAGAAGATGAAGAAGAGTATGATGATGAGGAGGAGGAGGAGGAAGAAGAAGATAGAGTAACACCTGTTGCACCAAACAAAATCGAAACTAGAAAAGGCGATGAAGTAAGTGGAGGTGAAAATGTAGCTGAATTGTTGCGTCTTCTTCAAGCCATAGGTAATTTTATTTTTACTTGCTAATTTTTCTTTCTTCATTACGTCAAAAAATATATTTGATCAAATATTTTTGTGTAATAAAGATGAAACGACACACTGCGCAAAATATTAAATAAAATAAAACACATTAACACAGTTAAAATAAATACGATGGTTTATAGCTATTTCGGAAGCGCGTTTAGGCTTCCTTCTTCAGAACCCTAGTTACACTAATGTGACACACGTGCTAGAAAAACTATCGATGCCAAATTGCTAGTCCAAAATTAGTTCGGGTAAACCAGTTGTGGGTCCGTAGCCGCGTCTTTTGCTATGGGACGAATGAAGTTTCTCCAAATAGAGGACATGGAATTGAACGGAAGCTGATCGTTAACAGTAGAAGAGGAATGCGAAAGAATATGGAAGGCTTCAAAGAAATTGAGGTCGGCTGGTGAAGAAACTTTCTCTATTAGATGGGCCTTGTCGAAAGAAAATTTGTGGCCAGCTTCCCAGGCGTGTTTGGCCAAAGCAGATTTTTCCAGTTGTTGTTTACGCACGTAGGCTTCATGCTCTTTAAGCCGAAATCGAAGGGCCCGACGTGTTTGACCAATATAAACACGATTACACTGGCATGGAATGGAGTAAATTCCAAAATAATTGCAATCAGGAATAATATCCTTGAGTTTGGAATAACCGAGTTTATTGATTGGAGTAAAAGTGACCTTGAAATTAAATTTACGGAGGATGGAAGCAATTTTTGAAGAAATTCGTGGAACGAAAGGAATGCTGATAAAATTACAAGGAGAGGAATCAATCAAGAGTGTACTGCACAGCTTAGGTCTAGTGAGTTTCTTCAAAGCGTCGTCAATAATGGTAGGATTGTAACCACGATCTCGAGCGATGTCAAGAATATGGTTAAGTTCAATCTTGAGTAATTCTTCAGATGATGACAATTTTAGAGTACATGAGACCAAACCAGTAGAACGTGCTTATCTTCTAATTTTGTGGATGGGCGGAAGCAGCATGCGGCGGGTGGCTAACAACAAAATGTTTCCGATATACGCTGGTTTGGAACCCGGACGGCGATCTATGTACCAAAACGTCCAGGAAAGGCAATGAACCGTTGTTTTCTTCTTCCAAAGTGAATTGTATGTGAGGGTTGACGGAATTCAAGGTGGTGAGAATTGTAGAGAGATCTGAACAATCGTTTGGAAGGATAGCGAATGTGTCATCCACATATCTAATCCACAGTTTAAATGGTATGCGATTGAGAATATCCTCTTCGACATAATGCATGTAAATATCACATACAATGGGTGAAGGGGGATTTCTCATGGCAAGGCCATCAGTTTGCGAAAATAATTGATCACGGAAAGAAAAGCAAGTCTGTGTGATACAGATCTCCGTAAATTTGACTAATTCACGGATTTCAGCATCAGCAAAATGAAATTCTTTCATACGAAAGATAAGAGCTTCAAGAGCTCCCTGAACGGGAACATTTGTGAAAAGGCTTTTGACATCGAACGAGACCATTTTTGAAGAAGCGAAAGAAGAAGAGGACTTTAATTTGGAAATGAAGTCATTTTGCTGATGCTGGATTGTCCGATATTCTGGGATGGTCGAAGTTATCATCCTATCGGTTTAAAATGTGTTCTGTAGGGATGAGATCTGGCAACATAGCTTGCCAAGGAAGTGTGGCAAACACGGACCCAAATGTGGAAAAGACTCAAAAAATCTAACTATCGGCCAATAGCATTAACAAGCTGTCTATGCAAATTAATGGAGAGGATGGTTAATCAGGGTCTTATGTATTTCTTGGAATCCAATAACTGCATAATGACTTCTCAAAATGGCTTCCGCCGCATACGCTCTACTACAGATAACCTTCTTCTGCTTGAAACAAGAGTCCGAGAAGCATTTGTCAAACGAGAACATCTAGTCTCTATTTTTTTTGACATAGCCTATGATCGAACTTGGCGTCATTGAATACTTTGTGACCTTCAGGAATGTGGGTGGCCTCAAAGGAAACATGGCATTTTTTATTCAAAATTTTCTCACTGATCGTACTTTCCAAGTTCGTCTTGGATCAGTCCTTTCTGATCTTTACAACCAAGAACAGGGTGTTCCTCAAGGCAGTGTCCTGAGTGTGACACTCTTCATTCTAAGGCTCAATAACATCATCAAAAAGGTCCCACACACTGTACAAACATCACTTTACGTTGACGATCTCCAAATCTCTTGTCAATCCCGTGACATGAGCAGACTAGAAAGGCAGTTGCAAATTGCCCTCAATAACATCACTAACTGGACAAATGAAAATGGCTTTACTTTCTCATTTAAGAAAACAGTTTGTGTCCATTTTTGTCGGAGGAGAGGCTTACATCCGGGACCAGAACTCTTTCTGGGAAATCATCGTATTCCAGTTGTTCAAAAGGCAAAATTTCTTGGTGTGTTATTTGACCATAAACTTACCTTCAAGCCACACATTCAGTCTCTTAAAAACAAATCCATAAAGCCCTTAATATCTTCAGAGTACTCTCCCATACATCCTGGGGAGCAGACCGTTATTCAATGCTTCGTCTGTATCGTGCTCTCATCCGCTCCAAACTGGATTATGGCTCTATCATTTACGCCTCCGCTCGACAATCCATCTTAAAAGCTGTTGACCCTATACACCATCAGGGTCTTACACTGTGTACAGGTGCATTCCATACCTCACCAGAATTAACTCTTTATACAGAAGCCAACGAACTACCTTTAACATCAAGGCATATACAGCTGTCTCTTAACTATTATACGAAACTTAAATCGCTGCCCACTCACCCTCTTAGGGCTGTTGTTTTCAAACCTCGTTCCACCTTACTTTTTAATGCTCGCCCTTCATGCATCCCTTCCTTTGTTATTTGGATGGATAAACTGACCAGAGAATTAGGTATAGATTGTCGGAGTATTGCTCCTGCACATACTCATTTATCACTGCCATACCGGCGGTTATACGGTCATACCAGCCATGGACATCCATTGGGATCTGGTTAACCATAGCACTACACCTAATACTTTTTACCAGCAGTTATTCTCTGAATTTTGGGATCATTTTCATGACTTTAATTTCATTTTTACAAATTGGTCCAAAACTAAAACAAACCTGGGTTCTGCATTTGTCATTAACAACAGTGCCATTGCAGAAAAAATTCCCCTATCATGCTCCATTTTCCTAGCAGAACTTTATGCTATTTCCATTGCTCTTACATATATTTCAAGTTGTGGCGTCACTCACTGTATCATTTGTTCCGATTCTCAGATCTCTTTAAGAGCCCTAGAGCCCTTTAAATATTCTCCTTATCCTATTTTATCCGAAGTCCATTCATAACTGTAGCACCTGCACGATCATTCCAATATTAAATTCTGCTGGATCCCTGCTCACATCGGTATCAAAGGGGATGAGACTGCTGATGCAGCTGCGAAGGCAATGAACTCACCAGTTACTTTTAGCTAGCTTCTTCCTTTCTCTGACCTGAAACCAATTATCAAGACCTGTGTGGATCAAAAGTGGCAAGAAGAATGGGATTATCAAACCAATAACAAATTGTGTCATATTAAACATACAATTGGTTACTGGCCCTCCTCATACCATAAAAGTCTGGAAAGAGGAGATTCTCCTTGCCAGACTTCGCATTGGGCATTTCCATCTCACCCATAGACATCTGTTGGAAGGAAAAGCAGCAACAATTTACCAAGTGTGCAATGAACCCATCAGTTTTTTACACATTTTAACTTAATGCCCCTATTATATATATAGACTTGCCCTCACTCTTACTTTTAACATCACTCTCTGACATTTTAAATGACATTGCTGACCATACGCACATTTTTAAATTTTTACAATAGTCTTTGATTTTACCATGTTTGGCGCAGTATAGCCCAGATGCTCTTGCGCCATAAAAATCCAAACAAACAAACATCAGTATTATTCTTACAATAACTGGCATTTTTAGTCAAGTGTTATGTATGTTGTGATTGAAGATGTAAGGTCATTGAAAAAAAATATTGTTGTGTGGAGAAAGTCCTTAAAAAGCTCTTGAATTTCATCAGGATAAAAGAGTGGGAACCATGTACTCTTCATCTGAGGGGCACAGAGGAACATCGACAACATCAGGATCATTGACATTGTCTGCTTCACAATCTTCACTTGAAATAGGCACAGTTGGGAAATTATTTTCTTCTGCAAAACCACAATTATTGCCACCATTTTCTTCTAAGCTCATATCATAACAATAAAGCAATCGATGAATTTCGTCATCCTTTAGGAATTTACGGTTCTTGAATGGTATATTTGACTAAGTACTTAATTTATAAAATGCAATAAATGATAAAGTGAGCGTACCACTTTAATTAACGAGTCACCAGAAAGTAATTCCAAGATCAACTAAATTCAGATAACGTAAGTCACCTTTACTTCAGTTTCAGGAAAAATTGTGAATTGTTAATTCAACAAAGAACAAATAGCATTTATCAGCTTTCCAGAGCAAATAGTTGCCAAAAGAATTCTTGAGAAAGACTGCATATAAGATAATTCAAACGATCACCATACACTACTCAACGCAAACCCCTACATACTGGCGTACTCAAGGTGTTGATAAGGGTCATAACCCCCCATTGAAATATAGCATAAATACATATGAATATGTGGAGTTGTAGCTCTGTATCCCCTCCCCATTGAGCTTGTAACCCCTCCCTTACGAATTTTCTGTGTACGCCTATGCCCCTACTACATCTCCCTCACCAGTTGCACTCTTGGATTTCCGTATTACAAACAATGGCAATTTGTGACTGCCATTAGCATTACTACAGGTGGCAATAGTCAACCTATCTTTATTAAGTATCATACCTTTTATGATTTCGTTTTGTGCAGCCAGTTCTTGTTGGGAACATCTTATAGTTTAAACTTGTTTCGTCGATGTTATACAAATGGTCAGAAGTTAATCTATTTTTTTTAATCAGATTTTTAAATTTTGGAGTAAATTCACTTGCAGCTGCTTCATCAGAAGAGAGCTTCTCATCTGAAATTATTACATTTTAAATTCCATGTCGTTTTTTCCATCGATGTAGCCAGCCTTCACTTGCTGTAAACTTCTCAATGTCCTCGTTTTGATCAAATTTTTTTATGCAAAGTAAGGTCCTTTCCTTTAATGATTGATCCAGACAATGGGGTTCTGTTATGGGGGGAAAATAAATAATTGTAAAATTTTTATTATGATGTGAGTAATTTTAAGGGGGAATAAACACGTTGTGAGTTATAATAGCTGTCCTTCCATAATTGTATTTTGGAAGGAAAACTCTCCGCAAAACCAGGATTTCAGGGAAGGGATGCCAAAGGGCCCCCCCAATATCAATGAACATTTGACCCACGCTCACTGATCTAAAATGCCTTAACACGTTAAACGCCACACCGGTTTTACGTTCCATTCATGCCACAGTTAGCCATCAAGCAGGCCACTTTGGGCCGTCGGGACCGGCATGGCGTTTAACGTATTAATCAATGACGTAACTAATATAATTAATTAAGCATCTTAACATACTTATTTCACTACACAAAGTAATAACAAAATAGTAAAAGACTGCCGTAAAAGAGACAGTGTTTAACAAACTAAGAAGTTTAATAAACCAATTATTTGGTGAGTACATTCATGTTCCAGGGGGCTCATACCCCAAACTTTCTAGACAATAAAAGTCTATCCTTTACAGTGTTCCTCAAATGCTTTTTACAGTTTGGATGCCAGTCAATCTAACCTACAACCCGATAACAAGGTAATTTCCTATTCAGGAACATGACCGACTTAACTAATTCTATTTAGATTAAAAAGGGCATATAACGTCCAACTAAAGGGAAAACATTGTCAAAAAAATTAAAACGGGAACCAAGAAAAAACGTAAGATTAATAGAAAGAAAGGAAACGGTAATGTATAAAACTTACACCAGTAGTAAGTTGCAGCAGAGACTAGCAGGGGAGGAAGGGGAAAACCCCCCAACACACCGAAATCTTTTACATGTTGACCATCACACGAATTAGGCAGAAGTGACATGCTTTTTGGTATCAAGCACCACTAGAAAAATGACACATATCACCAAATACTTGTCGCCAACAGTGTCACCCTGTATGCCAAGAATCGGTCTGCTCCATTTTTTCCCTTTTTTTACATTAAATGACGTGGAACCCTATACTGTGTGCTAGTTATCTCTGCATTTACCTGCTTTATTAAAAACATAATTACAAATCATTTTTGCGATACAACAGTTCCCTGCAGAGTTGTGGCCTCATGTTAAAACTGCTTTTCTTGGAGCATTCAGGCTCGGGACCATCGGAGAATTTTCTGCCAATGACATGGTTTACCTGCAAAATACAGTATCTTAGTCTTCCCGTGCTTTCCTGCTGTACACACACACTGTTTAAATGGTTACCATCGCATCATGTTCTATTCTCTTGGAAGCAGTTTTGACTTATTAGTCGCTTCTTTTATTTGATATTGAAGAGCTTAGTGTTGATCTTCAGGTTCTTACATTTTAACTCAATGCCCCTATTATAGACTTGCCCGCACTCTTACTTTTAACTCTTCATCACTGTCTGACATTTTAAATGACCATGCTGACCATACGCACGTTTTTAAATTTTTACAAAGTACTGGCTTTTACAACAGTCTTTGATTTTACCATGTTTGGCGCAGTATAGCCCAGATGCTCTTGCGCCATAAAAAAGCCAAACAATCAATCAATCAGGTGCTTTTCTTCTCACATTACTTCACTGCTGACACATTTCGAAAAAGTTATGCCAGATACCGCATTGCATCAAAAATATCTGAAAATCCAAAGCCCACCACGGAAAACAACAGTCCATACAGTGATAATACTAATTAATAATTTTGCATCAAGGATATATAATTTTAAAAATCAAAGCTTAAAGATTGCAATGCTCGTGGCTAAGGAATTCTAAAACTTAAACATGTACTTTGTCTTTTGCCAGAAGTTCCATCCAACAATTCAGTAGGTGTTTAGTAAAAGTTATACAGTACGCATCTGTTTTTTGAAGGTGAACCCGTCTATTTGCCACAAACTGTCAGTCAGATCTCCAATACTTGCTTTAGGGGCAGGGTCTATTGACACAAGCAATGTTCCAGTTTTAAATATCCAATAAATTCATGAAATAGAGGTATAGACATGCATTTTTTTTGGTAGTTTTCATATGCTTGAAGAATTAATTGGTTCATGTGATGTTCATTGAAATAAAACTCTCTAGAGAAATTGATCATTTTTTTTTTTTTTTTTTTTGAGAGCACAGGTTCCCGTAGCATTAACCTTGTGCAACATCTGGCAACTTTTGAGTTATTATTAAACTATTTACTTAAAATTTAGAGCCTTTAAGTGAATTTTCCACTGACACATACACACACAGTGCAACAGATTGCTAGTTGCCATTTTGACTTATCCTTGGTTTAATGTTTCATGTTTCTGATATATATATATAGTAATGAAGTTTTTCTAGCAGTTCTTTGATTACTATTCTGTTTGCCCCAAAATTACTGCAGATTGACTCGCTTCTCAAAACTCTAACCTTACTTTACCAACCTACGTAGAAAATGCAGATTTTGTAAGTGAAAACTGATCATTTTTTTATATTTAGGTGGTGTGGATAAGCTTCAAAGTTTATTGGGATCACACGGATCATCAAATCAAAATTTACAAAGTCAAGTTCTTTCAAATTACAGCACACCCAGGCGAACAACTGCTAGTGACTTGAGACATATGTCAACACAAAAACCTAATTTTGAAGTGAGCACTTTTCATTTTTGAATAGCTGTATATTACAAACTAGAACTATTATATCTAGTAAGACATTATCAAAATTAACTGGGATTGAACCTAGTTCTGATAATCAAAAATTCATGTAGTCATGCATTGATTAGTAACAAGTGAAATAAAGAAAATAGTCTAATAAAAACATTCCTGTCTTATCAAACTATGCATAATTAGATTGGTATTTATCTATTTTTTTTAAATGTAGAAATATATATTATCTTTCACCTTATTCTATATATATTATCTCTGTCTGTATGTAAAAACATCAGGCAGGGAGATATTTGTCCACCATCAGAAGAAATTACTTTAACCCGAAAGACATTTTGTGTGATTCTTTTTATTACAATATTATTTTTAAATCTTCGTCTGATATTGACTTTTAAAAAGTATCGTATTATGTTGCTTTGTTTTTTACATATTCTATAAAAAAGATATTTTTAGATTAATAATACGTAAAGTCTGTTATTTTGGAGGACCATATGTATAGCAGGGTGAAGTTCAAAAGCCATGAGTTTATTTTTTACTTTTGCAAGTCTCATCTTCTTACTTTGTTCCTTTTGATATAAAGACACTATATAAAAAGTTTGAGCAATAAAGTTTAATATTTAGGGTTAGTTGTTCAATTGACTCAAAATTTATAAAAATTAGAAAAATTTGAGATTATTAGCTGTACCTTAACATATGTATTTACAGTGCATTTAATGCTGGACACCCTGATAATAAACTTGTTTGAACGAATATTAAAAAAGAACATTTTGTAAATAAAATTACCTTATTGTGTAAAATCTTTTAATTGGAAAACTGTATATAAATTTACGCTTTGTTTAGTGCGTCATGATCATAGTTGTCATTGTGCCATTAAAATCCGGCCAACTTACTGCTGAAATTGAATAACCCCTCGAAAGCAAAAAAAAGTCACTGATAAGATTATGTTAACTCCTCTTATCAAGATAAGTGACGGACCATTTCCAACTTTGATACGAAAAGTAATCTTACATTAGTATTAAATAATGTGGAAGAACTGATATGTGTGAATGACTCCTTAATTTACTGCAAGTGGAGTTAATATTAGTTAAAGAACGTACATTTTTAAAATAAAGAAGTCTTCTAATTGGGTGCTTTTTTTAATATGCGAAGGTAAATTTTTCATTTTTTAGAGTGGTTTTAATAGACAAGCAGATACTAAGTTGGAACCAGAGGAACCTTCTCCGACACTTCAAGTACCCAGGCGACCTCAGTATGTAGCCGAACCAGCTAAACATAGCAGAGTATCAAATAACGAACCTTTCTTTAATTACCAAGAACCAACACGAAAATTAGATAATGAAGATAATGCTCATGCTGATGATTCTGATTTTCCCTTTAAATATCGTGTGCCAACCAGAGGCCAAGATGCAGTTTCAGGGGTAAGCTTTATAATCTGTGACTGTAGATTAAATTTCAAATCTGAAAGCTTTTATGCGTAGAAAACACACACACATAATGTTTTGCTTCATGAGTATAAAGAGGTATGTAAAGCATAATGTCATTTTTCCAAAAAATTTTATTGGTAGTTTGCCAGCTTTTAAACAAATCGATTTAACCTGAGGCATATTTTGTTTGACTCTCATTTCAGTCACGATATTTTTAAAATTTTGTCACATATTTATTTTTACAGAAGCATATGGGGTTATAGCATGTCAAGTGGCCTGGAAGTCCACACTCGATCCTCCCTGATTTTGCAGAAATTTCAACTGGTTGTAGATAAGTCCAAGAAATGAGCATGTGCAAATTTCTAGTTCAGAATATGAAATAACAAAAGAGATATGGCCATACGTTTAAAGACACACCCCTCTCCACTTATAAAACGCCCGAGTTGAACAGCAATTAAATATTCAAAGTTTTCGGGACCATTTTCATGACTTTAATTTCATTTTTACAGATGGGTCCAAAACTGAAACAAACGTGGGTTCTGCATTTGTCATTAACAACAGTGCCATTGCAGAAAAAATCCCCCTATCATGCTCCATTTTCACAGCAGAACTTTATGCCATTTCCATGGCTCTTACATATATTTCAACTCATGGCTTAACTCATTGTATCATTTATACTGACTCTCAGAGCTCTTTAAAAGCACTGGAATACTTTAAATATTCACCTCATCTTATTGCATCCAAAATCCATTCACAACTTCAGCATCTTCACAATCATTCCAATATTAAATTCTGCTGGATCCCTGCTCACATTGGTATCCAAGGGAATGAGGCTGCTACTGCAGCTGCGAAGGCAACGAACTCAGCACTTGCCTTCAGCCAGCTTCTTCCATTCTCTGACCTGAAACCAATTATCAAGACTTGTCTGAATCAAAAGTGGCAAGAAGAATGGGATCATCAAACCAATAACAAATTGCATCATATTAAATATACAATTGGTAACTGGCCCTCCTCATATCGTAAAAACCGGGAAGAGGAGGTTCTTGCCAGACTTCGCATTGGGCATTCCCGTCTCACCCGTAAGCATCTCTTGGAGGGAAAACTAGCACCAATTTGCCAAGTGTGCAATGAAGTCATCAGTATTTTGCATATTTTAACTGAATGCTCTTATTATAGACTTGCTTGCACTCTTAACTCTTCATCACTTTGACATTTCAAATGACCATGCTGACCATACACACGTCTTTAAATATTTACAGCGTACTGGTTTTTACAACAGTCTTTGATTTTGCCATGTTTGGCTCAGTATGGCCCAGATGCTTTTGCGCCATAAAAAATCCAAACACAAAAACGTACCAAATATTTTGCCCGAAATTAAAATGAACAGAACTATACCCTATACAGACACTATTAAATTCTTTGATGTGTTTGTGAAGTTGATCTGAAATGGAATAAACACATTGATTTTGTCTGTGCAAAGATTCGGAGAGGTGTAGTGATCTTACAGAACATCATTGATTCTTTACGCATCAAACTAATTTTATATCATGTGCTATTGCTCCCACATATGTAATACTGTAAATTGGTGAGTATTTTCTTTAAAAAACAATAAAAAAAAGTACTTTCATGTTCCTTGAACAGTCTGTGGGACATCATTGTTTCTCCTACTTCCTGGTTGAAGCAGATTAAACACATAGCAGATTCGTCTACGGCTCCTCCATTGATCGTAATGTTGCATACCGATTAAGTTGATGCCAATAGAACCTGATTAAGCGGAGTAATCTAATATTAAAAGTGAAGCTTAGTTAACCTTTTCTGTTTATTGCCCTTCCTAAATACAAAACAATATCAATAATAACTAATGCTTTATTAATAAGTGGCATATGTAGTCACGAGAAAGAGAAACATTTGGATTCGTGAATTTTTGTTGAGTCCAAACAGAATGATTATAGTTACCCAATGATCTGTCACGTTATAATTATCTTCCGGCAACAACGTTCTTCTCTCTGCATTATTACCTACGCTGTTATTAAAACTGGATTAAAATTTTACTTAATTATATATAAAAACTAATCTCTTTATACATATTTATATAATAAAAAGATGTCTAACATCATATAGCCGCAACTACTGACAGCTGAATTTATTTTAGGTTGAGTATGTAGAGGATGAAGACGGCGATATTGCTGATGGATTATATGAAGCACCACCAATTCGACAAACTCCAAAATCCACTCAAGGTGTTCCTAATGTAAGTGAGACTCCTCTTGTAGAACCAGGAACTGGGCAAAGAGGAAATTACAGGGCACCCATTAGGGTACAAGTGGTCCGGATCCCGAACAGCTCATGTGGGTTAATAAC
>QLNU02014176.1:167925901-167946469 GCA_006491805.2 Dysdera silvatica
CAAGTACTGGACGTTTCTGTGAAGATGGTAAGAAAGTTTTTTTTCTGTTTTCGTAAAAGTTTTCAATAAATGATATTTAGAATTACCAATGTTCAACATGCTAACCGCTGCCTACTGTTTACGTAAATGTGATAGTTTTCATTTAAAGCAACTCAAGTTTAAGGAGCAAAAGTGCCGGTCCTTTCATTTTTCATGCTCGTTATAAATCATTAGTAGAATGTTTCAATATGTTCAGCCATGTTGAAATATAAAAGCGTTGGGAATATTTGGTATAAGTTTCTTTATAAAACTCATATAAAGGAGAACCTCCTCTTTCCGATTTTTACGGTATGAGGAGGGCCAGTTACCAATTGTATGTTTAATATTATGTAATTTGTTATTGGTTTGATGATCCCATTCCTCCTGCCACCTTTGATTCACACAGGTCTTGATAGTTGGTTTTAGGTTTGAGAAAGGAAGAAGTTGGCTAAAAGCAAATGGAGAGTCCGCTGCCCTCGCAGATGCATCAGCAGCCTCATTCCCTTTGATACCAATGTGAGCAGGGATCCAACAGAATTTAATATTGGAGTGATCGTGCAGGTGTTGCAGTTGTGAATGGATTTTGGATAAAATAGGGTAATGAACCCTGGTGCTGAGACATCTTGTATATTCTACCTATCTTGAGTTTTCGTCGTCTTTTGTGTGTGTGCATGTGTTTTTTTTCTTCCTGTTTTTGAAACCGCCCTCTTCTGGAAAACAGTGCCGCAGCCGTGGACAACTTCCCTGAACTAATTTGAACAATTGACAACAACAGCCTAGCATCCACGTATCTGCCTAAAATACTGGCAATACCATTTGAATTCCAGGAACGTGTGCGTAAGAGATTTTGCCATTTTACGAACACGTGAACCGCGTGAATCTTTGACTGTCAAGTACTGGACGTTTCTGTGAAGATGGTAAGAAAGTTTTTTTTCTGTTTTCGTAAAAGTTTTCAATAAATGATATTTAGAATTACCAATGTTCAACATGCTAACCGCTGCCTACTGTTTACGTAAATGTGATAGTTTTCATTTAAAGCAACTCAAGTTTAAGGAGCAAAAGTGCCGGTCCTTTCATTTTTCATGCCCGTTATAAATAATTAGTAGAATGTTTCAATATGTTCAGCCATGTTGAAATATAAAAGCGTTGGGAATATTTGGTATAAGTTTCTTTATAAAACTCATATAAAGGAGAACCTCCTCTTTCCGATTTTTACGGTATGAGGAGGGCCAGTTACCAATTGTATGTTTAATATTATGCAATTTGTTATTGGTTTGATGATCCCATTCTTCCTGCCACCTTTAATTCACACAGGTCTTGATAATTGGCTTCAGGTCAGAGAAAGGAAGAAATTGGCTAGAAGCAAGTGGCGTGTGCGCTGCCCTCGCAGCTGCATCAGCAGCCTCATTCCCTTTGATACCAATGTGAGCAGGGATCCGACAGAATTTAATATTGGAGTGATCGTGCAGGTGTTGCCGTTGTGAATGGATTTTGGATAAAATAGGGTAATGAACCCTGGTGCTGAGACATCTTGTATATTCTACATATCTTGAGTTTTCGTCGTCTTTTGTGTGTGTGCGTGTTTTTTTTTTTTATCCTGTTTTTGAAACCGCCGTCTTCTGGAAAACAATGTCACAGCTGTGGACAATTTCCCTGAACTAATTTGAACAATTGACAACAACAGCCTAGCATCCGCATACCTGCCTAAAATATTGGCAATACCATTTGAATTCCAGGAACGTGCGCGTAAGAGATTTTGCCATTTTACGAGCACGTGAACCGCGTGAACCTTTGACTGTCAAGTACTGGACGTTTCTGTGAAGATGGTAAGAAAGTTTTTTTTCTGTTTTCGTAAAAGTTTTCAATAAATGATATTTAGAATTACCAATGTTCAACATGCTAACCGCTGCCTACTGTTTACGTAAATGTGTTAGTTTTCGTTTAAAGCAACTCAAGTTTAAGGAGCAAAAGTGCCGGTCCTTTCATTTTTCATGCTCGTTATAAATCATTAGTAGAATGTTTCAATATGTTCAGCCATGTTGAAATATAAAAGCGTTGGGAATATTTGGTATAAGTTTCTTTATAAAACTCATATAAAGGAGAACCTCCTCTTTCCGATTTTTACGGTATGAGGAGGGCCAGTTACCAATTGTATGTTTAATATTATGCAATTTGTCATTGGCTTGATGATCCCATTCCCCCTGCCACCTTTGATTCACACAGGTCTTGATAATTGGCTTCTGGTCAGAGAAAGGAAGAAATTGGCTAGAAGCAAGTCGCGAGTTCGCTGCCCTCGCAGCTGCATCAGCAGCCTCATTCCCTTTGATACCAATGTGAGCAGGGATCCGACAGAATTTAATATTGGAATGATCGTGCAGGTGTTGCAGTTGTGAATGGATTTTGGATAAAATAGGGTAATGAACCCTGGTGCTGAGACATCTTGTATATTCTACCTATCTTGAGTTTTCGTCGTCTTTTGTGTGTGTGCATGTGTTTTTTTTCTTCCTGTTTTTGAAACCGCCCTCTTCTGGAAAACAGTGCCGCAGCCGTGGACAACTTCCCTGAACTAATTTGAACAATTGACAACAACAGCCTAGCATCCACGTATCTGCCTAAAATACTGGCAATACCATTTGAATTCCAGGAACGTGTGCGTATTTTGCCATTTTACGAACACGTGAACCGCGTGAATCTTTGACTGTCAAGTACTGGACGTTTCTGTGAAGATGGTAAGAAAGTTTTTTTTCTGTTTTCGTAAAAGTTTTCAATAAATGATATTTAGAATTACCAATGTTCAACATGCTAACCGCTGCCTACTGTTTACGTAAATGTGATAGTTTTCATTTAAAGCAACTCAAGTTTAAGGAGCAAAAGTGCCGGTCCTTTCATTTTTCATGCTCGTTATAAATCATTAGTAGAATGTTTCAATATGTTCAGCCATGTTGAAATATAAAAGCGTTGGGAATATTTGGTATAAGTTTCTTTATAAAAATAGTTGCGGCGACCTCCAGGTTGAGAAGCACTGGGTTAGCCATAACATAATAAGGTCGCATTCAAGAAACGGCAATTAGCTGCACTTTAAATGTACGTTATTTTTAAAAATGTAACTACATGTACTAACTTCAAAAAAAGAAAATTGTTAAATTAGATACAATCGAATTTAAGACGAATAAATGCACACACTGAAATTTCAAGTTTAACTTTTCTCCTTTCTTTAGAATAAGCTGAAACAAGAACTAAGTAACTTGGTTTGTAAGATTAATGCTGGCATAGCTCCCGAATCATTTTTTTTTTAACGAGGATCGATTGATTGATCGGCTTTTTTATGGCAGGAGCATCTGGGCCATACTGCGCCAAACACGGTAAAATCAAAGACTGTAGTAAAAGCCAGAACTTTTTAAAAATTTAAAAACGTCCTGTGGTCAGCATGGTCATTCAAAATGTCAGACAGTGATGAAGAGTTATAAGTAAGAGTGCGGGCAAGTCTATAATAGGTGCATTGAGTTAAAATGTGTAAAACACTCATGGGTTCATTGCACACTTGGCAAATTGGTGCTGGTTTCCCTTCCAACAGATGTCTATGGGTGAGATGGGAATGCCTAATGCGAAGTCTGGCAAGGAGAACCTCCTCTTTCCGATTTTTACGGCATGAGGAGGGCCAGTTACCAATTGTATGTTTAATATTATGCAATTTGTTATTGGTTTGATGATCCCATTCCTCCTGCCACCTTTGATTCACACAGGTTTTGATAATTTTTTTCAGGTCTGAAAAATGGGATTGATTGTAGACGTACCCAAGCCCGGATTTGGGAATACTAATGACGGTAACAATGATGGCTGTAAAATAAAATGTTTTAAGACTTTTTGAGAGGATGGGGAGGGGGATATAACCTTTTCCCATATATTATGGACATAAATACCCACACAGTGACAGTAGGAATTTTTCCACGGTGGTCTTTCATGTCGAATGGCTTGTAGACTATTGTATATTATACAGAAATGCAATTGACTGTCAGTGCGTTCAATACAATTTTTTGCACATACACTTTTGGACTTCACAATTCAAAGAATGAATATTTCATATGAATGTATTGTAGTTTGAAATGATGCTAAGGGTTCAAACAGAATTAAATTTTTATATACAGTATTTCTGACTTAAATTTAAGCGTAAGAACTGATCAGTAAACTCTACATATATGAGTGTTAGTAAATGCAGGAAATATAAAATTAAAATCATACTTATTTACTGTAAGAATGATGAGGATAACAGTTAAGAAAATTTGATTATGTCAATGAACAGTTGAAAAATGTATTCAACCTTTCCATAATTATTGACTGCTAAAAGTTTTAATGGCTACATTATAGAAAATCTTACTTCGTAGAAAGCCATGTAGCCTCTTTCTCTTGTTGCGTGACCTTCTTCACCAGGACCTTCACTTGGTGCACCAAGGTCAGTGGAACCAATGGGATTTGCTAACGTGTATGATCGTCCATACATGGGAATACCAATTACCATCTTTTCCTTTGGACAACCCAACTGCAAATAATAGTTAATTGTCCATTCCTGGAAAAAAATGGGTAATAGTAAGTAAGTCCTTTGAATATCTTTATATCTTTCAACACTTGTAAAAATATAAGGTATACTTAAAACAATTTGAATTAAATTATGGTTTATATTTATCTATCAATAACATTACATTTAAAATAAAATTTTATTACTAAGCAAAACACACAATTATTTCAAGGCAATAAAATGCTGCATTTATTTAAAATTATTTTTAGGTTCAAATTTCTTACACTAACTTTTTTGATGCAATAAAATGTATACTTTCTTTCTGCAATTTTATAATGTACTTTGTCACAAATGTTACAGTGTGCAAAAACTTTTAGTTTACTTTCACCTCAATGTGGTTGATTGGATTTTTATGCCGTTAGGACAACAAAGGTGAATCTTTATACAAAATTTTCACAAGCTCAAAATTTTCACAAACACGATAAAAAAAGTAATAAATGCACTAAGAATGAATGATGAAAGTAATCGAATGAGAGTAAATAAAAACTAATATCAGGAAAAAATTAAAAATGATTTCATGCTTAAAAATCACGAATGTAACACTTAAAATCATTTTGGTTAAAAGTTTATGACCGCTATTGATGAAATTTTTAAATGATAGACGAAATAAGCAAAACATTTGAAAGTTTCATTGTATGTGGCACACAGTGTCGTCTTTCTGTTTGTTTAGATTTTTAATGGCGTAAGAGCATCTGAGCTATACTGTGACAAACATGATAGAATCACAGACTGTTTTAAAGGCCAGTTCTCTGTAAAAAGTTGAAGACGTGTGCGGTCAGCATGGTTGTTCAAAATGTTAGAATTTGATGAAGAGTTAAAAGAGTATGTGCAAAGTAATAATAATACAGACATTGAGTTAAAGTATGTGGAATACTGATAGGTTCCTTACACACTTGCCAAATAGGTGCTTGGTTTTCTTCCAATAGATGTTTATGGGTGAGATGGAGATGCCAAATTGACTTCAGGAGAACCTCCTCTTTCCAACTTTTACAGTATGAAGAGGACCAGTTGTATGTTTAATATGATGATCCCATTCTTCTTGCCATTTTTGATTTAGGTAGGTCTTGATAATTGGCTTCAGGTCGAAGAATGGAAGTAAATGGTTAAAAGCAAGTGGTGAGTTTGTTGCCTTCACAGCTGAATCAACAGCTTCATTAACTGCTCACGCAGGGAATGAGGTTCCCCCAATGTGAACAGAGTCCAGCAGAGATTGCGCAGGCGTTGCAGTTGTGAATGGATTTTGAATAAGACGGGATGAGGTGAATGTTTAAAAGATTCCAGTGCTTGTAAGGAGCTTTGAGAATCAGTACAAATGATACAATAAGTTAATGTACTAGTTAAATGCATGTAAGAGGCATGAAAATGACAAAGTTCTGATATGAAGATGGAGCATGAGAGGGGAATTTTTTCTGCAATGGCGTTGTTGTTAATAACAAATGAAGAACCCACGTGTGTTTCTGATTTAGACCCATCAGTGAGAACAAAATCTTGAAAATTATAATGAAATTCAGAGAATAATTGCTGGTAAACGACATTAGGTATATTTCTTTTGCAATGGTTCACCAGATCCCATTGGATGTTTAGGGCTGGTATGATCCATGGTGGTGATACATGGGCAAAATGTAGGAGCAATACTCCAACAATGTATACCTAATTCTCTGGTTAGTTCACCCATCCGAATACCAAACGAAGGAATGCATGAAGGACGAGTATTAAAAAGCAAGATGAAACAAGTACATCCCTAAGAGGGTGATTGGACAGTGATTAAGTTTTGTATAATAATTAAGAGACAGGTGCATACGCCTTGAAATTAAAGATGGTTCGTTGGCTTCCGCATATTGATTCAAAATAGGTTGATTGATTGTTTGGCTTTTTTATGGCGCAAGAGCATCTGGGCTATACTGCGCCAAACATGGTAAAATCAAAGACTAGTAAAAACCAGTACTATTTAAAAATTTAAAAACATGCGTATGGTCAGCATGGTCATTTAAAATGTCGGGACAGTGAAGAAGAGTTAAAAGTAAGAGCGAAAGCAAGTCTATGATAGGGGCATTGAGTTAAAATGTGTAAAACACTTATGGGTTCATTGCACACTTGGCAAATTGGTGATGGTCTTCTCTCCAACAGATGTCTATGGGTGAGATGGGAATGCCCATTCAAAATAGGTGAGATGAAGAATGCAACAGTACACAGTCCGAGACCCTGATGATGAATAGGGTCAAGAGCTTTTAGGTATACTTTCCTAAGCGCAATTTATTTTATATTCATTTGCTTTTTAGATAAAGATGAAATGGGCTTTATTGTGATCTTCTGAAGCATGGCTCCATTTCCTTGGACCTTTGGGCAAGACGACCTAATGGAAATACTGCGGGAACATGGGTTGTTTTTCCTTGAATTATTAACTTGTAATGTATATTTCAATAAAACCATTAGCATCTTAATTTTAGCTCGGTAGTGAAAGAATGGTCCGTTAATATTAATTCTTCAGATTTATTCTACTGAAGATGATTTGGTGAATTCATGTTTTCAAACATGGCCTTGGTGTTCTTTTAATCAGAGGCAAAGCATTCTGTATTTGATGGAGAGACTTCGATACATTTGCAGGAGATACTAAATAAATAAATTTCCTGTTATATCTGAATCCAGAAAGGTGTTTTTAAAATTAGGAAAAAAAAACCAATTTTGTTAATGAGGTATAAGTGCTACCCATGAATTAAATTTCTTGTTTTTTTGTTTTTTTTTAAAAAAGAAGAAATTATAGATTTAGTTTCCTCTCTCCAACATCGTCTTTCTCTCTTCAACAAATGTTTGTCGGAGAAGACATAATAATAAACAATCCAGCAAAAATTACGAGAGATCCCAAACACAGATGAGTGATTAATAAGCCTTAGAACAAGACTTATAGAGTTGTTTTTGACAAAATCTTTTTATCGTTGCCTTAAGTTAAAACATTTTTGAGGGATGCTAAGACCATAAGCACGGTCCTGGTTAGTAGTTTGTGAATAATAGCGATTGTGAACTGTCAGATATAATTACTTCCACCAAGTTCCTTAAATTTGTGTGTCTTGTATATCATACTTAAAGTAAATTTTTTTCCAATGTGCTTTAAAATCATTATTCATTCAATCAGTCAAACAGTTTATTTCAGCAATGGGATATATACAAACAGGGTATCTTTAGTTTGTTTGTTTGGATTTTTTATGGCGCAAGAGCATCTGGGTTATACTGCACCGAACATGGTAAAAACAAAGGCTGTTGTAAAAGCCAATTCTCTGTAAAAATTTAAAGATGTATGTATAGTCAGCATGGTCATTTAAAATGTCAGAGAATGATGAAGAGTTAGAAGTAAGTGTGCAAGCAAGGCCATAACAAGGGCATTAAGTTAAACTATGCAAAATCCTTATGGATTCATTGATCACTTGGCAAATTGGTGCTGATTTTCCTTCCAATAGATATCTGTGGGTGAGACGGGAATGCCCAATGTGAAGTCTGGTAAGGAGAACCTCTTCTTTCCAATTTTTACTTTATGAGGAGAGCCAGTTAGCAATTGTACGTTTAATATGATCGGTACAAAAAATATGTGTTGTCATGAGTTGAAATATATGTAAGAGCAATGGAAATGGCATAAAGTTCTGCTGTGAAAATGGAGCATGATAGGGCAGTCGATTCATCGATACCAAGGACAGACCGACCTCCCGTTTACAAGGAGTAGGGGCCAAAGTAGTGTGTTGTGGACAGTACCTCGCCCCTCATCCCTGGGACACGGGCCACCACGTACAGCAAAAGTATGGGTGCTACACCAAAAGGAAGTACATAAATTTCCCTCACTAGATCATCATTGGGATCATTCGATTATAACAGGGGAGTAAATCATGACATAATTAAATTTTAACAGAAATTTCACAATAACAGGGGAAAAAATGTACAATTCGTGAAAGTCTTGAAAAAATTCTAAAATTCGCGAAGCCATCGAAAAAAACCTAAAATTCACAGATATACAAACCGTGAAAAAATTACTGCGTTACTCATAACCGATATACTCGAAGTAGTCAGTACAAAAAAAAATACATTAAGTATATATATATATAATATAGAATTGAACAATAGTATGTGCCATTAAAAAAAAAGAATATCTAGCAGTTCAAATCTGTAACATCAGTCAGCTTCTCAGCATGATGCAGTATGCAAAGAAATAGACTTCTTTCAGTAAGTGAATTTTCTATATAAGTTAATGTAGAACATAAGGTACACTGTAGAGAAACACATCCATTGGTTTTCTATTCTTTGAGTATGCAACATATTACGTTTGCCATTTTACATCGTGTATGTTGTAATAGTAAGTAGCTGGGAAGTGCTACCTTAAAACGACTTTCATACCAATGTTATGAAATACAGAGATGAGATGAATTTATAATTTAATACATTTTTTAAAAGCATTGTTTCAAATTTTACTTACAACATTAAGAACATCCTGTCCATTTGTGTTTTGTAATGGAAACAATGGTGCATGATGTTGCGCTGAAGGTTCATAAGCATTGTGATAATCGTAAGTCAAAAGGTTCAGAAAATCGGCATTTCTGAAAATAAAATATGATTTTCTTTTTAAAAAATCACCTTTCTATTATTACATATATATACACAAACACACACACACTAAAGGTATACATATACAATTTGATTACAAATATAAGAAAATATTTATAATTTCCATTACTAAAGTGATAAATTATGAAGTTTTTTGAGCAATGCTTTATGAGTTTCATGATGGTTGGACAGCAAGGGTCATGATATGCTGGTTTCAGCAATCAATTACTCTTTGTTTGTATGGTGCAAGGATAACGAAAGTCCTGCATTGCCGAACGAAGTTCACGTTTTTATACAAAAAGAAAAAAAAGAAAGAATAAAATTAAAAGTTCTCGTAACCAAAAGTTGTTTGACGTGTATAACAGTAAAATTTCAGGAATGAAGTTAGACCAGATAAAATGTTAGCTATAAAAACAAAATCATATAGTGATTAGTGGGCACACAAGTTCAACAAAGGTCATTCTGTATCAAACAAGGTGAAAATGTGCACTCAGCATAAGAACAAATCAAATTACACACAAAGGTTAAGTGCATAAAATGTGAAGGTTGGTTCGCTGGTTGTATTTTTATGATGAAGGGCCATTCTGTGCCAAACAAGGTGAGAATGTGCACACGGTTTTAAAATAAAAATAAATTAAAGCTAAAATGGTAAAAACATATTGTAAGTAACGTATTACATGTATCAAACAAAACGATATAAAAAATCAGATTAGATGTTAAAAGCCAATATTAGATAAAAAGTTAAAAATACTTTCGTGGTTAAAAGAGTCACATAAAAATAAAATGTCTCGAAAGCTGAATATTTATATTAAGTAGCAAACGCAAAATGTCTTTGTAGAATACATATAAATGTGTTTATAAATATACAATTTACAGTCTCTGGTAACACCATACTTCCTTAGGCAATAAAGTTTAAAAACATACTTTGCTATTACAGGAACATCGAAGCCATTGTCAATGTAGTTTTTAGTTGCAGGAACTGCAACTGATAGAATCAAATGATTTTTTTCAGGAGGTACACGTTCAGTATCTATAGCTAACCTCAGTTCCTGAAAGATCATTTAAAAATAAAAAATATTTGTTATTATTTAAAAAAAGTTGCACTATAGAGGATCATTGAATCACTTTTAGTGTACATTTTTAAATAAAAAGCAACATTAAATAAGAATGATTCTTAATTAATAGAATCATCATAATAAAACTGATGTTTATGAGAAATTCAGCCTTATTACCTTGATGAGCTGAGCATACCCTTTCTTATCTGTAGAATTGCCACCCTCTCTAAATGTTGGATATTCCCAATCGAGATCAAGGCCATCAAATCCATGCAGCCTGACGAAATTTAAGACACTTTGAATAAATTTCTGTCGTAACTGGTCAGATTCAACAAGTTTCGAAAATTTTTTAGACCCTTCGCTCCAACCTCCTACAGATATCAGTGTTCTTAAGTCGGGATTATAAGCTTTAAGGCCCACAAAGGTCTTATAATTTCCTGTTGGAGAAAGAACATATTTGAAAAAAAAAAAACTTATACCATCCATTTTACTTAATGGAGGAAAATCAAAAATTATTTGGATCTCAATTGTTAGCCACATACTAAGTCATTATTGAGCTTTATATTATATAACATATAGCATATATAATAAAGACATGCTTTCTTTTAATATTTTTAAAGATCACATTAAAAAATGTTGTATCTGCTAGTTGACATATGCTGCTCTTCATACCAAAACAAAAAAACTTTGCAAACTATATGCAAACTTTATATAGTTAATATCAATACTCAAGGATGAATTCTCAGTCTTGATTCTTTTGCTCATATATATATATAAGCAAGTCCTGTTTTACGAATATAAATCAATTTTCCATGCCAAGGAAAAAGATGTATACACAGATGCTTCTTTTCCACAATTTTTTTTTTTTTTAATAACGCAAAAGCATATGGGTTATACTGCGCCAAACATGGTAAAATCGAAGACTGTTACAAAAGCTAGTTCTCTGTAAAAATATAAAGACTTGTGCATGGTCAGCATGATCATTTAAAATGTTAGAGAGTGATGAAAAGTTAGAAGTAAGAATACGAGCAAGTCTATAATAAGGGCATTGAGTTAAAATATGTAAAATACGGATGGGTTCATTGCACATTTGGCAAATTGGTGCTGGTTTCCCTTAAAATAGATGTTTATGGGTGAGATGGGTATACCCCATGCGAAATATCGCAAGGAGAACTTCCTCTTTCCGATTTTTATGGTATGAGGAGGGCCAGTTACCAATTGTACGTTTAATATGATGCAATTTGTTATTGGTTTGATGATCCCATTCTTCTTCCCACTTTTGATTCACACAGGTCTTGATAATTGGTTTCAGGTCAGAGAATGGAAGAAGCATGATTGATTGTTTGGCTTTTTTATGGCGCAAGAAGTAACAAACCTAAACTCAATTTTCATACTAATACACAATTGTAAAAATAATCATGAAGTGGGATCAAATGATTCATTAAAAAAAATTAAAGTAATATTATATACACATATAAGACAGCTGCTGCAGCATCATTTAGAATCCGCAGCTAGTTTCATCAATATTTTATGTGCACAACAGTCATCAAAAGAGACCGTTTCCTGTGCACAGCTGCTCTAGGAAAGTTATCATTTAGCCATAGAATATAATAATGCTCACGACACCAACACAAAAAGTGCTTAGTCATTGTGGGCATAAATAAGTTTAAACCTGTATATAACCCAAAAAACATCTCATTTTTAATAAGCAGCATAACTCACAGCTTCCCTAGAATGATGATGTAACTATACCACTACAGCCAGACAATTTTTTTATGTTTGTGGGTTTACGGCTCAAAGATTACAATGGTCACTCTGCGTCGGGACCTATTGTTTTTCGAGGAATCCGAATTTCTTAAGGCCTAGGGAACCAAACCCCGGACTACAGTGAGCAGTGCGAGCTTTATGAAATCTCTGAGTAAGCGTCCTTTGCACTGTTGGGTGGCGGGGGTCGAACCTGAGTTAATGGCGCACTCGCGTTACCACACTGTGCCACCACAAGGCCTACAACCAAACGATCAGCACTCAATCAGCAACAAGAGCATTCAACTGGAACAGGACAACCCCACAATTATAAAATTCCGAACATGGTGTAATATTCAATCTTGGATACCTATAGCTCTATAGCTGTCATGGACTACCCATGGAAATTGTAAACTATATTGTGTGTGCAGTAGAGCATCGACTATTAAGTACAAATGAAATTGGATTTCACAGGTTCAGTGTGATCATGTGTGTCAAAATCGCAAGATGGTTATTTTACATTGTCAGGACAGCAAAGGCTTCGCTGCTCCAGGACCTACAATTTCTAGAAATCCTAACCTCTTATGAAATAAGAAATCAACCCCCAGACTGTAGGGAGCAATTAGTCGGTAAGTGCTCCTTTTGTCACTTTAGGAGTCAAACCCAGTATGTTTAGAGAACATGTTAGCACTGCGCCAATGGAAGGCTGTAAAATAAACAGAACTGAATTTAAAACACTGACTTTAGGAACCACTTGATGCTGACAAACAAGGTATAACGAAATCTAAAATTATATTAAATCATAATATTTTAATAATGTGATGTCAAGCAGATGTATAAGTGAGATATTTTTTATCCTTTACCGAAAAAAAAAAAGTTTACTCATTGCAGGATTTAAAAATATGACAATTTCTAAATAATCCCTTGCACTTCTCTGCCTATAAAATTAGCCAGTCAAAGAGAATGTGAAAATAATTACAATAACAATAAATAATCAGTTTCTATGTTCCTTGAAAAAATTATTTTTATTAAAAAGTTGGATACAAACAATTCCACCAAATGATGGCATATTAATGAATCTATTTACCTTGTTCAATATCGTTATAAGGATCAAAAGAAGTCAATTCAAACTCATGGGATAAAATTCCAAATGCATAAATGAGATGTGTACAAAGATAAGGATTAATATTTTGTGGAGTAAATTTCGCTAATCCAGGTCGATACACAGCCCAATTTGAATAATAGCACACAAGCTTCAGTCCATCAGAAGTTGCTCTTTCTTGGTCACCTATTCAAGATAGAAGCATAAAAATATACATTTCCATTTGAGATACAAAACAAGTACAATGTTTTTCTATTTATGTAAATATATAACCTGTACATAAAAAAATTATATCGTAACAAATATGAAGTACGCAAAATTCAACCTGCATTTGCTTTCAATTTGGATGTCTTGACCTAACTTTCCCTGTTGAGCAGAGCACCAATGGAGAAATATATTTCATCTCCAAAAATGTGAGTGGAATTTACGAATTTTTGAGGACAAGATAAAGGGAAAATCGAAAGTGGTGATCAAAATTAGGAAGGTATAAAATTTGGAGAGTTTAGACTATGGCAAAAATTAACATCTTGCAGCCAATGTAAATTCCAGCATTTTTAGCCAATGAGAGGAGAGTAAATTCGTGCAGACTGGGGACGTCAGGAGTTGGGATTGATGGCTAAGGAAAGAGTCCTTCACAAAAGATAATTACAGAGAGCCAATGATGTTGAAATTTGAGTTCCAGTTCAGGAGAAAACGAGCTGTCAATGACAAATGATGTTTGGGAAATTCTGCTTAGACTGTACTTATACAAGTAAAGGAAATAGAATTTTAAGAGTAAAGAAATGTTTGTTTGTTTGTTTGTTTGGATGTTTTATGGCGCAAGAGCATCTGGGCTATACTGCGCCAAACATGGTAAAATCAAAGGCTGTTGAAAACCCAGTACCTTTTAAAAATTTAAAAACTTGACTATGGTCAGCATGGTCATTTAAAATGTCAGAGTGATGAAGAGTTAAAAGTAAGAGTGCGGGCAAGTCTATAATAAGGTCATTGAGTTAAAATGTGTAAAACACTCATAGGTTCACTGCACACTTGGCAAATTGGTTTGTTTGTTTGTTTGGCTTTTTTATGGCGCAAGAGCATCTGGGCTATACTGCGCCAAACATGGTAAAATCAAAGACTGTAGTAAAAACCAGTACTTTTTAAAAATTTAAAAACATGCGTATGCGTATGGTCAGCATGGTCATCTAAAATGTCAGACAGTGATGAAGAGTTAAAAGTAAGAGTGCGAGCAAGTCTATGATAGGGGCATTGAGTCAAAATGTGTAAAACACTCATGGGTTCACTGCACACTTGGCAAATTGGTGATGGTCTTCTCTCCAACAGATGTCTATGGGTGAGATGGATGAGAATGCCCAATGCAAAGTCTGGCAAAGAGAACCTCCTCTTTCCGATTTTTACGGTATGAGGAGGGCCAGTTACCAATTGTATGTTTAATATTATGTAATTTGTTATTGGTTTGGTGATCCCATTCCTCCTGCCATCTTTGATTCAAACAGGTCTTGATAATTGGGTTGAGGTCTGAGAAAGGAAGAAATTTCACAGAAGAAAGTGGTGAGGGCAAATTGGTGCTAGTTTCTTCCAACAGATGTCTTGGTGAGATGAGAATGCCCAATGCAAAGTTTTCATAAGGAGAACCTCCTTTTTCCGATTTTTACGGTATGAGGAGGGCCAGTTACCAATTGTATGTTTAATATTATGCAATTTGTTATTGGTTTGATGATCCCATGATGAACATGGTGCACTGATGAGTTCATACCCAGAAAGAACTGACATTAATTTTCCACTGGAACAATTTAATTCTCTACACACAATCTATATAAATGAAGAAAGCATTGATGATCCTTCAAATCAGGATGATGCAGAAGCAAATAGCCTGAGCAGACCAATTCCTGAAATTCTAACAGAGAAGACTGCAACTCGACATAAGGAGTGGAAGGGACATTTCCGTGAAGACTGGGAGTTTGTGAAAAATGATAATAAAGCGACTAAAGATAGATCAAAGGATCTTCCTTTGGATGAAAATGATCCTTGAGGGATGTGGTGCAATGTTTGCACAGAATACGGTCCGTAACTAGGCACTAAATATTGCGCAAACTTTATTAAAGGTTGAAATTTTCAACCTCCTCAACACAAAAAGGAAAGTGTTTATAGCCAGTTTTCCAGCAAAGCATATGCCAAGTGTTTAGATTGATTGATTGTTTGGGTTTTTTTGTGGCGCAAGAGCATCTGTGCTATACTGCGCCAAAAACCAAGTGTTTAGAGCAGGCTGGTGAAGGACTGAAACCTGCTAAAGAAGAGGCCATGATCTATAAAAAACTGGCAGCATTAAACAAAAATGTTTAAGAAAAGATGACTCGGTTAATGAGAACAGTATTTTACTTTGCTCTAAAAGACAGGCCAGGTAATGACTTTTCATCTGAATGTCAGTTACAGAAGTTAAATGGTGCTTATCTGGGTGATACTTATCAGAATAATATATCTTTTACCCTGCTATTGAAATATGTGTCTTTATCGCTTTTAGAAGAAGTTGTAAATGATGTAAACAGTGCTGACTTTTTATCAATGTTAACTGACGGGAGTACCACCATAAATAAAAGTTTAGAATATGAAGCTGCATTGATAAAATACCTCCCAAAAAACAGTAGTTCATGTAAAATAGCATTTATTGGATTATTCACTGTAGAAAATATTGATTCTGAAGGTTTAGTTGATTTAATCACAAAGTGTTTGAATGGTGCTGGCATTAAGAAGATTGATTGATTGTTTGGCTTTTTTATGGCGCAAGAGCATCTGGGCTATACTGCGCCAAACACGGTAAAATCAAAGACTGTAGTAAAAGCCAGTACTTTTTAAAAATTTTAAAACGTGCGTATGGTCAGCATGGTCATTTAAAATGTCAGACAGTGATGAAGAGTTAAAAGTAAGAGTGCGGGCAAGTCTATGATAGGGGCATTGAGTTAAAATGTGTAAAACACTTATGGGTTCATTGCACACTTGGCAAATTGGTGCTGGTTTTCCTTCCAACAGATGTCTATGGGTGAGATGGGAATGCCCAATGCGAAGTCTGGCAAGGAGAACCTCCTCTTTCCGATTTTTACGGTATGAGGAGGGCCAGTTACCAATTGTATGTTTAATATTATGCAATTTGTTATTGGTTTGATGATCCCATTCCTCCTGCCACCTTTGATTCACACAGGTCTTGATAATTGGCTTCAGGTCAGAGAAAGGAAGAAGTTGGCTAGAAGCAAGTGGTGAGTTCGTTGCCCTTGCAGCTGCATCAGCAGCCTCATTCCCTTTGATACCAATGTGAGCACGGATCCAACAGAATTTAATATTGGAGTAATCGTGCAGGTGGAAGTGTTCGCAATTCAAAAATGCTGGGTGTAAAGCATAACATTCCAGAAATTAACAGACACAGTGTTTATGCTATGCGTACCATTGGCTTGGGTTTGTCGAGTTTGAAGACATTTTGCGGTATCATGGATTTGTCTACTCCTGTTTCTAGCAGTCGTCCAATCTTAACGAGCATTAAAAATGCTCTTGCAATGACTGCAGAAACAGTGATGAAAGAAGCAGCGGTAGAAGAAAAGTCATTGACGACATTAGATGGTGGTGTATGTGTCAGTGGCGATGGCACCTGGAAGAGTCGAGGTTTTTCTTCGCAGATCGGTGTGTGCAGCCTAATCGGTGCTGAGTCAGGCAAAGTAATCGACGTCGAAATTTTGTTCTCTGCCTGCAGAGGTTGTAGCAACTACAAAGGACTGAAAGTTGGTCAGGCGTATATTAACTGGTTGCAACCTCACCAATCAAAGTGTACAAAAAATCATACAGGCTCAGCAGCGAAAATGGAAGTTACAGGTATGTGTCGAATTTTTATTCGGTCGGAGACCCACAGGGGTATACGATACCTTCAATATGTAGGTGATGGAGATACGAAAACTTATCCTGAAATTAAAAAGTTGCGACCATATGTCAATGCTGTAGACATTGAAAAAATAGAATGTATTAACCACATAGGCAAAAGAATGGGCGCCCTGCTTAGAAAAATGAAGCAAGAAAAAAGAGGACAAAAACTCGGACAGCAGACCGTTAAGCGGTAAACGCAGGCTTACTAATAAAATTATTGACCGCTTCTCCGCATACTTTAGAAATGCTATAAGAGAACATAAAGGTTCTCTAGATGGAATGAGAAAGGCTGTATGGGGCTATCTTTTATCACTCACGTGCCACAGATGAGGAGCCCACTCACGATTTTTGCCCCAAAGGCGTTTCTTCATACTGTAAATACCAAAGGGCAGTTGTCAACAATTCACACCATAATTTTAAACACAACAATTCAGTGCCAACTGCTGTTATGGATGCTATTAAACCAATATTTAAAGATTTAGCACATCCCCAACTTTTAAAAAGACGTTTAGGAAATGGAACGTAGAACGCAAACGAGAGCTTCAACTCAGTAATCTGGAAGTATTGCCCAAAAACTTCAGGAAGTGGTCGGCCCATTGATGA
Source organism: Dysdera silvatica (assembly GCA_006491805.2). Taxonomy (NCBI): domain Eukaryota; kingdom Metazoa; phylum Arthropoda; class Arachnida; order Araneae; family Dysderidae; genus Dysdera; species Dysdera silvatica. The sequence continues at coordinate 167,943,486 of QLNU02014176.1, forward strand.
AATAGCAACCTACGAAGCTGTCATTGCATTTAACAAAGTTAGTCAGGGTCGTCTCCAATTTATGGAAAACCTAGTGGTTATGCCAGGTGTCAATGCAAGACATGCTGCAATTGCAGCAGATAAAGTGTGAGTGATGAATGCAGAAAAGCAAGCTTCGGATAATAAGATAATATAAAATAAAAGGCAGTAATTATTGAATAATTGTTTCATGTCTGTTTTAAAGAACCTGGTGTTTTTTTATTTTGTTTATGTTTAACACACAACGCGTTTAGAAAAAATAACCCTAGTTATTTACTTAATTTTTACGGTCTTGCATTTGAAATTTTAGGTAAAAGTCAACCAATGTTTACTAACCAGTATCAACGGGCAATTTACAAATTTATTCTGGATAAACAAATTTAATATTTAATGTTATGGAAATTGTGTTTTAATGTTCTCAAATAGTAAAAATTAAATCAATAAGTAAACTAACTAAAAATTTAACCAAACTAATTATAAAATACCTATAATAAATCATTTACATTTCATTAATTATAATATACTTCATTTAATTTTCATTAATTATATTTCACTTTAAATCATATATTATATTAATTATAATTACAAATCATTCTAAATCATAAATCATGAATAATTTATAAATGATAAATTATATATATACAAATAAATAAATATATATCAAACACTAATATTCAAAGAAAACCCCATAACACGATACAGGTATGCCACCTTAAGGAATCGCAAGCAGGGATGTTCGCAAAATATATTAATACTTTCTTAAAGATTAAACAAGAAAGTAGTGGGTGGCCAACTGGTTGTGAATCTGACTATGCACGGGAACGTTATATCCAAGAACCACGAGAAAGGAAGGAACTCAATTGGAAGCATCTCTTATTATGCCTAACCCAGGCTTGAGAATGGTTGCAAAACTTTGTTTCTTTTATTGTGTGTGTGTGTAAACCAATTACAACAAATATGTTTTCATGGTTACTCTCTATATTTTTTGCACAACAGCAAGTGATGATAGAAGAATTAAAAGACAGTGCCTAGGTGACAGGAAAAAATCATCTCTGTGTATACAAGGTGAAATGGCGCAATGCAATGTGAAGTTAAGTGCAAGGACTGTTCGGCGCAGACTGCATGAATGTGGTCTAAATGCAAGAATTCCACGAAAAAAGCCATTTTTGTCTGTCAAACAGAGGTTGAAAAGATTAAACTGGGCTAAAACCCATGTTAACTGGACAACGGAACAATGGGACAGTGTAATTTGGAGTGATGAGACCAAAATCTCACTGTTTGGTAGTGATGGCGTAAAATACGTATGGAGAAGAATTGGAGAAGATTTCCATCCTGAGTGCATTACACCTACCGTGAAACACCCAGTTAGTGTTATGATTTGGGGTTGTATAACATCAAGAGGTGTGGGCAGAATTTGCGTGATCAATGGGAATATAAATGCCCAAAGATACATAAATGAAATACTTGAGCCCAAGCTGCAGCCTTCTGCATGTGATCTTTTCCAAGATAATGAAGCATTTATATTTCAACAGGATTCAGCTCCATGTCATGTTGCTCGTGTGTGCAAAAAATGGTTTCAAGATCATCATATTCAACTGCTGGAATGGCCTGGAAATAGCCCAGACCTTAACCCCATCGAAAATCTATGGAGCCGGCTAAAGAAGCTTGTTAGTCGGAAGCAACCCAGCAATAAAACACAATTAACAGAAGCAATAATTCAATCTTGGTTTCATATTATAACAGCTGCAGAACTAAAGAACTTGGTTCACTCCATGGGAAAGCGTTGTAAGGCCGTAATTAAGGCTAAAGGTTACCCAACTAAGTATTAACTGGTATGGTGAACATTTTTGTATATCTCATTTTTTCTATGTATATCACCTTTCTTCTTTATGAATGCTGTTCTATTAAAATACGATTCATAAATGTTATTGCATTACAATCTTGATTAAATTACCTTTCCAATGATATATAATTTTATAGTATTGGTACAAAAAAAAGTGGTGTTATTAGCCATCAAACCTCTAAAATAATCTTTTTTCAAAGGGTTTCCACAATTTTGTCCACTACTGTGGTTCTGGAGTCGGCTGGTGAATGGCTATGAAGAAGATTCAATTGAAGTATGTGTGGGAGTTGTGCAAATTGAATAACGTGTTGACGAAACTGACCTGACTGAGTAATCATTTCTAAATTAAATATTTATTATTAAAATTTTTGACTGTGGTGATTTTATAATTTGTGTGTTCTTATATATTAAAGAGAGACTAGTTTTTTAGTAATTAGGTAATATAATAATTTATTATTTTTAAAGGTTAAAGATCTATATCTGCAGACCGATGAAACCGTGATGGTGCACTGGCTGTACAAGTCTGGCTTCTTCCCTCAGTCCCCCAGTGCGAACATCTTTTTGGCAACATACACCAATGGAAGAGCTTGAACTCTTTGGAACTCATGGACATGGAGTGAGCTTGGACGAGACATTTTACGTTTCAATACCGACTTATAAGTGAAAATTATTCATCGTAAAATAAATTTTCTTCTATACTTAGAATTTGTATACATTTCCGTGTTATAAATATATTGATAGATGCCTATTAATCATAATTCTTTTCCATTCTCATATATGTGAGTAATGGCATTAATAACCCAACACCGGCTGCCTTCATACCTTGGCAGTCTGACAGACGAGCTCTCAATTACGAGATACCATTATAATGTTCGCATCTGGTAAGTACTATATCTTGATATATAAGAAATATGTTTATTTATACAAAGTTCATATTAATCCATGTAATAAAATTTGCAGGTGATACAAAAAAATTATGCATTATATTTGTACCAATATCCATATTAACCAGTGCAGCAATTTTTCTTTCAGGCGGTGCCAAAAACTATGCCTACGTGACATCCGAAGGAAAGACTTACACCGAGATATGAGGATTTGTGGTACACTAAATTATCAGAACTCC
>QLNU02014176.1:167946569-167964038 GCA_006491805.2 Dysdera silvatica
TTTTGATGATATTGCCGTCTTTTTTTTATTGTAATGCGCCTTGCGGCGGTGATTCGCTGGTCCGCAAGTTCGTTCATAAAGTCTTGCTCGTCGACATCAATCAAATCCGTCTCTGATATTACACCACGAGAGCTATTTAAAGTTTTATGGGGACTGATTTGTACCGGAATAGAAAGAAAATTTGTGCATTGTAGAAGAGAAGAGGATTGATTTGGTGTGGCCGTTTCTATAAGCAGGTCGCGTGATTTCAGACGTTTTATATTTTTAAACATTCCAGCAACGCTTTTAACGGTTTTATCGATAACGAACGGTGACAGGTTTTTGAATCGTTCATCATTAGATGAAACAATTAAGAATGATGGTTAAACGGTTGTCAGACTAGGTGTATCAAAACGTGCTCTTTTGGTCATTGGTTCGACATTCGGTGAAGAAGTTTGTTTTTTTGATTTATCCATAGAGATTAAGATTAAGATTCGGGCCCCGGCAGCCCCACCCACCACGGAGCCCTACAAGGGGACATTGCAATAATGCCAGAGCTAACCAGGACCTATACCCTTTCGGTTATCCCCTAAGCCGTGAGGTACGAGTGGTCAGAGGAGCAAAATCGATCTCTAGAAAAAAGGAACTATAATCTTGGATCATTCGATTGATGTTTCAACTGAGACAGAGTAGTAGTAGGACCAGTAAAAGGAAAACCAATAGAAAAGAAAAAAGTAAGAGTAAAGTAAATCAAATCAAATGAGGCATGTCACAGTAACAGTGTGTTAGAAGAAAAACAAAAAAAACGAAGGAAGATAAGAAAGAACGTAACAGATTTTGAGGTCTCTAATGCTCCTAACACCAGTAGCACTCGCGACCAGCTGATTGGTCGATACCGGGGACAGGCCGACCTCCCGTTTACCAGGAGCAGGGGCCAAAGTAGCGTGTTGGGGACAGTACCTCGCCCCTCAGCCACCAAGATCCCCCTTTGCTTGGACAAGGGTCTCCACGCACGGCAAATACGTGGGTGCTACACCAAAAGGGAGCACATAAGTTTCCCTCAGTAAACCATCATCGGGAGCGGTCTCAGAAATGAGCATCGGTCTGCCCTCCCTCCCCAGGATGTATGAGACAAAACCTTGATGATAAAACATTTGTCCCGAAGATATCTGATATAAGATATTACCCTTCACAGGGATAACACAATTGCCAAATATGGTCAACACAGAAAAGCCTCCGGGGCGAGATTTTTTGTGAGTTTTTAAAAAAAAACTATGTGGGTGTTCCAATATTCATTATTGTGAGTGGTTGTAAACAAAGGCTTCTATCGATTGATTGATTGATTGTTTGGCTTTTTTATGGCGCAAGAGCATCTGGGCTATACTGCGCCAAACATGGTAAAATCAGACTGTAGTAAAAACCAGTACTTTTTAAAAATTTAAAAACATGCGTATGGTCAGCATGGTCATTTAAAATGTCAGAGAGTGATGAAGAGTTAAAAGTAAGAGTGCGGGCAAGTCTATAATAGGGGCATTGAGTTAAAATGTGTAAAACACTCATGGGTTCACTGCACACTTGGCAAATTGGTGCTGGTTTTCCTTCCAACAGATGTCTATGGGTGAGATGGGAATGCCCAATGCAAAGTCTGGCAAGGAGAAACTCCTCTTTCCGATTTTTACAAAGGCTTCTATCATGCATCACTTTTAACTGGTATTCTCACAGCCCCATACAGTGCTGTGAGAGTTAAAATTCCCAAGAAGGAATGGGTTTGGTAGCTGATTAACCAAATCAGAGAGCGAGTTCAATTTGATATTTTGATTTGGTGAAACATATAAAGAATACATTGTGCTTTCAGCTGCTATTGAGAGGCGAATGACTATTGCTTGTATTGAGGTTAATGCTTGTGAAGGGAAACTGGTTGTTGACAACCACTGCAACTCTTCGACAAGCTCTATTATTGTCTATAATGTCTTTTCGAATAACAGTATAATTTCGTATAGAAGCCATATAGTCATTTTTAAGAAGAGTCTCTTGAAGTATAAGGCAGGAAGGTTAATAAGTGTTTAATATCATGGACGTTGCAGTGGAAACCACGACAGTTCCATTGTAGAATAGAGCCATGGTGTATAGGTGATGGTATGCCTATCCCCAGTTTTACTCCGTGAATCAGCTCGTTGGCTGATCAGACAGAACGTATTTTTGGTGGAAATGGAGGATATAATTTCATCCTCCACTTTTTAAGAATTCTCACCATTTTCAGGAGAGATATCTTCCCAATCATTTGTTGTTGTTTTTTAGAAAATCCTTTCAGTCGTATTTTTTTGGAGTACTTCTTTAATTTGTCCCTTTTTCTTTGTGTTAATGTTTTGCTTTGGCAGTTTATTTTCTGTGGTTGTTGGCCGGTCTGAGTTTGATATTATTGTTTGCAATGAAGCGTCTACTGTTTTTTTGGCTATGGATTGGGTAACAACCAAGGTGTATGACCTTTGGAGATTTGTTTGATTTAGTTGGTATTATTTTCTGGCTTCAGGGTATGGAATACGGTTAGTAACTTTGATTTTAGTTATTGCTTTTTCTTACCTCCATTTCGGACATGGTCTTGAATATGCTACGTAATCCCCTTTGAGGTTTATGCAATTAAGGCTGGTTGATGAACATTCCTCGTTCCCACGACCAACAATGCCACATTTTGAACACGTGGCCTTGCCATGACATACAATTTTGGAATGTCCATAACGCTGGCACTGAAAACATCTTGTCGGATTTGGGACGTATGGACATATTTGGCATAAAAGGTTGGTTTGTTTGGATTTTTTATGGCACAAGAACGTCTGGGCTATACTGCACCAGCATGAAAGGTAACCGGCTTTAATGGATTTAGGTAACTGAGGCTTTTTGAAAATTAGAATAATATATTTAGTTTTAATGATTGGGCCTTCTCTTCAGATGGTTATCCTTTTGGCAGATAGTATGCCTTGTTCAGCAAGTTCTGTAACTATTTCTTCCTCTTCTACATCATTTAAATCTATTTCGGATATTACACCTTTGGTACTATTTAATGTGTACGTTACTATTAATTGTACTATTTAATGTGTATGTGTTATATTGAGCATTCGTTGGGATTTCAATACAGGAGATTATTGGGGGCTATTTACTTCGATCTATAGGTCACCGGATTTTAGTCTTTTGGTATTTTTAACATCTCCACAAATTACTTTTATGGATTTAGCAAAAGCAAATGGGGACCTTTTTTGAAATCTGGGTTGTCTGAAGAAATAATTATATAGGGAGGATTTTGTTCTTTTGATTATTTTCATAATTTTTTGGCAATCCGTCCATTGTTCGTTGTTTTATTTTTAATGGAGTTTATGCGATTTTAAATTACTGGAGGGAAGTATACAGTCACTGGCTGTGTTAGCTCCATTGCAACTGGAAAGTTAATTACAACAGGGGTTTTGCCTGTACCCACTGAGATGGTCGTTTGCGACACTATAACTCAAGTGCTATTCAGCCTTCGATACCTCTTTTTGGCTTGTAGGCGTTCAGAACTCAGAGATACTGATCTGTAGTAAACAGCACCATCACTGGGTGGCCCCTCATCACGAGTAGGAACCTATATTGAGGGGATGGTTGTAAGTAAGGGAATTTTGTACCAAAATGCAGATAATTTATCTAATTCAGAAGATGAATCAGAAATCGATGATTTTAAAGATGTTTGATTGTTTGTTTGGATTTTTTATGGCACAAGAGTATTTGGGCTATAATGTGCCGAACATGGTAAAATCAAACACTGTTGTAAAAGATAGTTATAAAAATTTAAAAACGTGTGTATGGTCAGCATAGTCATTTAAAATGTTAAAGAGTGATGAAGAGTTAAAAGTAACAGTGCGAGTAAGTCTATAATAAGGGCATTAAGTTAAAATATGTAAAATACTGATGGGTTCATTGCACACTTCGCAAATTGGTGTTGGCTTTCCTTCCAATAAATGTCTATGGGTGAGACTGGAATGCCCTAGTGCGAAGTCTAGCAAGGAGAACCTCTTCTTTCCGATTTTTACGGTATGAGGAGGGCCAGTTACCAATTGTATGTTTAATATGCCGCAATTTGTTATTGGTTTTATGATCCCATTCTTCTTGCCACTTTTGATTCACACAATTCTTGATAATTGGTTTCAGGTCAGAGAATGGAAGAAGCTGGCTGAAGGCAAGTGCTGAGTTCGTTGCCTTCGCAGCTGCAGTAGCAGCCTCATTCCCTTGGATACCAATGTGAGCAGGGATCCAGCAGAATTTAATATTGGAATGATTGTGCAGGTGCTGCAGTTGTGAATGGATTTTGGATAAAATAGGATGAGGTGAATATTTAAAAGATTCCAGGGCTCTTAAAGAGCTCTGAGAATCGGTACAGATGATACAATGAGTTAAGCTATGAGTTGAAATATACGCAAGTGCCATGGAAATGGCATAAAGTTCTGCTGTGAAAATGGAGTATGATGGGGGGATTTTTTCTGCAATGGCACTGTTATTAATGACAAATGCAGAACCCACGTTTGTGATGATTTTAAAGAAACTAATACAGGTGAAGTAATGGATAGTATATCTTCATTGTCTGTAGGGTCTTATATTTTAGTCAACACAAGTTCACTTACTCAACATGTATTTACATATATCAGTAAAGTGCAGGAAATTATTGATGGTAGTGAGTTTCAAGTCATGGGATTGAAAAGTACCGACAACACGAGTACAGTTTTTGTACCAAATGAAACTGATCTTTACAATTAATAGGCCTGTTATTATTGATATTTTACAGACACCACTTAGAGCTCTCAAAGTACTTTAAGATACAAATTTAAATCATAGATATCACATGTGTGCGTCTATAGAAAGTCAAATGTTCAATTTCAAAGTATAAGCAGGGAAGGTACTTTTCCGTTAGCCGGGCGCAAGCGAAAAATCGCCAAATAATGTAGAATTCCGCCAAATTTCTTACAACCATAAGGGGAATGTTCATTTGGGGCCATGTGCTCTATTCTCTGAATTCATTCAAAACAAAGCCTGTTTGAAACGAAAGAACGAAATGCCCGGTTGAATTCTTCCACAACAGTGGATATTTGATTAGCGTTGCGTGAAAGCGAATATGCTTTCCGTTAAAGTTCCAAACGTTTCAATATTGTTAGATAAACAAATCACATGAAAGATGGTCAAATAAAATCTATTCAGTTCCTGGAAGGGCTACTGCGTAAAATGGAAGAAGCTGGTCTACAGAATTTCAAAGTCAATCACGTTACAATTTTGTTGATCCGACACTGGTACGTAAACGCCTCAGAAAATCCCGAGCGATTTTACAATTCATTAATATTTTGTTTATAGTTGAACTTGTTTTGCTTACTATTAATTAATATTTGTTTATAGTTGAACGTTTTCGACTTTTATTCCGTTGACTGTTTTGTCGTTCGCTTCGCTTGGCGACTTGGCTCGCGTTTGGTTCACAATTGGCGACATTTGCGCCCGGCTAACGGAAATTACCGTAAAGGAAGTTTAGTCTTCACATGTACAGGCTACTGTCCAAAATCATAGGATAGGATTGTAAATTTTTGTCCACAACTGCTTCTTCTAATTACAGAAGTCCCTATCCCGAAAAGCAAGAGAACTAATTTCAAAGTGTGGTGTGAACAATGAACTTTTCTTAAATAAAACGTTAATTAACGAAGTTAAGTCATTTTAAATGAAACACAGTTCTAGTAAGATTATGGTGGCTGGTTCACAGCTAATGAAGATTTCTTCAGGCGTTCCCAAGATATAGTTTCAAAGTTTGATTGTTGGTGTTTTATGAAACAACTAAAAGTCATACTGTACGGAGACATACGGTTTTCCGAGGAATCCGAACCTCTGCTGCAAGAATAACCAAAACAATGACAACAGTGGGCAGAAAAAACGGCAGGTAAACTATGATACATTGCAATCGAAAGATTGAAGGAACAAGAAATGAACATGTGACAACTGCGCCATCGTAAACGAATGGTAACAGCTCAAAACCAAATGCATTCTAACTTCTCTGCTATGGGAAGTTTTTAGGCCTAACGGCTTCGTGGAATCTTCTATGCAAGAAAGTAAGTTATCTGAACAAAATACGTCCATTAACTTGAAGTGAATACAAAGTCAATCGGAATTCGCAGAAAAGTTGACACCACAAAACGGCTACTGCAGGAAACAAGTAAAATAAAAAAAAAAACACAATGATAGCTAACACAAAATTTCCAAACCGGCCTACAAACAAATCGCGAATACAGGTGGGTCATTCGTGACCGAACGGGTCTTTTTGAACTATTCACAAAAATGACCCGTTCGTTCAGATAACTTTTTTTGTGAACTACCGTTCTTCGTCATAGTTCATGGTTTTAGTTGGTGGTGGTTGTTACGCACGAAGGGCAATGGGAAAGGTGGCCGCCGAATCATGGTTTTAGTTCGTACTTCGCGATCGGGGGAACCGGCCAACCACGGAAAAGCCACGAAAGCAGCGCAAAGACGGGAGGAACCGGGTGTGTGCAGGAAGTCAGAGGGACCTGGTGGTTGGACGTGACGCAGACCACGGTGGGCGAGAATGAGCTCGTTGCTAAAGTAGCCGTAGGCCGGGCACAGCAATAGGATGTATTCCAGGCATTGGCGTACGCAGGGGGGGTGTTTAGGAGGTTGTAGCCCCCATTACACGAAATTTTGTATATTTAACATAGGAACATGCGAGTTGTAGCTCTGTAACCCCCCTTTCGAACTTTCTGTGTACGCCTGTGATTCCAGGGTTTCGTCAGCACCTTCCTGACATGGGGTGGTATATGAATTGCGGAAACGTTGTATTTCGGCAAATTCGAAACTCGAAATGCACCAAACGAGTCATAAAAAGCGTATCGGGATGGGAGGGGACCCTTAACTTCCCATCTTTTTTCTAGGCTGCTATTACAACACGACTACGATATTCCGTATTCAGAGAGTATACTTGAGAGCACTTGGAGTATTGTATGTCAGGGCCGTATCGGGTGAAGACCGAAGCACTATCCTTTTTCTAGGCTGCCATCGGATCTACAACCACGATATTCCGTATTGAGAGGGTGTAAGTGAGGGCACTTAAAATGCCGCATGTCGGGGCCGTATCAGGAGAAGTGGTCAAGAGCATACGTAGAACCATAGGCAGATTCTCTCAAGGGCACTTTTCCCAGTAGCGTAGCTAGTGGGGCATGAGGGCGGTCGCCCTCGGTGCCACAATCCGGGGACGGCAATTTGCCTTTAAAAAACAATGACAGTCACTCATCCCGGGCGGCAAAATATCTAGCTACACCTGACTTTCTCACTGTTTTTTTTTTATAAAAGAGGCAAAATCATACTTTTTCCCCATACAACTCTATTTTTTTTCCCCTCCCCCAGTTTATGCTATATTTAACTCCCAAGTTACGCCTGTGATGGAACGGTAATCTATGATAGGTAATCATTTCGTACGATTGCGGCTACTCAAGGTGAGGTTATAATTGAATCGGTCATTTTGAAAGTGGGTTATATTTTATTGTTTTCCTGTGGAGTTGAGCCCTTTTCAAAATGACCGATTCAATTATACAAGTTTCAAGTTTTAGATTACGATTACACGCGCTCCGGGCGCCCGATACGGCCCTAACATACGACAATTCAAGTGCCCACGTGTACACTCGCTGAATACGGAATATCGTAGTCGTTGTACCAATAGCAGCCTAGAAAAAAGAGAATAATTTTCTGATGACTGGACAATTTCTGTTTTATACGAATACAACTTTTCACAATCCGCATTATTTAAAATTGCTAGTTTTTCCTAATGTCAACAGCTTCTTTGCTTTAGAATTCGTTTTTATATTTGAACTTGCTTGAATCAAGCATATAATACCGTTCTGCACAAAATACCCGCCAAAAAAAAGTGGGTTTCCGGCTGTTTCATAGTGTGAATTAAGAGTAGATTTGTAAAAAATCCGGGAATTTTGTACATACTAGAAACTTCGAGGTAAAGAAACTTAGATAGCTAGAATAAAGGAGGTAGTCCCGTCCACACCTTTCTTCCTATTGGTTGATTGTGTCGATTCGGACGGGATTACTTCCTTTATTCTAGCTATCTTGGTTTCTTCCCATCAAAGTTTCCAATGTGCCCAAAATTCCCGGGTTTTTTACAACTCTAATTAAGAGTAATGGAAACAAAACAATGAAATCATCTCCCCTACCCGTAGTCAAAATAGTCCTAGGCATCCTAACCCTGGATGGCTATCAGAACAAAATATATATCTCTTCAAAGGTAACAGCATTTTCGCCGCTTTTGGCACTATCCATTTCCAGAAAAAAATAAAACTTGGATAAAATTGTATTGCAACACTTGGAAAGCGCATTTTGTTCATTCTAAGCGGAAGTAATTTTCCAAAGGCCATTGAATATGAATTCACATTAAACAAGATTTTGTGTTAACCTTGTTCGTGTTAAAAGAATTAAAGGTACAGGAATTTTTATGCAATTTTACTAGGATTTAAGAAGTTCGTATTGAAAACAGTTGATGTTAATGAGGTTGGACTGTAATGCAATTTTGTCATGCAACTTATTTATAAAATGTAAACGCATTGAAAATAGTTATTAACTTATAAAATGTTAAAGGATTCTGAATTTCGTTACTAGTGTAATGAAGTAATTTATTTTGGAACATCATAATTTTGTCAAACTATGATTATTTATTTGATTTGTAAGGAGTTAAAAAAGGAAGTGACCAGTGTCAAACTGAACTCGAATCAATAACCTTCGAATTTCCAAAGCACGGTATGAAAACAACTACTGAAGATAGCTCATCAAGGAATTATGATCTTGTTTTCTTATTTGAGTTTTCCAAAGTCAGGTCTTCCTTGTAATTCAGCCTGTGGGCTTTCTTTCTTTTTTCTGCGCGCGTGAGCGTGGGGAACTATGAACTCTGAGTACTCATTCTTCCATTTATCACATACTTCATGTACATTATACCCAATTGTATAATCATGTATAAAAAATTGTATCGTGACGTGGGTAATGATCCCCATCACCCCCATTCTGCTTCCGCCAGTGACTGATGGTCCACTGAAACTTCTGCTGAATACCAATACTTACATTTTGTAACAAGTTTTACTTGTTGTGTACGATTTTTACCTATTATTTGTGTACGAATTTTATTGCTTATTTTGCACGACTTTTACCGATCATTGCGTATTATTTTCACTGATTATTTTGTACCAGTTTTACTGATCATTGAGAATTATTTTCATTGATTATGGTGTGCGATTTTTACCGATTATTTTGTAAGAAAGTGATTAACTACAGTATGTACTTTCTGGTTAACTACTGTAAAACGTTTTCAATGTTAAAACCTGCGTATTTCATTACCAATGTACATTGCTTAAATGAGCCCACAGACGTCCATCGTTGGATCGATTTCCATTCAATCACCGATGTTAAATAATAGTATCCGCGATCAGCATTTGAGGGGGGTGACCACTCTTGAAACTTACTATGTGCTATGGGCCACATCCCACAAATAGTGTTTGTCCCCTAATATTATGCTTCAACAGCAATTTCACCATTATCTGATAGTTTGAGTGTTGGACTTAGATGAAAATAAATGAATAAGTTGTTAAAATTTTCCTATTCCTGCTAAATGTAAGTACACATCTATCAAATAAAATTGATTAAACATGAATCAAATAAAATGTGTGCAAAAAATACTTACGTTGACCGTGTATTTCAACGAGAAAGAAGACCAGCAGAAGTAGTGATAGCCTCAGCCATTCCATCAGGAAAATAAATCTTAAAAAAAAAAGAAAAAAATGTTAAATTTAATAACTTTAAGAAAAAAAAAAAAATAACAGTGTCAGCTTTTAATAGATTTGTGTTATTGACGTACACAGAACATTCACTAGGGGGGTAGTTACAGAGCTACAAAATATATTCATATGTATGTACAATAAATTCTCCATATAACCGACGCCGGCATAAGGAAGCGGTCAAGTATTACGCAAGCACCTTTGGAGGGAGGAGGGTTGCTATTGTGCTCATTTTCCTATATTAGTCCATGTTTACTTACCGGGAGGGGTATAAAATGGCCAAAATATTGCTTACGTAATACTTGAATACTCCCGAAGTATAAAACAACTATTACAAAATTACGAAAAATTCTCGTTTTAAATACCGTTAAAACAATACATTGAAATTTCCGATTTAACGAAATAGATTTTTGGAAATCCCTTTATGACGAAATTTTATTTTAGACATAAAGGAATTTTTAAATTACTTAAAAAATTCACTTCAAGTGCAGAGCAATCAAAATACAAAAATAAGGTGTTTTATTTTTTGCGGAGAATAAGCAGAATTCACTTAAACTTTTTGCAATCCATAAAAGACGCACAATTTCAGTAAAGTGACGTTAGTATTAAATACGCAAAATTAAGGGAAAGTTGGGAAAAGTAGCTGCCGAAGGGGGCGCTGTGATCCCCCCCCCAAAAAGCCCAATTCATTTTAACAATTGTGTTTTATTTTTTTATTTATCTTTTTTTTTTTTTCAAATCACTATTTTCATTTGTATCAGATACCTGGCATATAAGAAAATTCTCTTTGAAGGAAATTTAAAAATATTTATTAAAGACACATAATAAAATTAAACGGTTTTCTGATTTTCAAAGCTTGTAATATTTTATATCGTGAAGAGCAAATTTAATATTAATACTGATACATATTATTAGTACCTATTAGGGAGTTTTCAAGTATTACATAAGCACCTTTGTGGGAGGGGGTTGCTGTTGTGCTTATCTTCTAATATTGGCCAATGTTAATTTTTGCTTATGGAGGGGGAGGAGGGTTGAAATGGCCCAAATATTGCTTACGTAATACTTGAACTGTCCTTTAGCAGGCTTTAATAAATATGGTCAGCCGATCACCATTAGCGGCTAGATTTTTTCGGTTGGAGAGTAGAAAATTGTTTTGTTGAGGCATCCACCATTTGTAAAATCCCGCTTATTAGGGACTTAGCGTTTCGATTTATTATTGATAATCAACATGCCAATTCTACATTTTGTTGTTGATTGTAAAGACAGGAAGAAAATGAGATAGGGTTCTACAAATGGCCGTGCTGCAGTCTTAGAAGTGGGTTGGACGAAATCGATAAAATAGTAGGGGGTGGGGGATAAATGGGGCCCTCAGTCCCAAGCGAAAGGCATTTGAAAGAAGTGCCCAGTATCGTAGGGTGGTCCACGATAACATGGCGAAAATTCATTGTTAAAGAACTCATGAGGCATGTTGGTAATTTAGTTCATTTTCTGCTAAAAACCATCTGTGTGAAAATTTAAGTCGATACTGTAATATTTAGGGGTCACTCAAGGTTATCAAAAAGTCATGACCTGAAAATTTTCTAAGTCCAAATTTAAAAAAAGAAAATCTGAAAATCTTTCCCTAATTTTGCTGTTTTTAAAATTAAATTTTTGACTTAAATAAAAGACAGAGAAAGAGAAAAGGAAAAAGAAGAAGCCGCGATGTGAAGAACGTATTTGGGAAAATCGCGCCTTCCTTAGCTTCATTCGGCGTGCAAGAATTCAGGAACGGTGTAAAACAGCAGCTGCCTTGAAGAATTCCTTTATTAGTGAAGTTTAGGAGAAGGATGCTTCCTTGGTCCTCCACTGGGATAGCAAACTGTTACCTGACCTAACAGGCGAAAGAAAGGGCATAAAGGGGGAACGTCTGCCCATTCTGGTTTCCGGTCCAAACATCAGATATGAGAAATTAATCACCATTCCGAAGCTGTCGTCGAGTACCAGATCTTCCGTGGCAAAAGAGACTGTCAGAGTTATTCGGGAATGGGAGTTGGAGGTAGATGTTGAAGCTCTTTCTTTTGACATAACTGCTGCAAACACAGGGATTCGTTCAGAGCATTGCCACCTTATTGAGGAAGATTTAGGTAGACTTCTCCTCCACCTAGCTTGTAGACATCACAACATGGAGTTGATCATTGCTATAGTTTTCAAATCTGTAATGGCATCCTCCTCTGAACCAGACATCGAGACATTCAAATGTTTTCGTCTGTAGTGGCCTTTAATCCCAAAAGACAGCTTTCGTATTTCAAGATCCAAGATTAAAAGCAGAAGGTCAGAAAGATTAGCGCGACGCTACCGTGTCTACCCTTAAGATTAGCCTGAAGATAAAGAATACCCGCTATGATTGTGCAGAGTTGTGTAACTTATATCTAAATGATTTCACTGGGGAATTTTTCGCTCGAATCAGAAAGCTTTGAGCCTTCCACCACGCTCGGTGAATGGCGAAGGTTATCTATATGCTCAAGATTTTTATGTTTAGGAAACATATAAAACTAACGTGGAATGAGGAAGCTGACCTCTGTGAAGTGTTTCTCTTCATTGTACTCATCTACTCCAGAATATGGAGGCTCCAAAAGCCTCTGAAGCCGCTGTAAATGATCTTAATCTTCTACATGGCAGTATCCGCTATAAATATTCAAACAAGAAGATCGGCAAGGTACCAGTAACCTCTTTAAAACGCCATATCTGATATCTGGGAAGCGATTTCTTTGGTTTCTCTCTTTTTTTAGGAAAGTGTCTGTCGACATGAAGAGAGATATCATAGCACAGATGAAGAAAAACAAGAAGATGGAATGCACTAGGTGGGTACCTAAAAAAGCAAGGAAACATCCAAGAGCCTAAGCAATCTCGTTTCTTCCTCATCCTTGAGGTTTGTTAAGTCACTACATTATCAATGAGACCTTCTTGGAGATGCTTCCTGAGTATTGTGAAGGCAATAAAAACTTTCAGGAAGGAAGAAGAAAGGTGGATAGGCTCATGTTCAGAAAGGGGATCTTAGGGACCGGTTCCCCCCGAAACTAAATTTTTAATGGGACTTGGCTACGGCCTTGCATGCTGTAATTGTATCGATACATGCTGTAAAAATTTATGAACCCCCCCTTGAAATTAAATCCTGGCTACGGTCTTGGCTACAGGCACAAAGTCGTTAATGATGGCGTCCAGAGAGGAGTTGCCATGATGAGTAATTTCAATGAGTCTTTGACCAAGGACGAAGAAACTAACAGGCCTTACTCCAAGCGGTGGAGCAACATAGTTGCCTTCAGCCCTGAAATAATTAATAACGATGCTGAATCATGCTTTTTTTGTATCCAAGGCTCATTCATATTATTAGGTTTCATCTCAAACAAGCTAACTGTTAAGAGTGTTTGCATGTTTGATGTCAGCATTATACATCAGCGTGAGACTTACACTGAAACTTCTATAGCGTTGAGTGACCAGTAAATATGGTCGAATCGATGTGGATTTTTTCTGGAGGGTAGTTTTTTTTAAAGATGAACAAAATAAATAACATGCCTATGAAAGATTTTAACTTTTTTGTTTTTGGACCATCCTACAGTATCGGAACCAAAAAATTGTCAAGTGAAGTTAGTGGTGAGGACAAGGGGCTCCTAAGCTACACACTAGACTGCCAGCCAAAATCAAAGTTTGTAATATTCAAGGTTTCGTCCTCTAATTTTTTTCAATTTAATAATAAAATAAGGCACAGAAAATATGTAGACAATTGGTAAACATTTAGTGGTGGCGCAATACAGCCGAATAGTTCAATGTGTTATGAATTACATTCGTGATGAAATGCGGACCAGGATTGCAGATTACAACAACTAAAGTAATTTTTCGCATTCTTTGGACAACTGTTAGTTTATTTTAACTGCCAATGACTAAGCCGTGCATTTTTTAAATATATAAGTATTCATGAATTACCAAGAATTTTCTGTCCTTGAAAACTTTTAGCATCCGAGAAATGGTATACCGCTCACTATGACCGATCATGAAAAGTGTCTGCAAAACGGTTAACAATAATGCTCGGTGTATAATTTTTCTTAAAACCGAACGAATTGACATATGTGTTGCAAATGCCAGTGACCAATCAGCAAGGAAGTGCATCAGCAAAGTGTATATTAATAAAAGGTGTGTGCTGATTCTCTTTCTGATCATGCCATAATTAATTATTGATACTGATGATAGTTTAATGTATGAACTTTTAAAAAAAATGGAAAAGGGTATTAACGAGTATAATTTTTTTTGAGCCGGGTCTTCATCTTATAGAAAAAAAAAAATTCTGGGCCGGGGCCTCATAAAGGTTGAGAAATAACTAAAGGATTGATAGTTCTTCTAAGATGAAATGATTGTGAGCTTCAAACAGCAACACATTTTAAAACTCTAATCTTTATCAAAATAAGAATTTAATCATATCAAGTACAGGACATTATATTTTACCGTGCGTAACTGTTAAATTTATATGAAATCAATTTTTGAAAAGGCACACCATCTAGAACGGTAACAATTTTCAAACGTATGCAAAACTATTTCTAAATAAATAGTAATAAGCAAAAAATCAGTGATTCTGCGAGGGCGAATCAGAAAGTCTTTGCCCCTATTTTTTATTAGTCAAAATAAGGTACATACAGGTAATTACAAATATACGTACTATTCTACGTATCTTACACTATTTTTCCACATAGTCCCCACACCGGTTCAGACATTTGTCCCATCGCAGCACTAAATTTGAGATGCCCCTGTGGTAGAATTCGTCCGGCTGACTGTGGAACCACCGTCGGACTGCTGTCTTGGCTTCATCGTTGCACGTGAATCGCTGTCCTGCCAGGAACTTCTTCAGCGGACCGAAAACGTGGAAATCACTAGGGGCGAGGTCCGGACTGTATGCAATCAGAACCGCCGACAAGCTCCGGTCATTTCACTGGGAGAGTCTGGACCACCCACCATACAGTCCGGACCTCGCCCCTAGTGATTTCCACGTTTTCGGTCCGCTGAAGAAGTTCCTGGCAGGACAGCGATTCACGTGCAACGATGAAGCCAAGACAGCAGGGACGAATTCTACCACAGGGGCATCTTAAATTTAGTGCTGCGATGGGACAAATGTCTGAACCGGTGTGGGGACTATGTGGAAAAATAGTGTAAGGTACGTAGAATAGTACGTATATTTGTAATTACCTGTATGTACCTTATTTTGGCTAATAAAAAATAGGAGCAAAGACTTTCTGATTCGCCCTCGTATATTAAATCGTGTGCTAAAGCGCCTGATTTCTGAACTCGAAATAACCAATAGCTAAGCAGTAAAATTTACTTCTATGATAGAATGTTTGGTTTAAATCTATATAAATGTAAATTTGTAAGATGCTTTGCTTATTATTATTTCATTAAGAACTTAAACAAGCGCAACGTTTCGTTACTATATGAAAAAAAAAAAGAGTACTAAGTATAAAAGGCAGGTGTTGGTAATAGGTGCAAAGTAGAGAGATCTTAATGTAAGATACAATTTTAAAAAGAGGTTGATAGAAACACAATTTTCTCCCATAAAGAAAAGATAACGAACTGTAGATCCCGCCGTAAAATGGCCTTTGCTATCTTTGTACTATAAATCACAAACAAATGTTATGAGATTGTTCTCGAGTGATATTCTGTTCTCTAATCACATATAACACCTTTATATGATGCAAAAAACACTTAGAAACAGCTACAGAATTTCAACCAAGCGAGAAAATTCCAGTTCTTACGTTAGACCAAATTTTAAGACGACACACGAACATGTTTTAAGGTTATTATTTTTCTGTAATATGTTACTATATATCCCTGCGGAGGGTAATAATACCTTAACACCTTTACATACGGAGAAAGAGAGCGTTGTTTCCTGTCCTCATTCGTCTAGCGGTCCAAGACACTCCGGGCTAAACGGAGGGACCCTGGTTCGAATCCAGGATGGGGAAAGCGTCTCTTTTTCTCCAAAATTACATAAGCTCTAGTTTGAGCTGTAATTAATACGTGGGTGGCAAAAATTATAGTATAATGGCAAGTAACACGTGTTAAGATGAAGCCACAAAGCGGACACGTCTTGTGCTAACATACGTTTAATTCCACTACCTTGTAAAACTAAGGAAAGCTCAAAGGAATTTACCATGAAGCTTATTGTGATATATGGATTATCAAAATGGTGATAGAAATGGATAAGTGTATTGTTAAAGTTCCGAACATTTATAAATGGGGATTTAAATACTGTTAAATGTCACCCATGTTTAAATACTATTCTGTCAAATGGCAAAGCTGTTAGATATCGTTCTGTAAAATGCCGAAATAATGTTAATACCATTTCATTAAATGAAAGCAAAGGTGCCAACTTTTAAAGATCTAGGTTCCTTCGGCTCTCACAAATATTTGTAGGGGGGCCGACCCTTTCCAAAGCTCAGAACAAACAAAGAAATGCAAAACATTTTTGAGAGTAAGAAATACAGTAGCTGAAATATATTAAATGTTATTTTTCATATTTTTTCCTGCTGTTGTAAAGGTATAACTGAATTTTATTAGGCAAAATTGAACAACATTTTATAATAAAGTATGACCCGTGTTCCTACCTCTACTTTATCGCTCCAAAATATGCTGGCAGTGTTGTGATAATTACCAAACAACTGAAATATAGCAGAACCTCTATTATTCGAATTTCGTTTAACCAAAATCCAGGTTAAATGAAAATGACCTGTTGTGCTTATCATTTTATTATTATTGCAGACATTCATTCAATATTTTAGGCAAAAAAAAAAAAAGTTTTTTTGTAAATCTTTTTCAATAATTACCCGGTCTACAAGTGGTAGATACTGGACATATGTAAACATGTATATACGCTTTATATAAACAGTAAAACTCTCTTAACGGACACCCCTTAGATACGGCTAGATAAAAATTCCCCTGCCTTCATAATAATATCCCTCCTTTACAGTCACCCCCTCTTTTACGAACAACATTTTCTGTCTAGGGAGTGTCCGTTAATGAGATGTTTTATTATATATCGCAATATTTCCAAAAAAACACATATACACACACTTTATGGCGTTTTTAGCTATCAATATAGTAATTAAGTTATATAGAATTAAACGTGGTTTTGGATAATTGTTGTAGTTTCTTTGAATCTTAACACTGATAATTTATTTTTCGGATTGCCTGAAATTTTGCTTATACGAAATAGAACCCGGCTAATCGGTGTTCTACTGTAAATGGAAAAAAAAAATTATTGTTTATTTAAGATCTTAGACTATTCTCTTCTTTTCAATAAAATTATAGGGATGAGAATAAAGACTCCCATAGGCGTACGCAGAAAGTTCATAAGGGGGTTATAGAGCTATGACTCCATATATACATGTGAATATATGTATATATATACAAAATTTCATCTCAAGGGGCAACAAGCCCCATCAACAATCTCCCCGCGAACGCAAGTGCCCTCCACTTCAACATGAAAAACAAGCCTAAGAAAATGAATAGGACTGGAGCTTATTTCCAGACCCTTCCAATACTTCTTTTAAGCAGACTCGACGAGAGGGGGAGGGGCAGCAGGGGCTGCAGTCCATGGACCGAATGAAGTCTAAGAACCCGTACTGACAAGGAC
>QLNU02014176.1:167964138-167975892 GCA_006491805.2 Dysdera silvatica
TATATAATATGTCGCTTTTATGAATGTATGTAATTATAAGCAGTAGAGTTAGGTGTAAATATATCTCATTATAACGATATTTACATAGGCATTTAATCTATATAGTTATCGATGAATATATCTTTAGAATATGCTATAACGTAAGTTATATATGCAATCGAGATATTATTATTAATCGAGTTATATACAAAAATCGAGATGTCGCAAAATTCAATCCATTATATCTGTTTTGTGGTGTTTTATATATTTTAAAAGACTTTGCCTATTCATAATGCAAGCGGTCCCTGGAAAACCTATCTTTAGAATTTAAAATGCAATTAAATAGATTATATTTTATGTAAACATTTTTAAACTGCGTACAGTTAGGGAAATTAAAAAAAGACTTACATGATCATCGAAAAGTAAAGTATGAAGATAAAATTAGGAAGCCGTGGCAATAAAAATATAATACTTCCCCTTATAGCACGGAAACTTAATAAAAATGATGCAAAACGTGGTTAAAACTTCTAACATACAAGTTATAGAAAAGGTTTAACAAGTCTATGATATTGGCAATGCTTGTAACGAAAGCATATGATTACGCGGTTCAACTTTCTTCCTAGTTTCAAGGAAAGAAGAATTGTAAATAGCGTATGTTCACTGTGACTGTGGGAAGTAATTATATTGTTTTATCCGCCTGTGTGTTTGTGTGTGTTGTAAAATTTGTGAAAAGAAAGCACAGTAGCCCTTCTGAAGTGACCCACTAACCCTTTCCTGCGAGCTGCTATCTCTGAAAGACATATAACAAGTAAAAGTATAAAATACATGAAATTAAAAATTTCAAAATGTGTGGAGGAAATGAAATTTTTTTTATAATCCATGAACTAAAAGATACAAAGAATCCAGTTGTTGGGAGATAAAACAATAAAAATCATCTGCAATGAAACTTTGAACAATTCCAAAGAGGATACATGTTAAAATATAGTAGCAAATAAATTAAATAAGCAAACATATTATTATATAACCGTGCGCGAGGAAATAAAATAAATATTAAAAAATTATGTCGAAAGCATCGGATAGAGAGATTGGGTAATACATTCTACGCTGCCAAATAAGGGGGAAAAATTATAATAACAACAATAGTACGATAGTCAATTACAAAATTTTCCAGTTATAAAAATATATTTTAAAGTTATTTGTTTATTTTAATTGTATGGAACATAACGGTATTTGATTCCAGCATAATACTGATGTCCCGTGTATATTACGCATAAAGGTATAAAACACTGTCGTATGCAGGGGGTGGTTTGTTAGAGTCATAACCCCACTGCGGTGCAAATTTGCATATATATAAATATATATTATATATATATGAATATATGACTGTGCAACTCTGTAAACTCCTCTATGGACATTGTACGTACGCCAAGAGTATAAAGGTATTAGAAAAAAGGTCATAAATTTTCGGGATCCGCGTTCCTATAGTCGCGAATATATAGACACATAGGCGTATGCCAAAAAGTTCGTAAGGGGTTACAGGCTCAACAAGGGTTACAGAATTACAACTTCATATAGGCATATGCATGTGAGGTGATTCTCGTCCTCACAGTCAGATGGCCCCACTTTAATATTTCCCAAGAAATTTAACGACTAGTTGAGGCATCTGGATAATTAAAATCCTGAGAAATGCAGGTGCCCCATGGCGAATGTTTCCGCTTTTCTCACACGAACTACAGAAACTTGACATCTTTATGTGTTTAGGTGCCTGGCCCTGATGGATGTTCGAACGGTTCTTTCCGCCCAATCAAGGACTAAAACCTCCCACGTCACAAACAAACTGACCAATCGAATCGTGTGGGCGTTTACAATACTCTGTTGAACTTTTAACTTCAAAACTGTTAAGACATATATTCCTGCTTCATCAATCGTGAATGAATGAATGCACGCCAGAATACGCTCCGATAATCAATACCGTTTTCGCATGTTGTATATAGTGAAGTGTTTAATAAATGGTAATGTTCAAGCAAAACGTCTCTTAAAGGCTCTTCAAAATATTTGCCTTCTGAGAATAACAGTCAATCATGCCAATCATACCGTCACGACGATATAAGACCACCCCGGCATATGTATACATTATAACATACTTGAAAAAGGTACAACGGCTCATACGTTGGGTCACCAGTTCGGTTGACTCCCGGTCAGTGCGATGTCCCTTTTTTTCTCCTATGCATAAAGCTCCTGTTTGAGCTTAAGCATGGGCGGCAGAAATTACTATCAATAAAATTCTCCACGAAAATTACGAAAAACCTGCCCCAGTGTCTTCTTTATGCGTTGATCAATTGGCTATTATGATAACCCTATGGAAGGCAATAATACCTTACAGAAAAATAAATACTAAAGTTAGTACAAAACTAATATTCACGGTCTTCTCCATATGCATATGCAAGCTCTTTAAATTTATACAGTGCCTTTGTTTAGAAATGTGTATTAAATATCGTGCAATTATAATATTGTTTTTCATTATGGTGTTGTCAGCTGTATTAAAAAAAACATTAATTCCATTTATTTGGGCGTCTTACGACTGAAAACAGGTTTAAAAGGTGGATTTGGTCAGTTTATTGAAGACTTTTAAGTTAATTGATTGGCTTATATTTTCTTCGTAGAATAAATTTCAATTAAACCAGGTTACGATGCTCCTAAAACAAATGTCATTTACCTTTGACAATAAATCATGTTCTGAAACGACCATCATTTATATTCGAGGGAAGAGAGAGAGATTTACGATTTCTGTCCTCATCTTGGAGATTTTACTTTTGTATTAGTAAAGGCCAGGAGCGTGCTTACGGCATTAGCGGCCCTGGGCGAAACAGATTTTAGCGGCCCTCAAAAATGTTTTAACGTAACACAACGACAAAGAAAAACTGACCATGGTTTAGCATTACAAAATGAAGTTCATCACTCGCCCAAACTCCAAAGGCAAAGAGAAGATAATGAAGTTAAATTAAAAATAGATATTTCTAAACGAAGCTAGCTAGAGATATATCAATCACTTGGTTTTTCTTATTTAACTTCGAAGTTATGGATAAATGGAAGAGTTTTATTTAGGTATACTGCCGCATATAAACACAAAGAAAAACCAGTACGATGTAATTATAAATTTCTGCTTCTCAGAACTTGGCAACAAGTTTTTTTTGTCGGAAACCGGGAGGTCACTGTAGTGCTTATAAGGCCATCACAGTAAACTTGATAACGTGCACAGTATACTGATGTTAATGCATTTGACTAATAACGTGTATATTTATTTTGACCACCATTTAGAAGCCTCATGAACATTATGGGAAATATAACGTCAGACACAAGAGGTCAATTGTCCAAATACTCTGGGAAAGTACTCATATATAAAGGCTACTAAAAATGTATTTCATGGTGCTTGTACTGCATTTTTTTAGCGGCCCTGGGCGGCCGCCCAGCTCCCATGGCTGCTACGCACGGCCCTGGAAAAGGCTCACCTTTTAAAATACTTCATGAAAATTAATTTCATAAAACAGTGAAGATGATCTGTCTTAATAACTTATGTATGCTTTAGAAAATATTACATTTTCATCGTTTAACACATGCTTCGTAACATACATACTCACTGACGCTTGCAAAAGAAATGCCTTACTATAAAGCTCTTCATGTTTACCGTTTTAATTCTGGACACCAATGAATTTTATTTAATATGCCCTTTTAGCGATAGTTTGTTTAATATCCATGTCTGGCGTTTGATAAAGGAAAGAATGATCATTAATTAATATGCACGACAAATGATAATTGGTTACTACGCACTTCGAAAATATTTTCTTTAATATGCACTTCAAATACTACTTTAAATTTTCTCAAAATAAATGCTATAATTTAGTTTTTCACCTAAATCTTTTTTATAGACTCAACGCTAGAATGACTAACCTTCTTATATAGATATTTACATTATATTCCTTTTTTGTAAGGAATTGTTTGGAAAATTTCTCTCAGTTCACTTTAATTTAAAAACATCCATAAGGCTGAAATTGAATTCAATCGAATAATTATAAACTGATTTAATATTGAGAATACTACAGAAAAAAAGTTGATAGGTTGATACGTTACTAAAATTTTTTTAAGAAAGTTACCTGCAGTTCAATTTAAAAAAAAACCGTTTGCACAATTGACCATAGAAAACGGATTACTTATTACAGAAAGAAATTTCGAATTAAAAATTAATATAAAAATTATAAAAAATTAATATAAAAATTATAAAAGATTAATATAAAAATTATAAAAATTAATATAAAATTATAAAAGATTAATATAAAATTATAAAAGATTAATATAAAATTATAAAAATTAATATAAAAATTATAAAAAAATTAATATGAAAATTATAAAAAAAAATTAATATAAAAATTTCGAGTTTTTCTGAAAGTTTGTGATTTTTTATAAAAGTGGTCGTTAAGTAAGCGTTGCCAATTTGGTAGATTTTTTTCATCTATAAAAGAAAGAACCTTTGAGTAGACAAATTTTTTTTTTGATTGACGAGTAGGAAGATGTCTAATGTTGGGTTTTATATGCTACATAATTAATGAATCTTCCGCGATTTAAAACGTAAATAAAATTTATCGATGATCAGAACCATATTGATATAGTCTTCATATCAATATTCACATAAAAAAATTATTTTCGTGATCGTCAGTCTCTAACTTTAGCATTACGTAGGCTTTTAGTAAATCTTCTCACCACGACTCCATCAGTGGGCCCAAAACCAAGATACATTGCAAATATAGAACAGGGATGTTTTGTTATCTTGTTTTTTGCGGTTAACATGGTAAGGGGTTGGTCATGTGACCTACTAAAATGTAGGAAAGGTCTGGAGGAACGAGATAGGCCTGATAAGGTCAGTAGGTCTAAGGTCAAAGGAACAAAATGAGTCAGTCTGCAATCATTTCAAGGTAATTAGGAAGACGCTGTGATAAATAAGCTTTTCAAAATTTCAGTGAACTTTATTTTTAATCCGTGAGAAGCTTAAAAGTTAGGCGAAGTTTGTATTGAACTATGCATGAGGTTATCAGTTTTAACAGCTATACCACGCTGCTGATAGTCATCACGTGCATGTTTTTTAAGAGGAAATTCCCGTTTCTATTATTTTTTAAAAATGTATTCGTTGTGTAATTACTCCGTCATGTGTTGAAGTTGTGATAGGACAGTCAAAATTAACTTCACTTAACGTGAGTTTTGAGAGCCTTTTTAAAGATGTTTTTTTTTCACACCGTGCACTTTTAGAGAGATCATATTTGTAAATGCGAATTCTGATAATGCGTTGTAAAAATGAGAAATTTATTCTTTTCTGGAAATATTTCATTCCATGCTTTAAAGAGAATGCCTTCTTTGGTTTTATTTTTATTCTCATTTTTTAAAAGAGAATGCACTCTTAGAACCGCGGGCGCCCTGAGGGGGGTGCAAGGGGCGCACTTGCACCCCCTTGGCTTATGAAATAAGGGGAAAAAAGACTGAATACACAAGAAACTATAGCCAAACAACATTATTCAATTTGAATTTTTTCCTAGATGCACCCCCCACCCTGCATATAATTCTAGGCACGCCCATGCTTCGGACTCATTTCCTTTCGTATTTTTTAAATGGATCACGTTATTTGGACATTTACATTTGCATTTAAAAAAATAATAAATTCTTGGGATTTATTGTCATTCACGCTTTTGTAAAGAGAAAATAATCTTCGAATTCGTTCACATTCTTTAAAGATAATGCATTTTTGGAGACATTTTCTTTCACATTATTTAAAAGAATGTATTTTTTGGAGCCATCTCCATTCACATTATTTAAAAAATACATTCTTTAAACTTACTTATTTTATCAGAAATTGATGATTTTAAGCCATTCGTTCACTGAATATGAATGAGAATGATCACTCCTTTGAAGGAATGATTTTTGTTTCCCATTGACTCTAAGGAGTGTATTTATTTGTGCATTCCCATTTTCATCATCTCTCTTGAATCTAAAGTCATAAATTAGTATATGTTTAGTTTTATTTAATTATTAATTAGTTTTGTGTATTTTTAGTCGAGAAAGTCAAACTCCATGTCTTAACTATATAATGAGCGTTTCTCTCTATTTTAATTATTTTTATACATATGAGATATTCAGGTGATTTTTTAATTAAATTTAAAAAAATAATGCTTATGCAAAATTTCATTTAAATTTTAAACTTTTAAGCTAAAACATACATTTGCGAGCAATGTTAAAAACGTTAAAATGAAATTACGTTCTTGTTCTCAAATTTAGAAAACGTAAAAGGACTTTTTTATAAACCCCAAGCTAACAAATTAAAAGCTTGACCTATAAGGTAGCGTTGAAGTATTATGTAAGCAATATTTTGGCCATTTTATACCCCCACTCCTAAGCAAAAATTAACATTAGCTAACATAGGAAAATAAGCACAACAGCAACTCCCTACCAAAGGTG
This sequence comes from Dysdera silvatica, assembly GCA_006491805.2. Taxonomy (NCBI): domain Eukaryota; kingdom Metazoa; phylum Arthropoda; class Arachnida; order Araneae; family Dysderidae; genus Dysdera; species Dysdera silvatica. The sequence continues at coordinate 167,970,616 of QLNU02014176.1, forward strand.
CTAATGTAATACTTAAATTCTCCCTAAAACATTAAATTCAATTAATTTTAACTATTAAAGTTGTGGTTAAAACTATTAAAATATTGTTAAAATGTTGTTAAAATATTATTTAAAAATCTAATTAAAATTGTTAGCAGTAGTAATGGGACCAGAGTTGTAATTCAAATCAAACCATAGTCATATTTATATAAATCGGGGGAACAAACGCACAAAAGGCATATGCATTGCTTTATAACTATTAAAATTGCAAAATTGTCCTAGTTCATATATGTAGAATAAATATTAATAAAATATCCATTTTTTATAGATTTCTTTAGCAATGTTTTTCGTTACTTTCTAAAGAATTTAAATTTATTTTATAACTAAAGTGGAAAAACGAATTTTTAATTCTTTTTCATAGTTTACTAGGAGGTTAGGATCATGTATGTGTGTGTGTGTGTTTTCTTTTTTTCCTTCTTTTTTCTTTTCTTTTTTTTTCCTTTTTTTTTAAGAACACTATTAGAACTCACGTTCAAGTTTTAAGCTTGGGCATGCCTGCGCTGAAAGCTCACGTTAGAGTTTGTTGCGTCAATAACATTCCATTGTTTCACGGTTCGTTAGACATTCTCTTAACTTTAACATTAATCTTTAACATCAACAATATTTCTTCTTCACTGTCCGTTATGTAATTCACTTTCCAACAATGTTGAAAAGTGAGTTATGAGTAAGCCGAACAATGCAAACCGGGAGGATAAAAAGCACCCAAAGGTATCATTTGTATTTACCCCTGGGCCACCTTGTCACTCACTGTTTAGCTTGTAATTATTCCGAGAAGAAGAAAGAAAACAAAATTTCCCATGAATTGGATCTTTTTTTCGCTCTATTAAGTCGAGACTTCCGGTCCCTTATAGCATTGTTCGTTTTCACACGGTTGTTTCCGCTTCGTGCTTCGGCTTTGTTAAATTTTTATTTATTGTAACGTTTTTGGATAGTTTCCAATGGATTGTCCATTATATATCAACTCAATAAAATCGCCAAATAATCTTAAACATAGCAAATTTTTATATAAATTCCAAAAACCTACAATGGCGATCTCTAAAAATGTAATTCCTTCATAAATTTGTTTTTGAAATATAATAATAAAATTTTGAATAATAAAATTGTAATAACCTTCTAAAGCAGTGTTTCTTAAACTTTTTTTGGTCACGGAGCCCTTTTAAATCCAAAACTATATGACGGAGCCCCAAATTCTATCACGTAAACCTTAAAAATTTAGCAATTCATTATGTATAAAGGGGGCATTAAACTATTACGTAAGCATCTTAGGAGGGATGGGGTTTAATCTTTGCTTAATTTTATTTTTGGAACAACGTGGGGTAGGGGGTGGGGAGCTGAACTATGCCTATGTAAGTCTTACGTAAGCATAGTTCAGTTGTATTATTTTTACGTAAAACGTCGAAAATAATACAACGAGCACAGTAGACCTTGTTGCCAAGTGATAACAGCCCAAACAGAACTGCAATAGTTAATTAATTAAAACCTATACCAATTTATAAATCGCTTTTAAAACTTATATTTACAGAAGCAAATAAAAATCAGAGAATAAAAACCTCACGTAAGCATGGGATGGGTCAGCTATTTGCGTTTTTTTGCTTATATGTAGGAAAATATAAAACAGCCAAAATATATGCTTAAATTTAAATAATATTTAAACGACTCTTAAACAGTGGTAGGAGAAAATACGTTAATAAAATGACTATCGTCTTTGTGAAAGCTTAGTTGGTTGGAAAAAGTTCACAGCTTTTTAAAAATTTTAATCTTATTTTATTTTAAGACATTTTTATGAAATTATGATTATCAATTAGTGGGGGGGACGCGAAACATACACAAAACTTCATTTCTCTTATTCCACACTATGCACGGAGTTACAAATAGTCTTTTAAGCATTATATCCAAAATTAAGTGTTGTGAGACCCCCCTCTACTCCTCGCACCCCCCCCTCTTAATGCAATGTCCAAAGTTAGACACTGTTGGCGTTAGATTTCTTGCTGTTTTGTCATTCATCTCTGCGATTGTCAGTACTAACAAATAAACCACTTAATGGGCTATAAACTGGGAATACAGCGCTGCCGCCTTCCGCGGCCACCCTTCCCATTAAACTCCTTGCACAATACGATGACGAATGGGCTATAAAGCCATCCAAAACGATATATCATGGTGAATATCGGCTTAATATACTTCCAATGAAGAATAAAATGGTGCATCATGATGAATAAGCACATGGTGAATCACTTAGTAATTTCCATTTAAATATTAAAAATCTTTAAGGTAAGCGTTTGTTTATTAATAACACTAACTATATTTATATTTCGAGTTTATATTTTTGCACTAGTATGTCAATTAACTAATTTATTCCAATATATTTTCCATATTGGAAGTTGACAATGAGTTCACGGTTTTGCCACAACCAGGGCTTTCATACAGGCATTATTTGACTAAGAAAAATCATAAACGTTTTGCAATTGCAGTATAGCTAAGGTTCAAAAAAAATATAAAAAATTATTAAATGTAATGTATTAAATGTTAATTACTGTATAACTCATAATGCCTTTTCTGTTTAATTTGCGTGTGATATATATTGATTTCATAAATGCAATCCAAAGATGTAACAAAATGTGCTATTTCGGTAATTTCAACCCAATAAAAAAGCTATTGCCTAAATTACGGTATTACGTTGATTTTTACTGCCTAGTCCTGGTGGCGCTGGTCCCAATTGCGACACTTATCAAATTTTGTTAAGTAAATTACATTTGTTTAAAAATTCAAATACATGTTTACTTCTACCTTTTTAAGAAAAATTATTTTTTGTACGCAAGTTTAGATCTGAAGCACCAAATAATTTAGAATTGTTTTGAAAATGGTACTATGATAAACATAGAATTGACCATTTGTGTTTTTCCAGAATTTTCAAACACATGAAATAGTAACCAGAAGCAAAATGCTCCATTCAGTATTCAGACAACCTACAGAATTTCCACCATCGATGACCCCCTCGAAAGCCAATGTCTTTCGATATTATTTGTATAGATGAAAATGTGAAGGACTCACAAATGCTTCCAGAACAGCACAAGAATGCTACAAAATTGTTGCCGAAGATGTGCACAACTTGAGAAAAGTTTTCTTTTGCACCTTACTTTCAATTGTGGCCATAAATATTTATATGAAATGTGCATTAGCATGCAGTCCAGGTTTATTTGAAAGCAATTAGCGGCAAGATCACCATGCAAAATGCATCATGCAAGGTGGCTAACACAAGCTAATAGGATGCTTTGGTTATATATTTCGGTAAAAAAAAAACATCTAGAAACATTACAGACCTTGTCAAAATCATGCAAGTTTATGCATAAAGTTGGATTTGGATTAAATCACATTCAAAGGTATACAAAGGAGAAAATGGCTTTTGGTATATGATGCACTTAAAGATTTGGACAAAGAACATAAAGAAATTATGGAAATATCACTGAAAAAGTAACTTATTTTGCTCATCCTGAGAATATTCTACTATCCATGACAGATTTCAGAAAGCCCATTAGAGATAAAGCAATTCAGGAAGGTATTCAAGCTAGAAATATGAGTTTCGGTAATATAAAAAACTTTGAATTGCCAAAATACCTCAATTTTGAAATAGAATTATGTTAATATGATTGATTGGAACAATGAAATTATTATACCTCCTCCACTTCTAAAAAATTTTACAAATAAAGATCTCCTTCAAACTCAAACAGGACCACTATTAATTATCTCTCTTTCTTGTCATAGCCAAGGTGTAGAAAATGCTATAAATTTAGTGACTCAAGCAAAAAAAGAGAGGGAAAGAGAGAACAGGTTACGGAAATAGGCATAAATTCATTCTAAAAGGCTCGAGAGATCAAGAAAGATCATTCAAGAATCTAGAAAAAATGACCTGTATTTAATTGCCAATGGTGTTTAAATGTTCATTTGACCAACCTTTCATTTATAATTAATGACTACTTTTATTTTCTTCAATATAAGCGACATGCAGCATGGGCACCCATACGGAAAGTACTTTCTGTAATTGCAAATGGCAATTTCCTCCTCAAATCTGTTGAGAATTTTAGTGAATATACAGGACACCAAAATTCTATTTGCCCGAACCTGCTATGCATTTACTTTCAAAAGTTTTACAGTCACATTTTAAAATAAGGTACTTTTTAGCTCATTACTAATTTATTTTATATAAATCGAACACTACGCAGATTAAATCAAACAACAATGTCAATCAATCAACGTTTATTGGCGTAGTGATACTTAATCTCATGGTATGATAGATGGTGAGAATGTTCAAAGAAAAAATAAAGGCAGAAATATTTATTTTCTTTCGAACGTTTCACCATCTAATCACGCCATACCATCGGCGTTGGTATCACTACGCCAATAAACGTTGATTGACATTGTTGTTTGATTTCATCACTAATTGTCAAGCAGTATCAATTATTTTTGTAGCATTTTGGTTTGTTTGTTTGTTTAGGTGTTTTATGGTGCTCTTGCAGCATAAAACACCTAAACAAACCAAAACGCTACAAAAATAATTGATATTGCTTGACAATTAGTAATGAGCTAAAAAGTACCTTATTTTAAAATGTGACTGTAAAACTTTTGAAAGTAAATGCGTAGCAGGTTCGGGCAAATCAAATTTTTAAATATTTAGATGGGTTCGAGCCTCCCTGCTCCCATATGGACACCCATGATCTGCCGTCAGGACCAGTTCTGCTGAAGGTGCAGCACATGCACTTGCACGGGGCAACTAATTTTGAAGGGTGGCAAAATTGGCCTAGACTAGGAAGTTTTAGAGGAAACAGAGGCAAAATTCCTAGTGCTGGCTCTGTTTGCAGTTAACTTTTCTGAACACAAGAGAGAGAGAGGAAAAGTGTATGCAAGTATAAAGTTGTTCAAATATTGAGCAAAGTACTCCATTCTTATCATTAAACATTTTCTCATATAAATTTCAAATAGGTGAATTGGGGGAGGGGGGGTGAGGGGTAAAGGGGTCCTATACTTTTTAAATTTTAATATATCTTTTAAGAGCAAAATAAACTCCAAGCAATATGTGGAATCAGGTTATCAAATTTCGACACTCCCTTTATAAAGGAAGGAATTATGGTGAAAGTGTGATTTATATAAATGAACAATTGTGCCCTTTTAGGGAGATTTTGTTTGATGAAATATTGAAAAAGAGAACATGGATGAAGTTATTTCTGGAAAACAAATGGTAAGATC
>QLNU02014176.1:167996937-168007844 GCA_006491805.2 Dysdera silvatica
TTCTTATAATGGATTGTTATAATAGTACAATCACACAGAATGAACGGTAACGTTTCAAATGATATCCCGAAATTTGGAGAAGAATCATGTTTTGCTTAACGAAACAGTTGGTCAGAATGCTGTTAACATCGTTACGATTCAATAAAATAAGCTCAACATTTCATGCAAGAAACGTTTCATAGAAACTCAAAACTTGTGCATGGCTCAATGATTACAATAGCAACTTTGAAGCAATGAAATTCTTTAATTTCCCCGACTTTCTACTCATTATCTAACCAATTTTGTGACTAGTTCACTTCAAATGACAATTAATGCTTCGCCGTATCAATTTTCGGGGCCAAAGTCAAAGAGAAAAGGGCCCCCACGAAAAAATCAATAACACAACAGACATAATAATAATAAACATAATATTATTACTTTTCTACTTGTTTCAATTCACTTCGCCATCGTCTCTCCAATTACATTTATACATCGACACTTCTGTACTAATAATTCCTAATACAGTATGTAGAAATAAATATTTTACAATGAAGATTTTAAAAATTCAGTCAAAACTCCAGAGCCTACATTCATGTGTGTGTGTGTAAAAGAAGGATATATTAAAAAATTTACGAACTTGGCAATCTATTATCTTTTAGCTCTTGAAGGGTGATTGGTGGAGAAAAGAGGATAGCCATTAGTTATTGGGAGCGGTCTATTAAACTGCCATCGTGTTAATACTGGGATTACAGCGCCGTCTCCGGCGGCCACCCTTCCCAAATCCCCCTCTGCGCACTTCAACATCATCGGACTAGTAAATTTTGCCTTCTGGCGTTTTCACTTTTAAGGAAAGTGTCATACAAGGGTTATAAACTCTCAATTATCTGGCGCGAGACAATTGAGCGACTCTTTTAATTGTTCTAATACGTTTGGTTACAGTTTTCGCTCATTATATCCTGAGAGCTAAACAGAAAACAAAGCAGATTACAAAGACAAAACAATATCATTGGTACAAGACAAAGGAAAGTAAAATGTAAGAACTTTCGTTTTTATCTCTGAATTGCCGGAAGTGCAAACATTATCCCGCTCATCCATCACTGTGAACAGTGCACTGCTTACACAATACAAAAGATGCGGTGTAACGAAACGTATCATTAAATATATACAATATTATGACCTCAATTGTCATTCATGGAGTGAAGGAGCGATTTCGATTTCAAAGCTTAATAAATCAACCCATGAGATCACTGCGATACTGTTACTGCAACTTGTTTATTAGATTTTGTGAAGAAAACTCATTAAAAATTTGCTACTGTATTAACCAACTCTACCTTATACCAAATTGGTTAAATATTCCTTAAAATTAGTTTTTAAAGTGCAACTATTAATTATTTACATAATGTTTACATGCTGCATTAGAGGACATGTTACATCAACACCAGTTTTTCACAAAACACTTAAGTTGTTTCTGTAAAATATTTTAGGTTCAAGCATTCTGCAGCTTGTGATTATGAAGACCAAATTTAAAAAATAGAACTTTTCGTTTTCAGATGATTTGAAAAATCTGTTTACGGGAGTAAAAAAATATGATCGTAGCAGAACTTCACTTAATTTTCAATCCGTTTACTTCAATAAAAAAAAATATATCTTCATAAAAATTAGTTTAAACGAAACAATCATAGTTATAATTGTTCTCTAGTATATGAACATTCTCTATAATAGAAAAAAAAATTCTTCCTTTTCCTTTATAAAAAGGGAAAAAAAAACCTCTTTTTTAGGCAACCTACGCAAATTAAAAGGATAATTAACTTGACAATTGCTCGCTATAACACGTTTTTTCCTGGCAAAAAAGTGTTTTTGTTCTGTATATTTTGAGAATATAGTCAAATATTTTATTTCCTCTCGTTATAAAAGTGGTTTCGTTATAACCGAGCTTGCTATAACGGGGTTCGATTGTATTTTAATAGCTGCAGATTATACATGGGTAAAAACTAATTTAAATGATGTGATGTAAAGCAGAATCTCTAAATGATCACATAGCTGTTGTAACACACAACATTTGGTACAACAACTAGTGGCGCTACGTAATATAAATATTAAAATATGACAGCTTTCGTAGACATAGGATAATTTCAATATTAATTTAGACTTAGTTGAAATGGGCCGAAACCATAATGGCATACAAATGCCATCATTGAACTTCTTTGTGTCCTAGGACTCATTGCGCAATTTCAGATAAGAATTGGCCTTAAGGAGGTAGCTTGGACTGCTGAACTAAATCTCCTCATTTATGCGTGTTCTTCCATTTTCCATTTGATGTGGGTATTGTGCTTCCACCTTGACGTGTGGAAACCAAACATTTTATTTTATTACATTTTGTATTTGTTAGCTTCCTTCCAAGAAGAAGGAACAATGATATCAAGTCATGCACTCATGTTTTCTAAGCTTCTGGATTTTGTAAAAACGAGTTTAATAAAGTATTATTTTCACTTTCGCTTTCTTTTTGGTTTTACGGCTCAAAGACTACAGTGGTCATGCTGCGCCGGGACCTACTGTTTTCCGAGGAATCCGAACCTCTTAAGGCCTAGGGAACCAAACCCCGGACTACAGTGAGCAGTGCGATCTTTATGAGATCTCTGAGTAAGCGTTCTTTTTGCACTGCTGGGAGTCGAACCCGGATTAGCCGCGCAATAGGAGAACGCGTTACCACACTGCGCCACCGCAGGGCCAAATATTATTTTATAGCGTTCGAATTTAGGTATATTTTCCCTGTCCTGCACAATGCTACCTTCTAATACCGCTATATGGGTTTTGCTTTTTCTATTCTCTCAGATATTGTAAACATGACAATTTTTTAAATAGCATGCAGCGCCAAATTAATTAGCCAAATAACGAGGTAGCCACGGGTGCCGTCCAAAGTTAGATTATATTTACAAATAAATATATAGCATTATTTTATATTACGGTGAAATCTGTCTGCAATGATACTCAACGGACAGGGAAAATATATCGTTAGAGCAGTGATTCTCAAAGTGTGTGTCCAAGCGCGCACCAGTGTGCCCGGTGATATCCCTATGTGTGCCCTAGGATATCCCATATAGATACATGTGGGATTATTATTAAAACGATGTTTTAATTATGTAGTTAAATACAGGGCAATATGGAAGTCGACGCACCTGTGGGAAATAAATATAGGTACCTATAAAAACATCTGATTTTTGCATCTTATTTATTAGCATTTTGTGTATGTTGCGTCTGCGATTTTTTGTAGGACTTCAAGTGTGCCACGACTTCAAAAAGTTTGAAAACCACTGCATTAGAGAGAAGATTGAACATGATGCACTCTATGTCTATTGAAACGCGGTGGGGGCATATCGTTATAGAAAATTTTGTTATACTTATTATATATATATATAATAAGTAAAGTTAAAGTAGTAGAAGACCATTTTAAGCATTACATAAAACAATTTTACTGCAAGATATCAGAACCAACATGGAAAGAACTATATCCACAAGTTATACACAAATTGAAAAATACCTAAGTGCAATGCAAAACAAAACATATACAAACAATAAATATATTTACAATATTTAAAAATAATGTAAAATGTAAATATATTTATTGTTTGTGTATGTTTTGTTTTGCATTGCACTTAAGTATTTTTCAGTTTATGTATAACTTGTGGATAGAGTTTTCGCAATATTGGTTCTGATATCTTGCAGAAAAATTGCTTTATGTAATGCTGAAAATGGTCTTATACTACTTTAACCTTACCTATTATAATATTTAATTGGTTTTACTCCAGGCAGACATTGGCGCCAGAGTGATTCCAATTTAACTAAATTTACTTGTACCTCTTACACTTAAATTCTTTTTATTTTGTTTATATATATAACATAGAGGTACAAATATTGGCAAAAATCTTAGTGGCATTCAGAAAAATATAATAGCTTAATATATTCTTGCGTTATACAAATATATACGCCTAATGAAAACGATTTCAGTTACACACATAAAGACCTATTGTCCCAGATAAGCGGATGATCCGTTATCTTCAGCCTTAATGTAATATTTGGATATAATATTTTTTACAAAGCCTATGCCTAATACAGTGGAACCTGGTAAAGTGATCACCTTTATAAATTGACCACCTGAATAAAGTGACCACTTTTTATCAGATAGAACTAGTAAGGACTTAGTCATGCCGTCATGCCTATACTAAAGTCTGTCGTGTATAGTGACCACCTGTCTATGATGACCATTGCAGTCCAGTCCCAAAGGTGGTCACTTTAGGCAGGTTTTAATGTATATGCTAAAGGGGGAGGGATACTGAAATGTTTTTGTTTTGTTTTTTTATCATCGGGCAACAAAAATATTCTTTATTCCGGCTGTGATAGCAATACTGATCATTAGTGTACGTAAAAATCCATAGCGTGGAGTTACAGAGCTACACTACCACAACTAGAGCTACAGTTCCACATATTCATACGTATATGTACAAAATTGCATTGCGATGGGAGTTATGAGCCTATCAATCCCCCTGCGTACGCCAGTGATGTTGATACATGGTAACATTAATATATAAATTATTTACTTCATCTCAATCTCTCGTACTAGTTTTAAGAAAAATATGTTCTCCCAAATAAGTCATGTTTCTATCTCGTTTGCTTTGAAGTACCAAAATTATAATCAGAGTAATGCGTGTAATGGCAATTATCGTAACGTTATACTTAATAAATTCCCATGTAGATGGTTGTCAAGAGTTTCATATTTAAAAGAATTTATCATTGAGTTTAATGTACTCTTCGTATTAAGGGCTTTCTGGACTGTTGCCAGTTGAACAAATTTTTTGCGCAGCTTTTGTAATTATGGTTTGGCCACGGCATCGCTGCTACTTGGAATACCAAGAAACACAAACTTAATAATTACAGTTTCTGAAATTGGCAACATGCCAGAATTTTTTCCTATTTTATTTGATGTTTTCCAAATGTACATAACTTTACTTTTCGTATGTGGCAGCGTAATATTTTATATATTTAACTTTATATGTTTAGCAACAGTACGTATATTTGTGTTTAGAATTCCAAAATAATAGTAGTGTTTCATTTACTATCGTCAGGCACGGATGTATTTCGGAAACTCCGCCAAAAGGCTCATTTATGTAAAAATTTGAAAGTTTTAATTTGTTGTTAGTTAAATTATTTTATATACAATATTATGTTGCCAGATGCGAAAAATGAAATCATGTACATTTGGAAAACATGAAATCAAAAGGAAGCAAATTATCATGTTGCAAATTTTATAAACTGTAATTATTAAATTTCATTTCTTGGTATTCCAAGTGACAACAATGGTATGGCCAAACCATAATTACAAAAGTTATGTAAACAGGTTGTGCTAGTGGCAAAAGTTCAGAAAACCTTTAACATGAAGAGCACATTAAACTTGATAATAAATTCTTTTAAATATGGAATTCCTGACAAAAAAATTAAATTACCATATAATTAATATTGTGCATGTGTAATTTTAATGGTAATTGCAGTAATGATTAAAACACTAGGAAGGGAGCAGTTCCTCTAAAATAATTATTGTTTTAGAATTTCAACAGAAACTACAATCTTTTCAGAAATGAGGAATAGATTTGATTAAAATGCTTGTAATGATTTCTCTCTCTCTCTCTCTCTCTATCTATCTATCTATCTATCTCTTAGTATGCCTTATTTTATTATAAGTTTATAATTATGCTATTTTATGAATTCGGTCTCATGATTTTCAAACGGTTCAAGGAATATGCAAATAAAATCCGTTCAGACAAAATGTAAAATCATAAAAATTACTTAAACGTCATATATATATGTCATATGAAGTATCCAATTACATATAAATTACATCGAATACCCTTCTATTTATATTGTTTAAGCATAATAACCTCTTTTATAAATAGAGTAGAATAGGGAAAACTAAGTCATTCTAAATTATATATATATATTACTTATATTAAAAATTTCACCTACATTTTTAACTGAGTTATTATGAAGATGGGTAATGAAAAAAGTGAAGGCTCGATGCCCAATTCAAAGCAATTTGAAACACAGAATGTGCTTAAAGAAATGGAAAAACTATGTAGTTTTTCTGTGCTTCTCGGTTGACCAAGTAAAGAAGGTATATCATCGTATTAAACCTTCCTACCACTGTCATCTGAGACCAGCCAGAGACTTTCCTGCTGTGCCAGCGTAAGCCAATCGAAAATTAAAAATGGAAACCAAATCGCCCGCAATTTGCGAATACTTTCTAATAAAAGGTAGGGAATCTGTTTCTTTGTATGATTTTATTCTTTGTTGTTCACCGATGCGCAAAGATTGTTTGAAAATTCAGCAAGGAGTTCGCAAGCCAGTTCAACTTCACACTCCAGTAAATATTAAACTCTTCGCGCTCTCTGAGAAACGCAGTCATTTTGGATCCGTTCGGCGCCATGAGCGCTTTCTTATTTTATTTTTTGAGAATGATTTTAAAGTGTTTCCGTACGTAACGAATATAATAGCCTACAGATAAAACTGGGAGCATCCATTTTATTTCTAATTTTTAGCCTTCAAAGTAAACACTTCAAGAACTCAAAGGCAAGTCATGCAGAAACGAAGCTTGATAAAAATGTATTTTCCAAATCAACGCGCATTTCTAGAATAATCTATGACAGTGTATTCAATAAACATATTCAAATTTAGTAACAACAATAATGTAGTTCAATCAAATTCGGCCACTTATTCAAATAAAACTATTTTAAGCTTAACTTTTTTCTTTAAGTTTCTCTTCTGCTGTAGCTATAATCTATAAAACTCAATAAAAAACACCTTTCAATCAAAAGTCATACATCTGAAGATTAATACGAAGAATGCAAAATCTTATAATAACAAAACACGCTACAGAGAGCTTTTGTTTTTCGCAGTTTACTTGTATAAATCTCTCCTGATGCGGCTGTCTAAAATTCAACTAAAATAACAGAATGGGAAAAAAAGGGAAGAAAGAGAGAAAATGAATGCAAACCAATGAGTGTTAGCCTTTTGTGGATTTATTTATTTAAAGACTTTAGAAATTTAAAGAATAAAAATTGTGAAATAGATTTTTCAGTGAAAAGGGATGTGAGAATGACTCTAGAACTGAAACAGACATTTGCAATATACACCATATTTTGCACTAAAATTAAACGGAAAATAAAAATAAAACGATCGCTACTGGCTAAGGAGAGAGGGGGGGATTACCCCCCCCCCTATTGGATATCAAGACACTTTTTTCTCTTTAAACGCTGCACCATATGATCTTCTTTAAAGATACTTGAACCCTACCCCCTCGAATTTTCTAATTTCCACTACCACTAGCAATAGCCCCCCATCAGATTATTTATGGTAAACTAAATAAACGTTTTGCCTTTATGTTAACTAACAAGATACGTATGTTCATATAAATATAATAATTCTTTCGTTTAGTTCTGACTTAAATGCACGGACAAATTTGATAATAAACCATATCTCATCAAATTCCCTGATTTATACTTTATTAACGTTATACTTAATATTTTTTTCTTCACCACGTCCAAGCAGATCAAGCTACAGCCATTTTAGGTATAGAGGAGGAGAAGAGGGACGCCCGTCCCTTCCTAGAGTCGAACTAGTCTCCCTCCGTTGGCCCCGGGAGTGCCTTGACCGCTAGAACCAACGAGAATGAACAACCTCTTTTCTCCATATACAGTAGAGCGCGATTATCCAAACTCCAATTAACTGAACACTCCTATCTCTCTCAATGTTTTTAAAAGATTTAGACAGCGATCCGAAATGTGAACATTCCCCAATCTGTGTATCGTTAAGAACAGTAGCAAGAGATAAGGGCCTGGGACAAGGGGGTGAAATCAAGATCAAGACAACAGATTTCCTGTTTATCTACCCACACCCACTTCGCGTTAACTGTCCTAAGCCTGGGATAAAATGTGAAGGAAAATTGTGCACACATAGTAGCCTTTTTTTTTTTTTTTAATCTACCTATCCGCTACTAAATTTGATGAAAGCATACATTTGCTGTATTAAAAAACCTGTTACGCATAAAAAATATATATATTTCAACCGTTTCAGTATAGTCAGGAACATCCTTTAAGGTGCCTATTCAATTATCCGAACTGGGGCCGGTCCCGACAGGTTCGGATAACCGACGCTGTATTTTATATGGGTATAAGTTATTATTACCCTTCTCATGGATAACACAATTGACAAATAATGGTCAACACACAAAGCCACTGAGGTGAGTTTTTTGTGAGTTTCGTGGGGGAATTTATTATATAATAATTTTCGACATTCACGTAGAAGCTCAAGCTAGAGCTTTTTAGATAAAGGAAAAAAAGCGATGCCATCCCCTTTATTAACGATTGTAAGCTTTAATATATCCTTTAAAAAACATATGGAAGAAATAAGTGAATGAACTTTTATTGAGCCCTGACAAACACACACACACACATACACGCACACGCACACGCAGAGAGAGAGAGAGATGAGAATGCTTTTGAAAAATACACTTTTTTGAAGGGAGAGAAACCATAGAGGAAGTTTTAGTTTTTATTCATGGATTTTCGCTATCTACAGTAAGTATTGGAAACGTATCCTCCAAATACCGAAGGAATACTGCAATTCTAACACTGCAAATATTGCTCTAATACTGCAATTTTAAAATGCTTAAAAACAAAGGCAAGTATTCTGTTTGCTTGGGGTTTAGAATGCAAGGACGACTATTACGATCATGCTTCTCAAAGATTTGCAATTTTTCAAGAAATCCAAACCTCAGCACCTAAGGAATCAAACCTTGGACTACAGCTCAGTAGGAGCAAAAAGCAGCAAACATGTTCGGTACCATTTAGATTTATTAAATTAGTTTTCTGCATGGTAGGCTAGTGCATAACAACTAAGCCACTATAATATCTAAGACAAGTAGTAATTGTACATGATGTAAAAAAAGGATTTGTAATTTAATTAAGCACCATGACATGGAACATATATTTCATAATTAAACTTTCTTTAATAAATATAAAATTTTAAAAGTAAAGTAACTAGTTATTTATTCCATTGTGTGTGTAATGAAATTTGTGCATTATAAAAAATCCTTAAATTTTCGGGTCAGCATCATTTGAAATACAGAAGTTAGGTTCCATTCTAATATAAGCATGTAATTTAAAAAAAAAACGCAATGTTCTTATTACTTTTAGGTTAATAATGGTGATATGTGTCGGAGGCTTCGTGAAATGGTACAGTCTTAATGCTTACCCTATAAATACTACTTTGGTAGCAACAACGTAATCGTCAGAAATATATTTCGATCAATATATAGAAGAGTTTTACATTAATACAATATATAATAGAAGGAAAAATAAAAAACAGCTATTTTTTAATATGTGATGTAATATGCGGAATGTATGTTAATTATATATATTGAGCCTTGGGCATCTTGTTGAATACATATTTTGTTTGTTGCAGAACCTATGCTTGATAACATGCCTCCAGAAAAAGCCCCATGAACGTGGTTTTACAGATAGCCCCTGATGAAGGGTTTGAATTCACATGCATATATTTAAATTTGGTTGGTTTTTATTTTCCTCATTAAAAACAATTTCATACACCCTTTTTTCAATAACTTTTGGCATTATACCAATTTTTTTATTAATTAATTAATTAATTTAATACCAGTCTCTTTGCAATTTGGTTTAAATAGTAGTCCATGTACTACACCATTCTGCGAAATAACTGGCAACAATATATATACGTTCGTAAAGAGATTATATATTGTCCTTCGTAGCTCAGTGGGTAGAGCCTCCGCCCGGCAAGTGGAAGGTCGTGGGTTCAGGTCCCACCGAAGGCAGAAATATTTATTTTCTTTCGAACGTTTCACCATCTAATCACGCCATACCATCGGCGTTGGTATCACTACGCCAATAAACGTTGATTGATATTGTTGTTTGATTGTATCAATTATTATTTTTGTTATATTGTTATGCTTATGTTTTAATTGTTTACTATATAAACGTATTATATATATATATATATATATATATATATATATATATATATATATATATATATATATCATCATCATCATATTCAACCATTATCTATCCACTGCTGGATGAAGGTCTCTCCAAATGCTTTCCACACAAGTCTATCCTGAGCAATTCGCTTCCACGTCACCCCAACCTGTTTTCTTATTTCATCCACCCATCTAGTTTGAGGACGTTTTCTAGGTCTTCGGTGGTCTCTTGGAATCCAGTTCAGAATTTCTGTTGTCCATCGTTGATCAGTTCTTCTTGCAATATGCCCAGCCCATCGCCATTTCAGCCCTTTTACTTTAACAATGATGTCCTCTACTCTAGTTTGCTCTCTCACCCAAGTGTTTCTTTTTCGATCTCTCCTAGTTATTCCAAGCATGCACCTCTCCATGCTCCTTTGCGTTGTCTGTAACTTTCGTATTGCTCCAACTGTTAGACTCCATGTCTCTGATCCATAAGAGAGGACTGGCAATACACACTGGTTGAAGACCTTTCTTTTTAGACACAAAGGCAATTTCCCCTTCAGGATAAAACTGTTTCTTCCAAATGCACTCCAGCCAAGTTTAATACGTCTGTTGAGTTCTTTCATAATGTTGCCATCCATTGAAATCAGCTGGCCAAGGTAAATATATGAATCAGCAATTTCTAGCTCAATGTTGTCAACTTGTATTTTTGTTTCCTCTACGAAATTATTGAACATGATCTTAGTTTTTTGTAGGTTCATCTTGAGTCCAACTTCTTTACTTCTAGTTGAGAGCTCCTGTACCATGTCTTGGAGTTCTGATGGGTTCGTTGAAAAAATAACAATGTCATCAGCAAACCGCAAATGATTTAAATATTCACCATTTATTT
>QLNU02014176.1:168007944-168060102 GCA_006491805.2 Dysdera silvatica
GACTGAAATATATACACTAACTTGGACTGAAATATATACACTAACTAGGACTGAAATGTATACGAGTGTATGTAATGCTATTAGAAGTAAATAAACAAATGTTTGAAAAATGAAGTTATAGTTGTTTATAAATAAGGACTGCACAATATATGTGTTAATTAGAACGACAACGTACATGCTAATCAACGCTACAATATATGCTAACTAAGACTGTAATATATGCAAATCGGCAAGCACAGACGAATAACAGAGGGAAGGCGAGCCTCAAAAAGAGTCGCCATTTGCCGCCCTGTTGCCGGTCTCACAAATACCATTACATTCAATGAAGCAATGATTTCTATTTTGGATTTTTCGACAGAATAGTTTACATGAAACATATTTACATTCGAAACAGGCAACATGGTTAGAGTGCACACTCGAGTGCCAACAATATTGCCCGCCACATGGCGAAAACTGGCGACACGACACTTCGAGTGGTGTGGGAAATCCGTTATCCCCAATCTCTCTCTCTTTCTCTCACTCTTTCTGATATTCTTCTATGCTCGCTGATACAAACTAATGGATGTCATTAAGAACAAATGAAATAAATGTTCTTAAAATCTAGATATAGTTGTTCATAAACAGCACGGCTGTCCATCTGAAGCCTGAAAATCAGTTTACTAGTTTCACAGAACCCTAATTTTATTGTCACCGTATTTCTTGATACAAATGATGCAAAATGGACAATTCTAGAACGATGAACTTGCCCGAAGCATATCACATTGCTTATTTCACCTATGATCAGCCCAAAGGCATCGCACTCATTTCCATATCGGTGAAATGACAGTTTTAGGTCAGGCTATAAAAATGAGAAACAAATTCCTGCATATCATTAGTTCGATAATCGATAAAAGGTGAGGTATAAAATGGTTTCTTTAACGTGATTAGTTTGGGCAACTACGGCTGTTTTCTCATAGACCTTTATGAATTTAGTTAAAGCGTTATAATTTGGTGGTTCTTTTGCTTTATGCGTATGGTGGGGTACAGAGGAGGAGATGCTTCAAAATAGACAATGCAACAGAAAATGGGAACCCTCACATCAATTTGCGCATACTTTGTGTATTGGAAATATTCAATGGCTTCTTTTTTTTTACAGACTCGAGATATTGCTTCTAAATTCGACATCACAATGGTGATGGAGTTACACCCTTTTCATGAAATCTATTGTAACCTCTAGGGATGGAGATACTAACGTATCAGAGCCTGTTAACCGGGTTCGTAAAGGTCAACACCAAGGCTTGTCCTCGAAGAAAGGTAATCTTTTGCCCAGAAAGACAAACGAAAGGGAAGAAGCAAGAATTAGTGAGAGGTCAAAAATAAATAGACAAGGAAAAGTAAGACGTAATTATAAAATGGAAAGAATGCTAAAATCATTGACTTATTGTTGACCAGAAACAAACCGTTACAAATTAGAGCTAGAAGGGAGGATCCACACTTATTTGGCTCTCTGAAGGGCAAGAAAATGTCACTGACCTTCGTATCTCAAAACTTTGTAAGTACGCATTGTTCTAATAGCCTTGCATTTTTACTTCCAAAATGAATCTTGATTAATTGTTGATACTGTCTGACAACCATTGAAATTCACATTAATGGACGCGAAAAGCAATTAATAGTCCATCCAGAGACGGATGCTAGGTGGAAAGAGTCTAAAAGCCATGCCTTTCGGGCACCCACATACTACGGAAAACGTTCGGTATCATTGAACATCTAAAACAATTTCTGCTTAGTTTTAATCCCAGGGTTAACTTTTTTCCAACATTTTTTGTTCAAATTGCATCCTGCTTCATTTTTTAAGAAGGATCCGAAAGATCTAAACTGATCCAAAGGTTGGGAAAACGACGCAAAACCTCTCTCGTAGATTGATTGGAAAACACGATTTCCGATCATGTGACATCACGGATGAGCGTTTCAATCCGATTATTCAACTTCGATAACTTTATGTGGCGGGACAAATATTTTCTCTTGGTTTTCAGAATAATTTTAAATAATAATAAGCGGAAAAGTGATATTTAAAATTAAAGCTTTATACATTCAGAATATAAATTAAAAATAAACTGTTAATTGCTTTTGTTATAATGAGAATGAACATTTCCCTGCTCATTCTGTGAGTAGGTGAATAATTCAAAAGAGCGAGAATGAATCTGAAGGAGACATTCTTTTATTTAATGTGCATAAAAAAATGATACATTCACTATTATGAGTAGTTTTGACCATCTCTTTTTTGTAGTTTCAGAGTCAAAGGCAATTAAAAGTATACCGAATTTATTACATTGCCAAACAAAAGGAAATGAACTAAATGTGCATTTCAAATATTTTAGTATAAAAAATTTTTAAAAGTGTAAAAATAGTTGTTTGGTCGGAAAATTAATTATTTTTTCTAATTATTATTTTTGAGCAGAGGAAGAAAACATTAACACTTCGTTTAAAAAATACTCTTAAATATAAAGGTATTATCTAAACATTTACAGTTTTCTGTTCAATCGTCAGCATAGAAGTGTAAGTAGTTATAGAATAAGAAATTTGCCACTGGGAAGTCCGAAGCATGAAGTTTATTTGTTAGTCTCTATTTCACGGACAGCAAAGGTCATGTTGCTTCAGAACGTACAGTTTTTCGAGAAATCCGAATCTCTGCATCAGAGGGCATCAGACCCTAAACTACGCTGGGCAGGAGAGCGGCATGTGTTCCACGATACCACTGCAAGTCAAACCTGCGTGACACGGAAAGTATAAGAAAGCGTATAAGAAAGTAATAATATAAAAAGCGTATAAGAAGATAATAATATAAAAAGCGTACAAGAAGGTAATAATATAAAAAGCGTATAAGAAGGTAATAATATAAAAAGCTTATAAAAAAGTAATAATATAAAAAGCGTATAAGAAAGTATAGGAAAGCGTATACGAGAAAAGACTTTATATTTAGTCTATTTTAAGTATAAAATCAGTTGCAAAACTGTTAAACGTAAAATTTTTAAATTTACTGAATACAAACACATTATTTCTCAAGAATTATTAGCGTTAATAACAATCTTACTTAACTAACCCAATGCATTGGCGTAACTAGCTTCGACGTCAAGATGGACTCTCAGTCCAATGCTCCACACTTGACATTCATTTGTAATTTTTGTATTCCCTAAGAGCTATATTTTTATAGCGAAGGCGAAACTCTCTAGCCCCCCCACGTAGTTGCACCAATACCCACTGTTTATCAAACCAAGAATCCTTCTACAATTCAATCTGCCTGCCAGAAAAAAATTGCATTTTTCGGCAAACAAAGGGAAAGGTTCTCCTTTCTCTTTTACACCATAGTGATGATGGAAAAGGTTACGTCATCTCGCCTTTTTACTATGCAGTGAAAGAAAAGTCATTGTTGCCAATAATTAAAAAAGAAACAGACAATACAAAATTCGTTTGGCTTTTACGACCGATAACGATTCTTTTACACGCTGCTGAACGCCTGCATCATCATCACCAAAACCTGGATAGGTAACGAAGCCTAAAAAATCATTTATTGTCTCTTTGACTAAGCAATTAGAATATCTCTTGTCCCAAGCTCCTTTCAATAACCATGTTTTTTGGTGCGAATCTATGGCTTATCTTGAGTTTTTGCATAATAATAAACTGCTTCTGCGCTGTAAGGCATGATATGGTTTATTTCTTTTCTGTTTACTTTAAATTAATTACTGTATCCATTTTAAACCCGAACAAGAAACTTATCGAGTTCACAGATCGATGCCAACTTTCGAATGTTAAATATCAAATTAACCATTCTATAAAATCGTCTGCTGAAAACTGTTGACATTTAATTTTAATACTGAACTTTGATGCCAAGGATTTGTAAAATAACCAAAGAATGAAATATTTTAAGCTACCATATTAACAATCATTTTAAACCTCGTATCGACAACTATTTAAAATACAGAACCATTTTAACTCTCCATTTTAACATAAACACAGCTCTTTAATGGCTGTGGAAAAATGTAATTAAAAAATTAAGGAAACAATTATTATTAGTAAACAACAGACGAATCAATTCTTACGTTACCTATACTATACGATTCTCTTGAATGATTTAATTATTGATGAATGATTTTATTAATATGATTTAATTATTCAAAGCGATACCAGCTATTGTCACAGTTTAAAAATACATTAATATTCTACATTATACAAATCTCATATTATCACTCTCGGTTATAGTAACATCCAAGGGACAACCTCACTATAACCAATAGGTAATTTTATGCAGATAATCCAAAAATAAGTAAAATTAAATTAATAAATTAAATTAAATGCAAATAAATATAAATAAATCAAGGGGCGATAATTTTAAGTAGACGAGTATTAACTCTTGATTTCTGGCAGTTTTAAAACGCTGAAGTGTAACTTTATTTGACTACCACACGAATAATCCAAGTTTGATTCCTTCAGCTATCTTACCCTTGAAGTTTTTTTCCTTCATATCGGCTGATTGGTTTCCTAGGTTAAAAAACTTTCTAAGATTCCTAGGAAATCACTAGGTTTTGGCTCAGCATGATCTTAGGTGTCCTTGCGCTATAAAACATAAACTGAATCTGGCAAAATATAATTAGCTCTATTGTTTGAAACCTATGCCAATTTTGAAATAAAAAAGCATAAAAGAATAAGGATTATCAATGTTAGTACTCCTAGTCGCAATGACTACTATATACAAATATAAAACTGTGTAACAGCTGTTTCGGTTAGCCGTTTCGTATCCTTCGTCAATATAAAATAAGGATGAGCGATAAATAGCCAAGAATTATAAACTCTCTTTTTTCTTTTTGGAAACCCTTTTTAACAACCTTGTTGCAGAATGTTTAGTCTACAGAATTCAAATGATACTGCGTTATAGTTTTGGTAAATGGTTCCGACACTATTCTATAACTTTATGGAAAAATGGGGTGTTTCCCCTATTTCCCCTAAATTTGCCACTCCCTTTCCAAACTCTATTAAAGTTTATTCTAATCACTGTCCATTCTGCTGTTATATCTAACCGGATTCACAAGTTACCAAATATTTACTCACAATACTTAGAGACGCTTTAATCTTTTTTTATTATTTGGGCGGTACCTAGATGCGTCACAGTTACTTGGTTTTATGATGCTGTCAATTGGGCAACTTTTTTTTCGTGTATATTCGCGTTGTATTACTCGTATACCATTGTAGTTATATGCTGAAAGGAAATTAAAATACGATTAATCGATTATGACTAGATTCTAAATTGTAAGTAGAATAATGATAACGTGTTGTTTCATGTATTATCTGGAATACCATATATTTTGTCGCTGCAAAAATCTTCGGCATTTGCAACACTATAAATGTTTAATTAAAAAAATCAAGGGAAGTAAACAACTGGCATGTTTTGGTTTGATTTAAAAAAAAAATATTCAGGGAGAAGAAAGTCCAATGGAAATAAATGCAAAACAATCAAACGATTGCGAGTACTATAATAAGAATTTTTCCGTTATTCCTCATAGAAAAACGACACTGCAAAGTTGACCATATGTTTATCTTGACCCTTTAACAAAGAACCAAAAGGTCTATATAATAGTAAAGGATATTATATAAACTCCATATTGGACTCCTGTCTAAAGTGACTAAAAAAGTATGGAACTATTTTGTTATCGACTTAGAAGACTTCACTCTATAAGAATATATTGAATTAAGCGAAGAGCGAAATCAGCGGAATGATCAAATATGTATGAATGAATGAATGAATGAATGAATGAATTGAGCAAAGGGTGATTTTAGAAAGGTGGCCGCCGGGGCGGCGATGTAATCCTAGAGGAATTATCAAATATAACAATTAGAAAAGCTAGCTCAATCCAATGAAAAATTTATCAGTATTTATTATTTCAGTATTTTATAATTCTTATAACATACATAAGTATGACAAAATATATTTTCATAAGTCGGCAAAACTTTCAAGCATACTAAACAAAACTACTAATTTTAGCGTTTTTTAATTATAAGTATGAATTCATTCAGTATTCGCATGTAAGTGTTAATCATCACGAGCAAGAGCCCAGAGAGATTTTGACGATTAAAACAAGAATATACAAAACCAAAATCTTCCCCTTCCCATTCAACACAGAATCCTCTTCTCTTGACGTAATCAGTAATATAAAAAGTAGGTAACCTGGATGTTAACCAGACGTCACATTCATAAGTGCAATACGCCGCCTGTTTGTTATCCATGTGAAAATAGAATTTAAATTACGTTTTTCAATTACTCAGATGTAATGGAATAAAGGAAACATGGTATAGATAATATTTTAATTACTTGTATGGAATGCTTAAGCCGATTCTCGTGATAAGTAAAGTGGCACAACGACCCTAAGAACTGATTTCATTTTTTCGTAATTAGTCGTATTTAAGATTTGTACACAGCTCTTAATAAGCCACCAGCTCGGTTTATTTAAACGACTCTATTTATGGTTGTTTTCACTGCAGTGAAGTTCCCTTTATTCGACCTTAACAAGTCCAGACACAGACCAGATAGCACAGACGTAAAGAAAGGGGAAAAAAATTAACTTTGTTTTCATACATTGTAAAAATTATTACAGCGAAACCTCGATTACTCGGCATGCAAGCAGAAAGAAATTTTATTTTGAGTTATCTGCTTTTCGAATTATCATTATCGGGTTCCATTGTTTATAGCCCCTTATAAAATGTCGGATAATACGAAATGACAATGAATAATCGAAAATCGAACGATATGGACTAGCTCTACTGTATGATATTTAGAATTAAATGGATGAATCTGACGCTTAACGTGCATATAAAATGTCTTCTTCCACTTATAGCTGTCCTGCCTCCAAGAACATAAGATATTCCAAAGAGTTGCAAATATTCCGAATCAAATTGGAATAACATAATTGAGATGTCAGTATTGGAGTATCTTTTTTTTATCATTGAAAACTGCGGGTGGGGTCTGACTAAGCTGTAATCGATCCCTGAGCACAGAAATTAAACAAAAGAAGTCGACGCACTGAAAATTATTGAAGGTTCGTAAGAACATGGAAGAGCCAGTAACCTAGTATCCTACGAAGTTTCCAAGTCGGCGTAAACCACAACGTCCTATCTGTGAAACAAGCCTTTTGATCCAATGATAGTCAACAGAATAAAAAGAGAAAATTGACAACATTCCCGCTACTCGAATAGCCATGATAAGTATATTATTAGACTTAAGTCTAACATTTTACTTTTGAAGTCCGTACTAAAGCCCATTTTTCGCTCC
Organism: Dysdera silvatica; assembly: GCA_006491805.2. NCBI lineage: Eukaryota > Metazoa > Arthropoda > Arachnida > Araneae > Dysderidae > Dysdera > Dysdera silvatica. The sequence goes on from QLNU02014176.1 coordinate 168,015,242, forward strand.
TAATGACCGAAAAAACTTAATACAAAATTACCACGCGCTTATCACTGGATTCGAACCAACTCTCCTTAGATTACCACCAACTCTCCTTGGATTACCGCCAACTATCCTTAGATTACCACCAACTCTCCTTGGATTACCACCAACTCTCCTTAGATTACCACCAACTCTCCTTGGATTACCACCAACTATCCTTAGATTACCACCAACTATCCTCAGATTACCATTCCAACTCTTCAACTTCTGAGCCACTAAGCAGGACTCTGCGTAGCTCTTTTCTAGTATATGCGTTACCTGAGAGTAAATTAAAAGACTTTCCCGCATTTCCCTTAAAAGTGAAGCGACAGAAAATAACAAAGTCCTTCAAACTCTCCTTAATCATTTATTCAAGCAATTCTGAGTCAACATAGACAACTGTTATTTTGTTACTTATAGACAAGTGGTGTTTTCGTTAAAAACTTATTAATTAAATTTATAATTAAACGACATGTGTTTCGTAAAATTTTATTGCGGTGTGACTGAGAAAAACAAGAAAAGAGGCCGAGAGAACAACGAGTGTTTTCGGGCCTTAAATTACGCATTATTGCATACGTATATAAGCAGTTAACGTCCGTATGCACAAGCATCCATCAACGAGAAAAATATAGTAAAGAAAAAATTATATTAATAACTAATATAATTTTGGGAGTTCTAGACATTCGCACTACAATTTAAACTGCAAATATCAATTGCGCGTCTTTTCTAAATGCACCTCTCCGTACATTGTCCACAACGACCTTCTAAAATTGAATATACCCAAGCATTCAGACTATGTTATACCGTATGGGTCTAAACTTTAAGAGATTTTTATTTTAAATACAAGTTATATTTTTTTAAAATGACAACCAATAAAAGCTAAATTTAAGACATATTTCCTTATCCTTTCATTTCTAACTAATTTTTAATACTGATTTCAAATTCTGCTTATTATCTAACCTAAAACACTTTGATTAATCACTGTGAAATATTGATAAAATCTCAAGTCAAATTTGTTTCATAAAAAAAAATCATTACAGCTAAAAAAATTAATCGAAATATATTGACATTCCGTTAAAATTAAATAACAAAAAATAAATGTTAAGTGAGAATTTTGATAGATTCTATCTTTAATTAGTTTGTCATTAAATGGTGAGATTTTACTGCGTATTTTTATTTATTAAAATTATATTTTAAAATCTTAGCAAACATTTTTTTCATTCTCGCACTTTATCAATAAAAAATATTGGAGATCTAGCAATCGACTCCTACAATTATGTTTTTATCCATTTTTCCATTAATAAAACCGAACTTTATAAATAATAAAATACTCACCTATGATTCCTTTAACAGACGATTTCGAACGTTTGCTTTCAAGATTGTGAACTTCTGGGACCAACAAAATTATCCAATTTGATAACAAAAATATTATGCTGTATAAGAGAGTGGTATTTATTTTACAGTTTTCACTTCAGAACCGATGTAAATCACAAACAACGGTGTTATGCAGAGCTCGTGTTTCAAATAGTCCGGTTTTATGTGTCCTACATTATTGCCAGAACATGCGCACTGGATAAAGAAGCAGACGACGATTTCAACCAGTTTCCCAAAGATGTCCTCAATTAAGCTGTTTTCCATTTTTCTTTTCTTCAGCAGTTTTTATTTCCTTTTTTTTTTCATTTGGATGAATGGCTGAATGTATTTTTGAAACTTCTTTCGATTCTCGCCTTAGGAAAAGGGTATTTGCTGATGAGTTCGCAAGATTAGGACACATAGTTCGACGTTTTGATTCGCTTGGAACTCTGACCTACTCTTTGTATCGATGTATTGGGAAACATCGAATAATCGTTGGTTTAAATATCAAATAGAAACTTAAGAAAGTATCTGGATAAGAGAAATCCTTTCTTGAGGCGTTGTCTCAACGACAGTAATGGTTTTATGTTGCCATAATTGACGTATTACTATTTTCCCTTTCACCAATATTAATGAGAAAGGACGGCTATTGCCGCATACAAAATAGATCCATATTTAACAGATATATTAATGAACTGATCTGTCATTAATAATGGCATGGTGTTGGAAAAACACATCATTTTTTACGATGTATGTTCAAAGGTATTGAGTTAGAAATTGAAACGATCAGTATGGGACATAGCTGAAAAAAGGCTGACAAGGAGCACAATATGCGTTGGAGGTTACAGAGAAGGTTAAATTATATATTTAAGATGATTCTATTTGGAAAATGTAGAAAATAAGGGAGTTCATCAATATCTCATATTTTGATATAAATTTAACATTAGCGTACGCAGAAAGTTCATAAGGGGAGATTACAGAGATTAAACTAACTGACATATTCAGTGGGGGTGTGCTAATGGGCGTTGTAACCACCCCATTGCCATGAAATTTTGTACACACACACACACACATATATATATATATATGGAGTTGTATCTATGTAACCCCCCCCCCCACTCCTCAATATTGAGCCTATGAGCCCTTTATGAACTTTTTACTTACGTCTATTCTGCAATCAGGAACGTATCTAGATCATCTTGCGGCCCTGGAAGAACCGACCAGATTGCGCCCCTTAGTCACGGATATATTTCTCCCCTGTGAATTACTTTTATCCGGTTTTACCCTCTTTGTCTGCGTCCCTGGCTTGGGCCTTACCCCCTAGTTACAACCCTAACTTCAACTCCATATATTCATACATATGTGTACGAAATTGCATCACGGTAGGGTTATGACTCTATCAAACGCCCTATTTACGCCAAAAAAAATTAAGTATGAAGAAACAGATGATATAGTGTAATTAATTTATTAAAATTCACATGCTGAAAACAAATGTCCTATTTGTTTAAAATTAATTCGCTACATTAGATGATTGAGTACACTGACACCGTTAGAGGGGGGGGGACAGGGGGCCCGTCCTCCCCAATATTGGTGTTAGGGTTCCATATCTCCCTCCAATTTCAAACAAAATGCCTTCTACTGGCATATTGTCCCCCCGCCCCCAATATTTTTATGCCGTTGGCACCCATGATTGCGTACACCATGAAAATTTTTTTTTACGAAAAATAATTTAATCTTAAATGGAAGGAAATATGCTGTACTTTACCCAAAATGTGTGTGGAACTTGGGAGATCATTAATCTATGATTTTCCTTACCTGTTTCCAAGTCGGAGCAAGCAGCAAGTTTTCTGCACACACGCACACATATACGCACAAATATATATATATACCAAGGATATATATTTCAAAATATACAAATGTATATTCAAAGTATGCTGGATGTACCTACCGTGCACTCCAGAAAAGTAGCAGTATTACTAATATCATATTTTCCATTTATTTCCATTAAAGACTTCAATATTCGTTTTGCTTCGCAAGATTTCTAACGTTAAACGCAATACACACTGTTTCATAAGACGTTTCGTTGCATAAACGCTGTATGAAAGTCGCCTTAATAGACCAGTTCTCTATTCGTCATGAAGTACACCTTTGGACTCCTCGTGTGGCCTTACAGATGGCACTACGGATTAAATTCTTAGATTTCTATTGACTCTAAACTAACCAAAAGGAGGGTCAGTGTGTGTGCGTGCCGAAATAACAACACCCAGAATCGAAGTTTTATCATTTGTCGTAAGTTAGTGTTTTCATTGTATAATTTCGTCTGTTTTGCGTGCGTAAAGTGTAAGCCGAAGTGTTTATAACACCGATACAAACACGTTTTTAAATATATTTATAACTTTCTAAAAATAAGATATATTTTAACCCATATTTACAATGGAAAAGGGTGTTGATTAGTATCCTGTTTTGGGCCAGAGCTTTTGCCGATTGCATGATTGTGGTCGAAAGAGGCAACCTTCGCCTTTGATTACTCTTTGTTTTGTGTGTGTGTGTGCATATTTTATTCTGTAGCTACATTTAAAACTAATATCAAGGTGCAGATAACTCTTGTCCTCCTCTAGTATGTGCCAGTGGTAACCTAATCGCACAACGAAGCATGAAGCGTAAACCATTTTTCCATTTTGCATAAAAGGTCTCACAATCCACCCAATCCAACTGGACACGCAATGCTCCACTGATATATACAACACGCGTAAGTAAACACCCCACAATTACGCGAACTGGATAAATGAATAATATATTAAGCCTCGAAAAATTTGTCACCTTTTAATGTTATCTAAACCCGCTTTATTGCATATCCAACTCAGCTTAACCGAAGAACTAAGTATTTCTTAAGCCAAATCTGATTTTTGTTATGGAAGTTCAGCCTGATAAATATACAAAGGAATATCGCAAATACGCAGGTGCAATTATAGCAACCGTAGTTGCGAATGTAGGAGTAAAACTTTCAGTAAAATAAATTAAACAACAACAGGGAGGGGTGGGGATCATCAATAGAATGGCAAAAAAACGCATTAATCATTTATCAGCCATTACTGAAAAATCATGCTTAAAATCTTCATAAAAGTAATGTTGAAATACATTACTTGCAATTTTTTTAAAGTAATAAAAATAATAGATTGAAAGCCATCGATCAACTGAGCACATTCATAGGAAAAGAAAAAAAGAAGAAGGGAAGGAAAGAGAGAAATAGAAAGTATTTGTTCTGTTTGCAAAAGAAAGGCATGTTTAACAGAAAAATCTACATCTTAAATCTACATCTACAGAAATTTCTACATCTTAATTGGCATTTTTCCTTCCTGTTAGTCACTAAAGTAGTTGCTAAATGTGAAGCTCAACTCTCAAAATTTCAATTAGATTACATATAATTCAGAAACTGAAATTTTAGCTTAATTTCCATTAAAATATTTATGAAAATAAAGTAATAGATCAAAGTATAATTATTGACAGCTAGTTATAATTTCATTAATTAAAGTAAAATTTGATGTGACAGTATTGTTAGTGATCAAAAAATAAATCATTGGACATCAACGTGTTTCACAAAATGACATATTGCCACTGATGTTGTCAAGGGAATTTAGGGAGGGGTCATAACCAGGCCCGTAAATAGAAGTTTGTCACGGGGGTCCTGAAAGTTACAGGTGGTCTTGAAAAGTTACAGGGGCTTAAAGTTCTTTAATATTTTAATGTATTTTATTAATATATTTAATAATACTAAATATCTAAGTAGGCTATTATATTTAACATCAATGAATAAATTTCTTAACTTAAATTTTGCATTAAAAACTTACAGAAATATGCTAAAAAATTTATAATTTACCTTATCCTTAATATAGAGTAAATGAAGACTCAAACATCTGTAAAACACATGGTGTATACAAAATCTACTGTAGAAATCTATTTTGAATATATTTTTAACGTCAAAGAACAATTTCCATTTTCATGTACAATTTTATACAAAAAAAATTTAAAATAAAATTCTAAAATAATTTACTTAAAAAAAATTTCCGTGGAGGTGCGTCAGCCTCATGTATAGAGTGCTTTGATTTTTACTTAACTTCTTATTTAACATATATTTATATTGAAGTGTATTGGTAATCATGGATACCGATCTGGATTTTCCAGAAAATGGGGGAGGGGGAGTAAATTGACTTTCAAAACTTGAAATTTCATGTTTTCATGAAAATCAACCTAAAATATTCAAATATTATAGAACATCGAAGGTCTGTGCTCGTCTCCCCCTTATCGTCATTGACATGGACGCCCAGAGATAAATCTATGGACACCCCCCCCCATAACCACGCAATTAAATAGACATAATTGAATTACAAACTTTTATATAAACGTTCTGTGCTATATTTAATTTTAGTTAACTGGTGAATAAATATGGGAAAAAAATTGACGAATGTTTTAAATATGTAAGAATGAAAATTTGGGGGAAAAAATATTGTGACATATTATTATTAAAAAACTCAACTCGTCGAAACCCGTGATTGAACCCAGAACCTTTAGATCTTCAGTCTAATGCACTCACAATTGAGCTATTTCGTCACGTGACCCGCGTTCTATTTTCTTATCTATTACTACAATAAAATTATAATAATAATATAATATTAATATATAGCTCAATGATGTATTATAAAACAAAATCCTGTTAATCTGAACTAATTGAGTCCAAGAAAACTATTGGAGAATTTATTTTTACTTTCACTCGTTTTAATTTGGGGCTAATATGGGATTGAGCCATGGTAGTCATGACTTGACTTCGTGTAGAGCAGCATAGAAAATCATCACAAACAGACAGTGCCACGGATGGGAATTACGGGCCTCTAGGCAGTTTAATAAGTTGAGTCCTCAACTAATTACGTTTAACAACAAATCACGTTTCTTACGTTATTAAAATTTCGCGCCGGAACCTTAAAGTCCCGAGACTTTGGGCAAATCATCCTCTTTGCCGCACCTTCTACGCTGTCCGCGGATCTGCTAACAGATATTTATGAAACGTTGGCTAATGAGATATTGCTACTTCGCTTCATTGTTCTATTCTAGTATTGAATCCAGGTAGGGTGCCGACGGGGGAGGGGAGTCCGCCTGGCGGAAAATCTGTTATCCGTATATGTGGGGTTTTTTTTTGTTGTTGTTTTTTACCATATTATTTCCTAAGTTAAGTCTCTGCCAAAATTTTATTAACGAAATATGTACCAATTTAACTTAAATAGCAATAACGAATGCTTTAGTTTTAATATGCCATCTTGCTTCTTTTTTATAAAAAAGATTGGACAAGAACGTCTTATCCTAATATGTATTTTTTTTCATTTGTGAGTACCTGGAAAAGTTACCTAAACAAGCCGCGTATATTTCCATAAAGAGGTGGGAAATTATCCTAATATATATAGATATATATATATACACAGCCTCAGAAGCAAATGAAAACATTGTTAAGACAATAGTTGAAACTGCTGGGGAAATTGGTGGTGTAACCTGTAAAAAGCACAATAGCAAATTATCTGAGAAGACGAAACAGCTCATGAAAAGGCGAAGAGATATGAAGGTGGACAATCAAAATACCAGTTCCAGGATTGAGTACATAGAACTTTGTAAAACTCTGCGCAAAAGCATGAAAGAAGACATAAGAAAATTCAACTGTGAGCTAGTAAGGAAAGCCATTGAAAATAACAAGAGCCTTAGGGTTGTTAAAGGGAGTTTGTCTATTGGGAAGAAACACATCATTGCATTAAAAGGAGAGGATGGCACCGTAACAAGAAATAGGGAAGAAATACTTAGAAGAGTTGAAGAATTCTACAAAAATCTATACGAAAGTAACAGTGGATTAAACGAAGACATTGAAATAGTCGAAGGAACAGCTCCTAAAATCTTAAAAGAAGAAGTTTCATTTGCAATAAAAAGTATGAAGAAAGGAAGAGCCCCTGGTGATGATGGTATTACATTAGATATCCTAAAAGAAGCTGGAGAATATGTAGAAGACATACTTGCAAAATTCTTTACCAAATGTCTTAACAGCGGTAACATACCAAACCAATGGGATTCTGCAACAGTAATTCTTTTGCATAAAAAAGGTGATAAAGAGGATTTGAAAAATTACCGACCAATTAGCTTGTTACCTGCTATTTATAAAATCTTCACAAAAGTGCTAACACATCGCCTGCAGAAAAAATTAGATGCAGCTCAACCAAGAGAACAAGCTGGATTTCGAAGTGGATTCAGTACAGTGGACCATATTCAAGTATTAAGAGAATTAATTGAAAGAACACATGAATATGAACTTCCATTGTGTGTGGCATTTATTGACTATGAGAAGGCCTTTGACTCTATTAAAACATCAGCAGTCATCAACTCTTTAAGATCAACAGACATTGAGGATGTGTACATTGACATGGTGAAACGTGTGTATAAAAATGCAAGTGCAAAATTTCGGTTACATAAAGATACCAAAACTATCAAAATTGGTAAAGGTGTGAGGCAGGGAGATACCATTTCTCCAAAACTTTTTACTTCAGCTTTACAGATGATTTTTCAGCAGATAAATTGGAATAACAAGGGAATAAAAATAAATGGTGAATATTTAAATCATTTGCGGTTTGCTGATGACATTGTTATTTTTTCAACGAACCCATTAGAACTCCAAGACATGGTACAAGAGCTCTCAACTAGAAGTGAAGAAGTTGGACTCAAGATGAACCTACAAAAAACTAAGATCATGTTCAATAATTTTGTAGAGGAAACAAAAATACAAGTTGACAACATTGAGCTAGAAATTGCTGATTCATATATTTACCTTGGCCAGCTGATTTCAATGGATGGCAACATTATGAAAGAACTCAACAGACGTATTAAACTTGGCTGGAGTGCATTTGGAAGAAACAGTTTTATCCTGAAGGGGAAATTGCCTTTATGTCTAAAAAGAAAAGTCTTCAACCAGTGTGTATTGCCAGTCCTCTCTTATGGATCAGAGACATGGAGTCTAACAGTTGGAGCAATACGAAAGTTACAGACAACGCAAAGGAGCATGGAGAGGTGCATGCTTGGAATAACTAGGAGAGATCGAAAAAGAAACACTTGGGTGAGAGAGCAAACTAGAGTAGAGGACATCATTGTTAAAGTAAAAGGGCTGAAATGGCGATGGGCTGGGCATATTGCAAGAAGAACTGATCAACGATGGACAACAGAAATTCTGAACTGGATTCCAAGAGACCACCGAAGACCTAGAAAACGTCCTCAAACTAGATGGGTGGATGAAATAAGAAAAGAGGTTGGGGTGACGTGGAAACGAATGGCCCAGGATAGACTTGTGTGGAAAGCATTTGGAGAGACCTTCATCCAGCAGTGGATAGATAATGGTTGAATATGATGATGATGATGATGATGATAATGATGATATACACTTAGCAGGAATAAAATGTTATTGGAAGGTTAAACGAAAAAATGCTTTTATACACACTCTTTTGCAAAAAAAAAAAAGAACGAAGCACCATATCTTAAGAAAATATCTATTTTTAAATGTACATCCAGCACATACATAGGTAAGGATATGGTAAACAATTCAAGGCCGTGGGACCCATCAATGTTTAGGAATTGCACATTAAATGTTCAAATCAATAGTTGGTGAACACCCCCACCTGGCGGCGATGTGTGCCTCTGTGTCTAGGTAAGGAGTAATAAAGTTCCCTAATGCTATCCTGTGACACATTCTCCCAGGCATTCCTCACTTTTTGCTCCAGATCTGCGACATTATCAAGTGCTCACTCAAATCTGGCGGCCTACCATGTCCCATACATGTTCGATTGGTGAAAGGTCTGGTGATCTTGCTGGTCAAGGAAGGGTATCAACAGCACGAGACAGCTCACAGATATGCGAGCCGTATGGAGTCTGAAATTATCTTGTTGGAGAATGCCCCCAGGCTGTTGTGTCATGAAGGGTAACGCAAACGGCTGCAGGATGTCATCAACATATCGTTGAGCTGTTAAAGTTGTACACAGGATGACTAAGGGCGTCCTGCTGTCGTATGAGATAGCACCCCACATCATTACCCTGCGGGTAATATCTGTGGACCACCGTAAAACGAAGGGTAACTGGGACCAATGACTCTGGCACCTCCACGCATGGATCCGATGGTCATCTGCTCCAAGACTGAAGCGGGATTCATCTCTGAACACTATGCGATGCCAATCTGCTGGCAGCAATGATGATCGGCTACGACACCACTCCAGACGACTCTGTCGATGGTGTGGGGTTAAAGGCAGACGTCTTAAAGGCCGCTGTGAGGGTAACCCCACCTCAGCCAAGTGTTGTAAGATGGTAGAAGGTGCCACGGGTGGTATGGAAGAGACCGTAGCACGTTGGATGGCGGACAATGATGCCGTTGGGTCAGCTTGGGTCTGTCGCACAACCAATCGATCTTGCCTCACATTCGTACATCTTGGCCTCCCAGAGCTTTCATTTCGCCGATGTGTTCCTCGCTAAAACTACTGCTGCCAACACCTTTGCACTTGTTACAATGTCCATGCGGACTGTATGATTTATCAACCAATCATATTTATTTTTATTTGTGTGTGCAATGTGTCTCTAAATACTGCAAACTTAATTTATTTCATTTTTTAAATAGAAAGAGAATTTAATATTTATTAAATTCATTTTCTATGATATGACATGAATTTCTTTATTCAAGCTTATTTTTTAAATGTCTCAGAAACTAAGCTCTAAATCGAAAAAATTCTTTTAACAAAGGTTGTTTATTTTTTACGAGGAATAAGAATAAAAATATAGATTTCTCTTTAAACAAAACCAGTTTGACTTTCAAATGACCTCAAAACGTGAAACATAGGCAATGAAAAACATTTCCCCTCCTTCAAAGAGAGCAACTTTTGTAAAATTATATGTAAATTTTTTTTGTAAAACACGTATGTTTTTTTTAGATATTTTACGTTATCAGCTTCCCGTAGTCCACCCTGTATATGTCGAACTTTTATTCCCCTACCCCGAAAAATTCGTTCGCAACCCCCGGCTTAAACCCTCTGGATCCAACACTGATTCTATTCCTCCATCATTTTATGAGAATAATGGAGTTTGGAATTAAAACGAATGGTAAATATATTGCTGTTAATATAATATACAGTTTATTGTAATTTTATGTTAATGTAATGTGTGTATATTTAATTTAATATAGCGTTAATAATTTTATGTTAATGTGATATATGTAAATTTAATTTAATATAATGTTAATAAATAATGATATAATATATGCACATTATCGAAACAATACAGAGTTTCACCAGGAGATTCCATAACAAACAGTTATTTCGACACTGGCGTAAGGTTTAATAGGACAGTTCGGGAGCCACCTGCTCGCTTTGTTAAGTGAAAGTCCAAAGCTTATATACCCGCATGTTGGGAATCCCCATCTGACGTCATCTGGTACAGGATATCTCGAGCCGGGGAGACCCATTTACCCGACGACGTCAGATGAACACCCCCAACTCGAGGTTTTGCAAAAATCCTGTAAGGTTCTGGTAGAGGTTTTGCGATGTTTATTGCACGACTCCTCAAACCGTAGGTTTCCCATGATTCCAGAAAAAGTCTACTCCCCAGATTCGTCACATTCTGATGTAATATTTTCATCGAATGCCAATCTGGTTCGTGACCCTCCCTGAAGACATGTTCAGCCAACTGGTTTGAATCGTCTCCCCTAGCTACCGCACGCATATGCTCCTTCCCTCGTAGACGTATCGATCTTCCCGTCTGTCCAACATACACCTTGTCACAGTCTCCACACGGTATTTGGTAAATAGCACCAGATTTTTCCTCCTCAGGGACGCGATCCTTAACTTTAAGTAATAGATCACGCAGGGTGTAGACAGGTTTGTAGTAGGTCTTAACATTCACACAACTGAGAATTCGAGACAGCTTTTCTGAGACACCAGCCACATATGGCAAAACCACTGATGTCTTCCTAGTCTCATCCTCTACATTCCTGTTTCCACCACTAACACCACATTGGTTACGAGCGATAAATTTAGTCGGGTAACCGTTCTTTTTCAACACGCTTTTATTGCGTCGTAATTCAACATTGCGAAGGTCATCATTACAACAATGTGTAAAGGCTCGTCGGTGCAAGGCTCTAATGACAGATGCTTTGGGTGATGCCGGGTAATGAGAACGAAAGTCAAGATACCTATCAGTATGTGTTGGTTTCCTAAACACCGTAGTCAACAGTCGCCCATCCACATCTCTATTTATCCGAACATCTAAAAAGGGTAATGAACCTCTATCTTCTTCTTTTAACTAAGGATCTCACCTCTGAGGAGAAAAAAAAACTGGTGCTATTTACAATACTGTGTGGAGACTGTGACAAGGTGTATGTTGGACAGACGGGAAGATCGATACGTCTATAAAGGAAGATGCATATGCATGCGGTATCTAGGGGAGTCGATTCAAGCCAGTTAGCTGAATATGTCTTCAGGTAAAGTCACAAACCAGATTGGTATTCGATGAAGGTATCGCATAAGAACATGATGAATCTGGGGAGTAGACTTTTTCTGGAATCATGGGAAACCTACGGTTTGAGGAGTCGTGCAATAAACATCGCAAAACCTCTACCAGAACCTTCTGCCAAACATCCAGTTCTCCAGTTGACTTCTGCCAAACATCCGGTTGGGGGTTTATCATCTGACGTCGTCGAGTGCAGAGGTTTCCCCGACGAGGGTTTCCCCCAGCCGGAGCAATCCCACACCGATGAGGTTAAATAGGGATTCCCAACATGCGGGTATATAAGCTTAGGACTTTCACGATCTCTTTCTTCATTCTGCCTTCACTTGACAAAGGCAGCAGTTGGCTCCCGAAACGTCGTGTTTTTAAACCTTACGCCAGTGTCGAAATAACTGTCTGTTATATGGACATTCTACATATTTTTTTAAATCATTTCGATTATCAGGAGATTCGAATTATCAAACTTCGAAATAAAGAAGTTTTAGTGTATATAAAAAAAGAATATATATTTGTATTACAAATATTTATCTCTTCTGTTCACCAATCTTAATCCCAAGGCCGTCACTAATTATTCGGATGTTTTTCTAAGTCCTGGAAATAAAATGTCGCCCGTTCGGACAACTTTTCTCAGCTATTAGCAATTATTCTACTTCGTTTCCACAATTAACAACAATAGACTGGCGTACGCAGGGAGTGTTGATGGGGGGGTTGTAACCACCATCGCTATGAAATTTTGTATATTTAACATAGGAACATGTGAGTTGTAGCCTGTAGCCCCCCCCCACTGAGCCTATAACCCCCCCCTTATGAACTTTTTGCGTACGTTTATGCAACAATATGTTTTTCTGAGTGTAGTAAACACCCGGTTATTCGCGGACAGATTATCCGTACTCATGAATACGTTCAAAAGTACTCTCGATGATAAACCAACCAATAACGCCAGTTTAAAAAATAAATTCAGTATTACGAGAGAGAAAGTATGGGTCACACTTCCAATATTGACTATATCGCTAGTTTATAATAAATATATGTAACATTTATAATATATTTGAGTAGAAAACGATTTCCGAAAAGATACCATTTTGCGATGCTGAAAGAAGCTGATATGCCGATAGGAAGCCTTTCAAAAAGAAATCTTTATAAGGCAATAGATGGCGCTCATTTAAGAATAATGCAGTTTTGTTCTTCCTCGTGTTATTAAATGGATCGTAATGGGGAATTATAACCCCATCATCTACCCCTGCGTACGCCAGTGATCCATGTATTCCTTTGCCCTGGCATGGCGTTACGCGTTTGTTTTTCATACGCAGGATGCTTGTTTAACTCCCTATTGCACCCTGTGCTTTCATTATTTCTAGCATTGGTGCACGCAGGAGGGTGTTGATGGGATTATAACCACCTATATTGCGATGAAATTTTTATATATACATGTGAATACATGGAGTTGCAGCTCTGTAACCTCTATTAAGCCTGCAACCCCTTCCCCCTTATGAACTTTCTTCGTCCGCCTATGATTTCTACCGATTCGAAGTCCGGGGTTTGACATTGGGCCATAGACGTCAATACTGGTTTTCTCGAGGGAGTCGGATTTCTTCCAAAACATAACATTTTATTTTTTTGATAAAAATAAACCTTAAAACATGCAAATATTGCAAAGCGCTAGGGGGTTCTCAAGCCCCTTATCACTCGTGTACGTTAGTTTTATAATTTGGTAAGTTTTCGGAAGATTTGCCTTGCTCTGGAAACAGTGGTGTAGACAATAAGGGAGGGGTTATAGGCTTAATGGGAGGGGTTACAGAGCTACAACTCATATATTCCTATGTTAAATATACAAAATTTCATTGCGATGGGGGGTTACAACCCCCAAAACCGCCCCCTGGCTACGCCTATGGATAAGAATTTCGCAACAAACTACAGCTTTGTATTATCTTCCAATTTTAAACCAAAGCTTGAAATAAAAAAAAAATACAATCATTTATAATATAACTATTATACTGTTCACTGTATGTACTACTAAACAATATGTGTATCTCCGGTTTAATAAGATTATTATTATTATGGGCCTATAAGTCCATTGAACCTACGTGAACAGTAGTCAAAACAATAGTTAAATATTTAAACTCAAACATCGGCAAAGAAGAAGAAGAAAGTGTATTTTCTGCACATAAACAATATTCATTAAAATATTATTATTATTAAAATATTGTATAATATTATACAAATTCTATTGGAAAAGAAATTAATTCAAAGACTGTAATTTATTTTAGCTATCAAGTTGAGAACGCATCCCCACATATATTTTACATTTCAAAATATTTAAAGAAATCAGAACAGATATAAAAGATTCCCTTTTTTAAGGAAATCAGAATCAGGTTTGTTTAATGTGAGGTCAGAAAACAAATATGGTGGAAGTTTTAAAATCAAATTTTAAGGAGTTGATGCCGGAAATTAAATCGAGCATTAATAGTGCTTCCTTTATAACTATTGATACTGAATTCACGGGTCTGAATACTTCTACTGATAATGAATTCAGTCTTTTCGATTCTCTGGACGCCCGATACAGAAAGCTAAAAATAATAGCTTCAAATTTTATCATCTCCCAGTTTGGACTCACGACGTTTACTAAATGTGAAAACAGTAACAAATACTGTTCCAAAACATACACATTTTACCTTTGTCCTCGCCAGTGTGGAAGTAACGATCGACGATTCTTGTGGCAGGCTTCCTGTATCCAGTTCTTGGCACAGCACAATTTTGACTTCAATAAGTTTGTATCCGAAGGCATCCCATACCTAAATGAGACAGAAGAAGAACAAGCGAGACTTGAATTATCTAACAACAGTTTTTGCACACCATATTTCAAAAATCTGAAGAATCGAGGATTGGATCCTAAATTAGTGGAGTTAACCAAAGAGGGAAAGGTAGGAGATGATGTGGTTATGAAACAAGATTTAGTTGATCATGAATATTTCCAGCTAAAGTATTTACGACTTATGTACCCAGAAACTTGGAGCATCATCGAGAACAACCAAGTTTTGGTGCAAAAAGTTTCAAAAGAACAGAGAAAAGAACTGGAACGCACCGAACATGAGGAGGAGGAAGGTGTTCTAGACTTTTACATAGGCTTTAGTCATATTTTTAAAACCTTAATGAAAGCGAAGAAAGTACGTTTATGAACTTTAATAATTTTCAGAGTGGTTTTCTTAATTTATGTATACTTATTTTAAATTTAAAAAATACGATTTTTCATTTTGATTTTAGCCAGTCGTTGGACATAACCTGTTGATGGATATATTTCTTACATACAACAGCTTTTATAAACCACTTCCTAGTAAGTATATTATTGGTACTTCCATGTTATAGCGGTGTCCAAGGTATATCGCCAAGATAGTGGGTAATTTTTGTAGAAATCTTGCCAAAATGTTGCCAAGACTTGTTTATTAAGAGTTTCGAATTTGCATTGCTTTTTCTAATTATTATTATTTTTTTGTTTTGGAAATATATTGTTAACGATCTTTAATTTACCAAATACGCTGTGCATGAAGATATTGATTCAACATATACTGATTCAGGCAGTGCACATTGAATGTGATCGACTCAGCATAAGTTGCAAAGCAACAAACTGGGGGGGGTCTCCTCCCCAGTTCGGTCTCTGTGATTCAGGTAAGTACTGATTTATTTATAAAAGTACTAATTCATAATCAAAATACTATATTAGCGGGGATAGGAACAGGGAGTTTTACCATCGTTTGATATATTATATCTGCGATATTGGTGTAATTTAAAAGTCGCCAAGTAAGATCAGATGTCGCTATAATAAGGAAGTACCATATTATGTAGTATACTGTATATTATTTTATATTTAAATATCTAATAATTATTTGGGGAATCACTTTTATATAAATAGCAGTGTATACAGAAAATTTATAAGGAGTGGTGATTGCCTAAGAAGACAAGTTTAAATATACAATATAACCTTTATTTATTAACAGAATCACAAAATTCTAACATTAAGCTTCATTAAATGAAAAATACGTTGGACCTGTAGATAATTTAGCACCCAACAAGACAACAAAAATTGCTAAATAAACAAATTCACAAAATAAATGTTCATTGAATAAAAATTCAACTATATATAGGCCTCTTTATATACAGGGTGGTCCTGAACTCTACCGACAAAACAAGAGGAGTTGTTGGGAGTATCAAATAAGGCATATTTGCCTAAATCCCCATGCCTGCAAAAAGGCCGATTTAGCTGTGGAGCATAACTACTGTTTATGTCCATGTCGTTGCTACGTAGCCAATTACATGAATTAAATGCAATTTTGCTACATTTTTAGAAAAGAAGAGTTAAACCCAGACTTTTCCCATTTACAATTTTATCTGTTTTTGTTTTTGCCCCACCTCAATTTATTCTGTATTTAACTCCCAAGTTATGCCTATGAAGAAGGCATAGGCATATACTGAAAGTTCATAAGGGGGTCGTAACCCTTTGTAAGAAAGTTTGTATATATGCATATGAATATACCGAGTTGTAGCTCTATAGCCTCTACCATTTTAAGCCTGTAACCCCTCTTATGAAATTTCTGCATACGCTTATATATATATATTTATGTAAGAATTCTGACCACTCAACTGTTTATTAATTTTTGATGGAGAAATATAACATGTAGATATATAAGGCAGCCAGATTTAAAATATTAGTTTAATATTTTTAGTAAATATTCCTTCATAATTTGTAAACTGCTCTGTTTTGTTTATTATCATCATTGCAAATCTTTAACTGTGTGTTTACACATGTAAACAAAATAAATAACTTTGAGATTATACCCAAATAAAACATTTCGGCAACTGAGGAAAAGTGCTTAGGTGCCATTGATGCCTGACTTTCTGTTGCATATTTCTGATTATGAAAGGGGTCCTTGCTGATACTCAGAGCTTGCAACAATTTATGTATTTGATTTATTATGTATAATAAAGACGTAAAAATTCAACAAAACTTTGTTCTGAGAAAATGTGAACCCAAGCTACATCAAGACTAAAAGAAGAAAAGTTTACTACAATCAAAATCCACAAAAAAAAAAAAAGCAATGAGAAAGCAGAATTGGCAATTATCTACTTAATATCTTTGCTTGGTGACAAGTAGCTTAAAACCTACTACATTAAGGTCATTTGAAATATTATTTATTATATTCCGTATAGCCACCCACTTCACAATCACTCTGCATCCATAAATACTTCTGCCCTTTATATTTGATACATCTTATGATTTAATTTAAATAAACCAAACACTATGCAGATAAAATTAAACAACAATATAACTCAACTCTTATTGGCGTAGTGATACCAGCACCGATGTTATGGCGTGATTAGATGGTGAAACGTTCGAAAGAAAATAATACATTTCTGCGTTCGGTGGGACCTGAAGTGGAAGGTAGTGGGTTCAGGTCCCACCGAACGCAGAAATATTTATTTTCTTTCGAAAGTTTCACCATCTAATCATGCCATAATATCGGCGTGGGTATCACTACGCCAATAGACGTTGATTTATATTGTTGTTTAACATCTTATGATGTAAAGAACATATGTGAGAATGGGACTTTGATTTCTTATGCTACAATAGATTGAATTCAAGTATCCACAAATTTGATACCAAGTATATTGTGATGTGGGGTTATGTACGACAGCGGTGAATTGGGAAGAGTGGCCGCCTCCGGCGGCACTGTAATCCCAAACAGGTTTTAACGTCAAGAGATTTTGATAGCCAATGGATGAAGGGAAGATTGTCGATCTGTACTGGCATGCAAGGACGTACCACTCGCACTGGTGTTATCGTTTGATATCAACTGAAAACTAATCCACGATCAATCTGTCCCAGAGAGTATATGGATGGCACAGAAGAACACCCCTGGCCAGCCGATGCTCCTACAGGAGCCTACCGGACACCGTTGAACCAGTGAAAAGTGCCGCATGGAGGCATGCAATGGATACGAGCCAGCCCAGCAATCAAAGCACACAAGGATTATGTAAAATTACCTGTTCCATTCTAGGCGTAGAGTTATATGGGCTCGAGCCTCCCCCCCCAAATAATTTGAAATAAATTGCAATTTTACATATCCTGTAATGTATGTAATGTATAAATGTACAAAATGTGTGCTTGGGGCCCCCAATAATTTTAAAAACTCTATGTTGATGTGTTCCATCACATATGACCAATGGTGCAGTTCTGAGGTATAAAACAGCAAGCAAAACCATACAAGGCAGCCTTTTTATCTACCATATGGGAAATTTAAGGTTTGAGTCCTTCTGGTACAGACTGCTTTCCGTTACAATCTGAATTCCATAATTTTGTTCTCTAAGCAACAAAGGGTCAGATTCGTAGGAAATCTATAGGTCATGGTGTGCATCATGACCTTAGCTATCTATTCTAAACATATTATCATCTGGAGGTCATGTTAAACCCCTAGTTATACCAGCTCACCTTGAGTGCATTACTGAAATGCGAGTTAACAGCAAACACTTTAGTAAGACTAATCCTTTTATTGCCAATGAAAATGTTTCAGTACTTGTTTGTTAATGTGGCTACTGAGGATAAATCACTAAGTGACCACTATGTATCGCCAAAATGGGTTGTGATATGTTGCTTTTTGTTTACAGTCCTAAAGAAACAGCCTGTATATCTATTCTCGTTATATTGCTTTTGCGTTAATATTTTTATTTTCACATTCCGGATAGCGTTTTGGTTTTTGAAAATCACTTGTTTCCTTAAAATATGGCTAACAGTCTTTAACTTACCCAAAATTTGTATTATGGAGTGAAATAACAAAACAAAATACTTCGTTTATTCTCTTATTTATAAAAACAAATTTTCAAGAAGCCATTGATTCAGCATTCAAGTACAATTCAAAGACAATCTTAATTTGGGGGTGTGGGGTAGAAAATACCCCCACCCCGCTAAGCATGTTCTGATTCAGAAAAATTACTGGGTTACAAAAACGTCTGGAAAATAATATTCCATTATGTAAGATGGTTGCTATAGCCGATGTCGAGTTTGGCAAGATCGTAATTTCGGGGACCGTTATAACAAATGAGTACCAGTATTTCTTATTCAGTGTAATATTATTTAACTTTTTATATGAATTTTATTGTTTTACTTTCAGAAACTTTAAAGGAATTTAAAGAAAATTTTGCCGCTGTTTTTCCACCTGTCTATGATACCAAGCACATATGGTGTAGTATGAGGAAAGTAAGAAAATAAAAGAAAAAAGTTTTAAATGTGCTATAATGAAGAATAAATAAATTATCAATTTTACTTTTAGTTACCATTTATTAATTTTTAATAAAATATGAATTGCACTATATTTTGCAATATGATTTTTTTTTATATAGTAAGCCATTTAAAAATAACCATAGGCAGCTTACATTACAGGATTCTTAAGCAACCTGGAGAACCTGGAATTGTCAGGGAATTTGAAATCTCCCCTAAAAGTCAGGGTAAAATGGAATTTTTTGTTGGCCAAACCTGGAAAAGTCAGTGAAACTGAAATTTTTTGGTCAAACCTGGAAAAGTCAGAGAAAAATTAAATTTTTTGGTCAAACCTGGAAAAGTCAGGGAAAACCTTGCTATTCTAAATAGTTGAAGTTTGTGCTAATATGAGGCTATTTTCCTTGAAACACCAGAGTTCAATTCAAAGTTTCGTTTGCGATCAGTTAGAAAATTTTGTCTGAAAAGTCGGGGGAAAAACCTGGAAAAGTCAAGGAGCTTTTTCCTCCATGGTAAGTTGGAACCCTGGCTTATTATTATTATTAAGTGGCTTATTATTTCATATTATAGTTGTCCTATGATGGCATAAAAGTAGTAAGTTTGCCTATTGTGCCAGCCATCAGATACAACTCCAGAAGCGCCATGGAATATATGCCCTTTTTTATCTACCTTCTGTAGACCAGGGCAGTATCATAGCAATTTAAAACTCATGGGGGAGGGGCTCAAGTGGCTTCTGAGAAGATTATGTGATGCAGTCTTAGAGAAAATAATCTATTTTGATAGCTAATGTGAGGGGCATACTTGAGCCCCTACCTTTTCTACGCCCCTGGATCAAAGTATGGTTTCTTAAGCAACTGAAGTTTAGATTCTTTGGAAAGTTGTAGGTCTCTGCAAAACATGGCCTTAGAACTATCCTTTCACCATAAATCGCAAACACATATTATAATTTCCATTTACAAAATATTATTCTACATTTTAATTGCAAGTTTTTTTTTGTTTTTTGTTTTGTTTTTTTATTATTATTATTATTTTTATTTATTTTGAATCAATCGAATATGATGTAACTCTTTGCAGATGCTCCTATTTTGAAGCTGCCTATTTTCAGAGGTATCTCCTATTCTGAAATTAACCGTGTTTAGAGATAACTCCTATTTTCCAAAGTTACCTCTGAAACCAACCAAAATTTCTGTAATGCGAATCTATAAATTTGATGATTTACTGATCCAATCTATGGCTTCCTTTCAGAATAGTTGGTGAAAAGAAAACCTTGGATGGTTATTTTAAAAAAAAAGGACTTCACATGTTCATTGTACTTTTGCACTGTTCGTCATAGATATTGGTTACATAATATACATATGATCACTCTGCTTGTACATAAATTAACTGTAGGCCATATAAAGAAGCCATACAAGGCAAAGTGAAATTTTAAAATTTCTTTGTACCTCTTCGCAACTTTTATTCAGTGACAATTTTATTTTATAGTTCTACGATATCCGAAATGTGCCTCGAGAGAGTGGTTTGTATTACTTATACAGCTTGTTGCAAAGGTAAATTATTATTTACATATCTCCATATAATGAATAATATTCAATTTTGAGTAATTAATGGACCACTTTCAGCTTGACTAAAATTTTACATCCCAAGATGACATTATGTCATAATGTTTTTTTTTATTCAAAATTATGACATTATGTCATAATGTCATCCCAAGATGACATTATTGACTTAGCGTAGTCTCCAAACGATAATGCATTTACTTACCTCTAAACCAATAGAAAGTCAAACCCAATCTAGCGGGCTGAAAAGCAGCAATTATAACCATCAGGGCATTATGATCAGAGGAAGCAAAAACTGTAGGCTGATTGTAATTAAAAACAAAGAGTATAAAACCACTACAATGCGGTTTCATTGGCTAAAGTTCAAATTTTAAAAGAATATAAAGAACTCAAGACTCCTACTGTATTACTTTATATTTTGTGTACATCTATTCATGTATTTGTGTATTCATAAATTTAACATTTTCTTATTTAGTCCTCCTGCTGACTTTTCCACTCTGTTCAGCCCTGTTATTGAACATGCTAATGGCAGCAGTTATTGTTAGTAACTATTAACCTTTTATTTTTATAACTTCTATAAATATGCATTAAAACTGAAATAATTAATGGTATATGTTAAGAATTAATATTGATAAGAGAGAATGCTGAATAGCACTAATGCTAGTTTCAAAAAACAAGTATTGACAACAATGTTGTGAACGTAGTTGTTAATGTTTGGTGATGCATATTGATACCTATTTCAGATAGAAGTCACAGTCTTCCTTCTTCTGGAATTAACTGAAGTAAACTCCAAATGAATATGGAGTGTTGCCGATTAATAATACTGTTTGTTATATAGTAGATGTGCCGCCTATTGGCAGAAAATAGTTTGGAAATAAAAAAATGGGAAAAGGAGAGAGGGGTAAGGGTATGAATGAGTGGAGTTTGATAAGGCCTTCACGTATTACTAAAGCAAGGAATAGATTTGTGATCATTAACAAGATTGTTGCTGGAAAAGCCCCATTAAACTCCTCCTCTCGTTGATGCCCCACCTCCTCCCTTTAATTTTCCATTTATTTCTCTACTTCCCAACTATTTTCTGCTAATGGATGGCACTACTATCAAACAACTAACAGTAACATGAAATGGCAACATATTGTAGTTTTTCCAATCACTTCGTAACAATGGCATCTATCTAAAATGTGTTAACAAGTTTTGCCAAACTTTAAAAGCTTTGTTCTACAATCATAAGCCTATGCAGAAAGTTCGTAAGGAGGGTTACAGAGCTACAACTCACATATTCCTATGTTAAATATACAAAATTTCATTGCAATGGGGGGTTACAACCCCCATCAACACCACCTGCGTACGCCAATATCTACAATATTGTTACTAATATTTTATGCATTGTGATACTTTGACTTTATGCTTCTCTGACATTTTAAATGACCATGCTGACCATACACACGTTTTTAAATTTTTACAAAGTACTGGGTTTTACAACAGTCTTTGATTTTACCATGTTTGGTGCAGTATAGCCCAGATGCTCTTGTGCCATAAAAAATTCAAGCAAACAAACAAAAATTTTATGCTTACATTTTAAATGCTGAATAAGTGAAAATTTTGCTACAACCACAGAGTTTTATACATTTTTTTTTTTCTGGATTAATGCATATAATTTTATTTTGCTTTGCTTTACAGGTGAGCAGAATCTTCATCACAATGCTGGATTTGATTCTTACATTACTGGCTTTGGTAATTATTTTCTTTAATATATTTTGAATGATTTTAAATTGTAATTAAATCCATATGATGTAAATCTATATAGTGCTAATTGGTTTTAATATCATTAAATTTTTTATTTAAAAAATCTTTCAAAAAGCATACAGTGCCATAAACGTAATACATTTTTCTGCCATGTGGAAAATCTGCTTTTGGGTGCAGCGGTAACATATTTGCCTAGCATGTGGTTATTCCGAATTCAATTCCCATTCATGCGGGGGAAAAAAAAAAAACGCTTACTGACGAACTGCTCACTGTAGTCCAGGGGTTGGTTCCCTAGGCCTTAAGAAGTTCCATGAAAAATGTAGGTCTTAGCACATCAGAAAGTTTGCTGTTTTTGCACCATTTAATTCACACAAATGAAAAACAAATCTGGGTTTGAATTCCATTGATGCTGAGCATCTGCCATTTTCTCTACCATCTGTATTCTGGAATTTCTATTCTCCAGGAGACTGAATTTCAGATTCCTCAGAAAACTGTAGATGCTAGCATAGTGTAGTCTTAAATGTCCTCGCGTCATTAAACATAAACCATCCGTTGTAAAAAAAATACTTCAAACTTCTCAAGGGTAGCCCCATTACAAAAAAGGTCTGATCAGCCAATGAGAACCCTCCACGTATACTTTGTTGATGTTACAACATCCTGGCCTAATAGGCCCTGCAGTGGTAATGCATTCTCCTAACATGTGGTTATCCTGAGTTTGACTCCTAACTGTGCCAAAAAAAAAAAAAGAACACCGACTTCCTAACTGCTCGTCATAACCCTGGGGTTGGGTTCGTAGGCCTTACGAGATTTTGATTTCTCCGACGACTGTAGATCCTGGCGCAGCATGACCCTTGCTATCCTTGTTTGCCATAAAACTCAAACAGCACTTTGCCCAGTACTCTACCTCCAAGAAACATGTCCTCATCTTAAATGGGGCCTGACAATCAAGCAATTGCCGTTACTATTAGAACTTTGTTACACCATGCTCACTCGTTATGTACTAGTTCTCAGAAATTAAGGATTATTTTAAATATCGTACATTTAGATGGTTGGAAACATAAAAACTAAATTTGAATAATATCTAAATATTTCAAATGTAGAGTGAACCTTGTGTTTGTGGATTGAAATCTGAGAGCGAGTCATAAATTTCTTCACTAATGTTTCACAAATGCAGGTTAATGTTTAACGTATATATATACATATATTTGCCAATGAGGGGCAACATAGTCCCTGCTGTGCCCCTCCCTCCATCTGGTTACCTAATCTGTCCTTAATTTATATCATTCATTTAAAATTACGCATTGTAGTATAATAGTATATTCTTTCTTTCAGTATTCTTAAAGCTCTGCCATGTATTTGCTATGAACAAAACCAAAAGGTGAAATATATGGTAACTTGTATTAATGAGCTGTTTGTATTTGTGCATGGTTGATAAAACATGAAAGATAAGAGAATCCCCATTTTTTCCAAGTATTTAATATCCATTTATTTCGAACTCTTAGATCTAATTATGTAAGTCAGCGGTTCCCAAACTGGGATATGCAACACACCGTTTGGGGCTACGTGAAAATATTATTGGTAATGACGTAAAATACCAAAAAATAAGGGGCTAAGATGAAAATACAAAAACCAAATTATGGAGTTTTGGTTTACAAAGAAACACTTACGTGAAATTTCAATAGCCTACTCGCGAAATGAAGAAAAGGGAGGAATCGGGATAGACATGGGCTTAGTAAGCGACCGATAAATTGGCTGCCAGTAGTCCTGCCCATCATTAATCATATTATGCTATCGTTTCAGGCTTAGTTGTGCATTCACCAACCAGTACCTCTACCGCATTAGGCAACTGCTATTGCCCATGTGTCTCCAGTGTCAGGAAGGTGCTGACGAAACACTGGAACACATTCTTTTGTGGTGCCCGGCCTACGGCTACCTTAGGGGCAAGCTGCTTCTTGCCTGCCACTGTCTGGGCCACACCATCCACCAGGTCTGATCGACCTCTTGGATCCATTCGTATACTCCTGTTTCTGTGCCACTTCCCTGGCAGTGCTTCATACCTTCCTTTCCGGGGTTGGCTGGTTCCTGTAAGGTCCGAGGCTGGCCCCGGGGTGTGTTTCCAGTCCAGTAACTGTGACCGTTCCCAGCAGCGGCAGTTTCGGTTCACGTTAAATGGTGACACCTATGCAAGCATGCATCTTTGTGTGCCATGCATAGTTGACTCTCGAATGTCCACCTTTTCTCCCCAGCTGCCTCGGCGATTGGTTGCGCTGTTTGAATGTCCTGTCTGGGATTACAGTTCCACCTCCAGCGGCCACCCTTCTCAATTCCCCTGCCCCATCCTATCCTATTATATTATGCATGTATCCTCCATTTCCCCAAAATTGTCACTGCACATCACACACTTTTCTTTCTCTTCTCCTTTTCTTTTGTGGTTCTTTTCGTTTCTAGTAATTCTAGAAATATATCGACTCATCTTGGAGCTTTCAATGTTTTCGTTTAAAACATGATTCAAAGCCGGCCATCATTTTAGTATTTGATTAGGCGTCAAGGGAGTAACATGTATTAATAAGGCCCAACCTTTATTATTTTGAGTGATTTTCTGTTTATGTTATTTTGAGTCCAAAAATGGACAAATGGTTAAAAAAGGGAGCTGTGCAACTAGCATTGAAATTCAACCTGCTGATTCAGCAACTTCAAGTACCTTGAAGCAATCTGATGATTTACGAGCGCAATGGGACCAACTACTGATAGGCCTGTTCTTGTAAGAGATAAATTTAACACTATTAAAAAACCTCAATTCTCCTCCAAAGAAGATAAAATATTCTGATCAGTACTCGAAATACAGATTTTCATTCACGGGAGTTGACGACTGTCCAAAACCACTTTGATGTTTATGTAAGGATATTGTCTAACAGTAGCATAAAACCATTTTTATTAATGCACCATTTAGAAACAAAACAGCCAGTTTATAAAAAAAAATATGTTAGTTTTTCCCAGTGACTATCAAACAGTCCCAATCTAACTGCTTTTGTGTTATCTGCAAACAAAGTCAATGAGAATGTGGTTAACATATTGTACAAAATCAGTTACCGTATTGCTAAAAGCAGTAAAAATAATGCAATTGCTGAAAATTTGATATCTCCTTGTATCAAAATTGCTGTTTTGTGAAGACCATGTCCCAAAATTAATATTTCCTTATTAAACAATACGGTTTCTCATAGAATTAAGGACATTTCTAATGACATTGAATCTACAATACTTAAAAGAGTAAAAAAGTCCCCTCTTTTCAATGTTGCTGAATATAAACACTGATGTTTTCAATCTCTAAATTTTGCTTCTTATCTAGCTAACCTGAGAACATTACTATCTAACAAAAACTTTTTTGCTTGGAGGGATGGGTAGAGGTTAGGAGATGAAGGAGTAATAAGTGAAAACCTTAGTCAAGAACTTCAGCAGGGGTGGGGGGGAAAGATTGGGAACCGCTAATTTCAGTCATTTGTGAACAGTAAGATTCAATTCACACAAACCAGTTGTTAAAGTATTTTTGAAAATAAGAACCGGTTAATTTTATTATTATTTTTTTTTTTTTTGTAATGAATTCAGACTGTTAGTGAACTGATTGTAAAACCTTTTGCAGTTCTTTAAACTGGTCATTAAAATTTTGGCACTCACTACTGCTTTTAATCATTATTTTAGCCATCTGTTAGAAATTTAATCCTGATATTAATTGTGCATGTTTATTGTCTTCATGTATGATTCCTGTGTTCATCATGAACATCAGTCCTACCTCCAGAGAATTCACTCCACCACTTCGTAACATTTCGTTGATTCATAACATTTCCATAAACTGAAACAATTTCTTTGTGAATATTCGTTGGGCACTCACCATTTGCATTGAGAAAACGTTATCACAGAGTACACTGCACATTTGGCAGAATTCTGAATTCTTGTAACCATGTTCTACTTAAACCAGACTCAGTGTACCAATGGCATAAGGAAAAGGCGAAAGAATCACGTGGTCAAGGCCAGTGTTGCCAATGCATGCACTAAAACACTAACTTTTCACTTATATATATATATATATATAATGTATCCTTACTGTTCGTACATGCCTCATATTAGTTTCCTTGTTATCAAACTGGTATTGTGTGAACTATATTAATATTTATTATATGTTAATTGCAGCTTAGTACAAGTTGTTCCCCAAACATTTAAACAGCACTTGAAAGTTGTTGAACCATTTCGAAACAAAATCAACATTGCCCGAGCGAAAGTTCATTTTCTAGTAAGTTTATGCAAGATTTATAAAATATTGCTATAAGACATTAAACACATCCTTGAATGTTTCTCATTGATTTATGTATTTGGAAGAGAAATTGCAGAAAATATTTTCAGCAATTCCTTTTTTTTTTTTTATTAAAACTAAAATATTATTTTGACCCTTAAAAACTAAAGAGAAAAGGATTATCCGCACACTCGAGTTGGGTTCGAACCGGTGATCATTGGGTTTATATCCCAATGCTTTGACTATTAAACTACTAAGCACAGTGTTGTGTGTAGCTTTTCTCATATTTACATGTGAGGAAAATTATACACATTCCAACGGAAATGCAAGAGTTGTACATAGCTTGAATTTCTTGTAAAATTCTCTCATTATTATTATTTCTTTAAATTCTTCTTCTTATTATTATTTCTTTAAATTCTTCTTCTTCTTATTATTTCTTTAAATTCTTCTTCTTATTATTATTTCTTTAAATTCTTCTTCTTCTTATTATTTCTTTAAATTCTTCTTCTTATTATTTCTTTAAATTCTTCTTATTATTATTTCTTTAAATTCTTCTTATTATTATTAATTAATTAGTAAAAAAATTTTTCTCTTTGTTTAGAACTTAAGTGGGCCAGATTCCAGTAATCAGCGCCCAGATTTTTTGTACATAAAACTGAAGAATGACAAACAGTCTTTTAATATAGAAAAGGTGAATAGATATTAGATAATTCATTAATTGTTAATTATGATTTATTTATTTTCGTAACTACTAATGAATTACATAATGAGTGTATTGTTTTTACCCATTATTTATTCCACTGTAATTTATATTATTGATGATATCGTTGTTAATGAATTCAATGAGCATCTGAAAGTGAGACGCAACTCATCTTAAAGACCTTGTTTGAGACAGTGTGGTCTTGGTTGTTCTGGTGCCATAACACACAACGACAGCATATTTAGAAAGGAATATCTTCATTTTATAGGCAGGGAAAATACCTTTGTTGCAAGGGAAGGTTTTTATAAATAATCGATGTATTATACAAATTCTTAGTTACAGGTCAAATGATATAGCGACCCAGTAGTCATGATCGTAGGGCATTTGGAACTCAGAGTTTGGGTCGATGATCCCCTGTAAAATTGTTTGATTGCAAATATATGGTTCAGAGGTCACGATATTTTCCGATCATTCAAGGTAACCCATCATATAACCTTGAAGCATAAAAATAGTTGTATCGATTCAAAGTAAGGTTCACCTAAAGAAGAATATGCAGAGATTGTAGAAAATTCCTGATTGTAATGAAAAATTATACTTCTAATAATCGTAGGAAATTTGTACAAAGAAATATGAAAATCATTACTGTAGTAAAATCCAGGGAGTATGAGAACAATGATGGACAACCAAGTTCCTTTATTGAGGACAATGGAAAATAAAAAAAAGAACTTGAAATAAAGTCAACAAGGTTTTTATCTTATATTTGTTATTATGCCTATATTTACCTGATTTCTATTTCTTTATTAATCTAATTGTTCGGCAAAGCAAAATCAGATTAACCGTCTACGTTACATATTTTCACATTCAAACAACAAAAATATTATGAAGTAAAACGGTTAAATTATAGATGGAAACATACAAATTTCCAATTTGTTTCATAGATTCTTAAAAATTTAATTTCTAGTTTATTTTATAAATTTTTAGGAATTGAAGTGTTAATTTTTGTACTATTTAAAAATAATAGCATTGTGATTTTAAAGTTACACAGTACCATGGAGGGTTAAACAATATTGTCCTGTATATATGGTCCAGAAACTCCTATGCATTTAATTTTTTAATTAAAACCGGCCCTTCTAAACAGCATCACATCTCATTCCTTTTGTGTTTCATATAGCCATACGACAGTGAAAACCAGGGGTGGGCCTGAGGTCAATGAGAGCCGTATTCCAATTTATCATATATTATAAAGAGTCACACTGTAGTTACATAGTATTAAATATACAAATTTAATTAATATGGTTACATATTGTACCAAAGTCTTAAGTGCTATGTAAAATATACATATAAGAAAATATAATTAAGAGAAAGAAAACACAAAATAATTATTTCAAAGTTTAATAATAACTCCAAGAATGACCTATCGATGCAACCGAAGATCTACTTTCGATGCAACCGATGATCTACTTTCGAAGCAATTGCAAATATAAATTCTACTCTTCATTAACCGATTCACTTTCTTAGTCAATTTAACAAGATTCGTAAAAAATGTTCTGGGGGGAAAAAAAAAGATTTAAATTTTTAATGGCAGCCATATTTAACTTAATGAAGAAATGTATTTGCCCACCCCTGTTATAGACGGAACATGCTTTATACCATTAACCCAGGCACGATTTCTGTGGTGCCATAGAATACATGCCATTTATTCTACCCACTGTAGTCCATCATTCTGTTCTCTAGGCAACACCTGTTCAGATACCTTGGGAAAATGTATATCCTAGTGCAGTATGACCGTAGCTGTCCTTGCACCATAAAACTCTGAACAATCTATTTCACATTTAGCACAAGGAAGTTTTGCCCACTGACAGATGGTTGTTTAACTGTAAAATAATGGAATCTGGAAGAGAAAATACTCCTCGCAAACTAGAATAAACAAATGTTGACCAAAATTTGACCATATGGTTTATGGGTGGTCTCAAAGAGTGAAACATAGTCATCATACTTCGAGAAAAAAGTTACAGACTTTGGATCTGGAGTACTTAATCCATTATTTTATGATTGGTTTTTAAATATGATTTTATGTATGAAATATTTCTTTTCCAGATACATCACAAAATTTCATATTATGGCTTTGTTGAAATACAACAAGTTGGCCATCGAGAAGCTGTTGCTGCAATAGCATCATTTGGATGGTTTGTAGCTAAATTCATTGATAACCTTCCTCCCCCCCCCCTTTTAAAAACTAGCTTTTAATTTATTGTTCGTAATGATTTTACGATAACATTCTGCAGTTAATACTGTCCTAAATCTAATTCATATTATAAAAGAAGAAAATGAAAGAATGGCACACCATAGTTTGGAGATTTTGTTTAGTCATTGGTCTAGTCTCAAATTGTTATGCAAGTACAGTGGAACCTCGATTATCCGTCTCCCGATTTACCG
Organism: Dysdera silvatica; assembly: GCA_006491805.2. NCBI lineage: Eukaryota > Metazoa > Arthropoda > Arachnida > Araneae > Dysderidae > Dysdera > Dysdera silvatica. The sequence goes on from QLNU02014176.1 coordinate 168,045,154, forward strand.
TCTTTCTCGCCTAACCATCGGCGTCAAATTCAAGTTAGGGCCACTCCGTTAACATCGACAATGAGACAATTTTACACACTTGTGAGGCTCTACCCGCAGGAGAAAACATTGAAATTAACGTTGTTGTTAAATGGATAAACATTAACAAACTTGAAGCAGGTTTGAGAGTTCCTAAGTGATTACGAACTCATCCAGCAAGGGTTGAACACCAATGATCGTAAAGAAAACGATGAAAGTGCACAGGAGGCTGGCGAACCTAGAAAAATCATCTCCCATGCTAAAGCAGAATGTATACTTTCCAAAGTAGTGCATTGACTGGTTTGAACCGCAGACTGAAGCAGATACTACTTGGCTATTACTGCTTCAAAAAGTACGGGACATAGCAGCCAGAGAAGCACGCAGTGTGCTTAAACAAATAAAAATAATTTCTTTTTTCAACCAACAAAAATAATTTTACACACAGATAGTCTATGTAATGTTTTATATTCATGTTTCATTAAATGCAGATTCTCTTGATTCAAATAAACTTCGTTTGTGCCTTCAGCAAATTTCACAACGTATTTTTTTTTAATTGTATAATTTTAATAAAATCATACTATATTATACTATAAATTTCCCCGTTTCCGCTTAACCGTCTTTTCAATTATCCGTCGAGGATCTATTCCCTTGTTTGACGGATAATCAAGGTTTTACTGTAGTCTAATCTTGCCCATTTAAAAACCGTGGCCAACTTCTTTAGGGCACTAAGTTGTACCCATTCTGGTCAAATACTTTACTGAGTAAAATCATGGACATAGTGGTAAATTGGGACTGGAGATTTAAAATTATTGAGGTAGTTAGGACATAATGCTACCAGACAACTTTATTAAAATTTTATGCACATTATATCATACACATGCTCGCAATGAGTATGGGCAAATATGCTTAAAATAAATAAATAAATTAATAATTTTTATCAATGCCATAGAGCTAAACTCATTTCTTCAAGAAACTCAGAGCTCCTGTGGGTACTGAAAGTTTGCATGGGTTTTCTGCCAGGCTAGAATTCGATTTCTGAAGCATCAAAGGTTTAAATCCAATAGAAAATTATGACAGGGTGCCCATACACCTGGATAATTTGAAATTTTCCCTAAAAGTCAGAAAAAACAAGGTTTTTGGTCAAAGCTGGAAAAGTCAGGGAAGACCGTTGTAACCTGTTCTGAGTAATTTTACGAGTATTTATATAAATATATCTTCTGCAATGGGCTTTTTGATGCATTTAATACTGATCTCGTCACAATTTGGTTTGAAAAATGGTCCATGTACTGCCCCATTCCGTGAAATAACCAGTTTCGGAAAATACACTTTAAATACGTTCGTGGGGGATTGAATGTTTGCTGTCTATAGCTCAATTTGTAAGAGCACCTGCCCGAATTGTAGATGATCTTGGGATCGTGCCCCACCAGACACAAAAAACATTTCTTTTCTTTACGAACGTTTCACCATCTAACCATGCCATAACATCGGAGTTACTATTACTACGCCTAAAAAAGGTTGTTAAAAATCGTTTCTTAATGTGAATATGAAGCTCTTTTTCCTGAAACAGAAGTTCAGTTCTAAGTTTTATTTGTGGTTAGTCAAGGAAATTTGTTGGAAAAGTCTGGATTTTTTTTTCTCGAAGGTAAGTGGAAACCCTTCTATGAGCCTTTGTACCACAAAATACAAACAAAAAGTTTACTTAGTGAAAAATTATCTTTAAATGTAAATTTAAGCCAATGCTTTTTAAAGTGAGTAGCCATCATAGGGGAGAAATTAATGAAATTAAAATATTACATTTCCAGGTTCTATGATTCAAACTACAGTTCTTTAGACCACGTATCACAAATTACGATATTATGGCCCTTCTTATTGACAATACAATTTCCATAAAAGTGGTTGGTAATTAATGATAAATAGTTCAACACGCAGAGTTTCCATGGGCAGTTTTTAAGATGGGTGAAAACAAGGAAAAGCCTGGTCTCAAGCTGAATTCAAGCTAGTGACTTCTTACTTAGAACCTAAGTTTCGTACCAACTAAACCACCGCAACACAATTGATAAGGCCTTATCTTCATACTTGTATCTGTAGATTGAAATATACACGTTTTAAACAGAGCTTTGCAGGACAGTCAATGAAATGAAATTTTCTGCAGCCATGTTCTATGTCTCAAATGAGAGCTATTCCACCCATGTATTACAAATTGTGATATTATCGCCCTTCCTACAGGGGCAGTATAATTACTTGATTTTAATTTGCTTTTTTTTCTCATTGAAATTTTTTGGGGTGCTCTACTAGTCGAATTTGTTTATCTTTTAGTGCAAGAGAGATATTGAATGAATTTGAATCAGATGAGGAACTCCTTGTAGTGCAGTATAATTATTTGCGTCATTATCTATTGCCCAAGTGCATGTTTTGGTAAGTCTTATAGCTTTTTCACATTGTTTTCTTTATAATTTAGCAATATTCATCAGGTTATCCAGTTATGGGAAAAAAGAGGTTGCAAAGTCTTAGCAGGTGTTTCTTTTGGTGTCCTGAAATTAAATAACACCTTTATAAAGCCCCCTCCCCCCCCAAAAAAACTCCATTCTTTAATAGATGATAAATTTGACCCTTTCCAGCAGATTATCGTCCTTTGCGATACAAGCAGGTATTTCCCCGAACATGACGTATACTCCCACCCATATTGTAAGACCTAAATTTAATTTCAATTAAAATTAAAAGTTGAGCCGCTTTGGCTTGATCAAGTAGTACATCTGTGAAAGCATTTTTTATGCACTTTTTTAGTGTTATAATTAGAAAATATTTTATATTCTCATAAATGTATTTTGCCGTTGAAAACTTTTAGTTTATAGATTTTTATTATTTTAATTGTTAGTTGTTTTTGTTTCAGGTCGACGTGCCTTGGTCTATCTTGCGTTGGTAGCTATGTATTGTACAGATTTCTGAGGTAGTGATTACAAGGTTATTTTGAATATCCCTTCATTACTCATTCAATCATTGTTATTCATTATGGAAATATGAGCAATTTTGAATAAAGAAATTAATAAATCTTCAAATTCAGTTTTTCTTTGTACAACTGTCACAGCAGTCAGACAACACTATAACAACAGAAATTAAATGCTATACCTTTTTTCAGCAAGTGGATATTTAATTCGTTTGACTTCACTAGTAAATCATTTCAACAAGCATGTGTTGATGGGGGTCATAACTCATCCTCCATTATAATTTTATGTATATATATATACAATTGTAGCATTGTGTAAGTGAAGTGAAAAACCATTTACGGACAAAGTCGGTAAACAATTCTACCCACCTATAATAGATGGGCAGAACCAGTCACTTTTTTGGTAAATGAAGGGTTTAGTTCATCTCTATTGTGTAACCCCCTCCCTTATAAACTCTTGCATACACCAGTGGTGAGTTTAAAATCAGTTATCTCACCTAGATTGGTGCAGAATGACCACTGCTGTCCTTGCGTTATAAAACAGCCACCAACCAATTCTCTATTCTATTATCAGCCCAATGTATTAACGCCCTATACTTTCACCCTGGCAGATGGATTTACAGAATCAACCAACAGAAATTTTACCAGCACGAGCGGTTCCAATAAAGTATTGAATTGAAATTTAGGCTACGACTAGTTTCGAAATTTGTGGATGACAAAGTCCAAGTTGTTTAACAAGTTATAGCAAGTACCACGAAAAACAATAAATAGCGTTGAAAATTTGTCTGTAAACTTTTAAATGACATTATTTTATTGTGAAAAGATAACAGTTAACAAAAACATATATAGAAGAGTATAAGTTCCAAAATTTTAGGTTTAATGTCTTTCTTTAGTGATCTTACAACGTACTTGGGTGACAACTGCTATTTTTTTTTCCACTCCATGTGTTCCACACATGATCCCTACTTTTAGGTTAGAGATAGGCACTCAATGTTTTAAATTGACCTCTTGCTCAGTAATTTATGGAATTTCTTTTGATTAAGAACAACCCATCAGACATGTGATTAAAATAGCAACAATTAATACGACCACACTCCATATACATTAAAACCTGCCTAAAGTGACCACCTTTGGGACTGGACTGCAATGGTCATCATAGACAGGTAGTCACTATACATGACATACTTTGGTAAAAGTACAACTAAAACCCTACCAGTTCTCTCTCGTGAAAAGTGGTCACTTCACCAGGTTCCACTGTACATACTTGCAGTGTACTGAATTACTGGAAGATTCTGTTGGTTTATGACAGATGGACAAAATCGTTCAGTTAACAATTTGATACACCTGTAATATATACCTACCAATGTAAACTATGTGCAATTAACTATCGTTAAAGTGTTTATTATTTTACTAACACTTTAACGATAGTTAATTGCACATAGTTTACATTGGTAGGTATATATTACAGGTGTATCAAATTGTTCACTGAACGGTTTTGCCCATCTGTCATAAACCAGCAGAATCTTCCAGTAATTCAGGACACTGCAAGTATGTACAGTGGAACCTGGTGAAGTGACCACTTTGGAAGGATAAATATCCGCTAAATAATCTCACCTTGTTCTAAATTGTCTTATCAGCGATTTTATGACTATATATAAATAAAAAAAAAACCACTGGAACCTGGCAAAGTGGCCACCTGAATGAAGTGGCCAGGGACTTAAGTCACGCCGATACTAAAGTCTGTTGTATACAGTGTTCACCTGTCTACGGTAACCATTGAAGTCCCAAGGGTAGTCACTTTAGACAGGTTCTTCTGTATACCAATTTAAAGATGTTTTAAGCTCTTTTTGCCCTCTCCCATATCTAAAAACGTTTAAGTTGCATATAAAAAAATCTTCTTGAAGGCCCCCTTCGAATTATAACAAAAACTACGACGTACATTTACAATGCAATAAAGGAAAAATGTATCTATAGAAACATGACCTGAAATGTATGCAGTTATACTCTTAGCAGGTAGAAGCAATTCATGCTAGTATTATGGTGGAACATTACACGGCTTTCCAAAAAAATGTGGATGTAAACTACTTAAAAACGTTATACTATTATTTTCTTGCATTTGTGTAGAATTAATTGCTATACTAATCGCCTCGGTTTAGTGAATGTGTCGTACAGGGTTTGTCCCAGAAGTTCCCGGAATGATTTTTTGTAGTTGGCAACGCTGGCTGACGGGGCGGAGAAGTTGGTGGGGGATCTGAGCTTGGAAACGAGACCGGTATCAGTCGCCTGCGGGCAGTTGTTGAGGCAGGGTCACGCTCCGCGCAGAGGTATCTACTGCACCCTCGTCGATCAAAAAATGGACCAGTTTTTGGAGCAGCGTTATGCAATCAAATTTTGTGTGAAACTGGGTAAAAACGGGGCGGAGACACTCGAAATGCTTCGGAAAGCCTACGGTGACGGGGCGATGAAAAAAAGCCAAACTTTCATGTGGCACAAGCGGTTCCGGGAAGGTCGGGAGTCCGTCAACGACGACGACCGCTCTGGACGCCCGTCGACATCACAAACGGACGACTCGGTGCAAAAAGTGCGTCAAGTTTTGGACAATGACCGACGATTAAGTGTTCGGGTGATTGCAGAGGAGTGTGGAATACCCAAAACAATCGTTCATCGCATTTTAACGGAGGATCTTCAAATGAGGAAAGTCTGCTCGAAAATGGTGCCAAAAGTCCTGACGAGTGAGATGAAGGAGCAGCGTTTGTTGAAGTGCCAGGAATTGCATGAACGCTACGAAACGGACCCAGAATTTTTGGACAGAGTGATCACAGGGGACGAGACGTGGATTTTTCAGTACGATCCCGAATCAAAGCGCCAGAGCAGCGAGTGGCACACCAAGGAGTCTCCTCGCCCGAAAAAAGCAAGGATGAGCAAATCGCGAATCAAGGCAATGCTCATTGTGTTTTTTGACAGAAAAGGTGTAGTTCACAGTGAATTCGTGCCACAAGGACAAACAGTCAACAAGGAGTTTTACTGTGAAGTGCTCAAACGGTTGCGCAACAGGGTTCGACGCGTCCGAAACGAAATTCGCGACAATTGGATCTTGCACCATGACAACGCGTCAACCCACACCGCGCTCATTGTCTCCGAGTTGCTGGCCAAAATGGGTGTGGCAACGCTGCCCCAGCCGCCGTACAGCCCCGATCTGGCACCAGCGGATTTCTTTTTGTTCCCAAGGATCAAAAGAACCCTGAAAGGAACTCGGCATGGGACGCTGGAGGCGGTAAAAGCAGCCGCGACGACCTCACTGAAGGAGATTCCCGTTGACGACTTCCAGGGCGCCTTCAATGATTGGGTGAAGCGTTGGCAACGGTGCATCGAAGCAGGGGGAGAATACTTTGAAAAGTTCTGAAAAGATTGTAAACTGATATTGAATAAATGATTTTAAAAAAATCATTTCGGGAACTTTTGGGACAAACCCTGTATAGTCCCAATATCCCATATAATTCCAAATTTCACATATAATTTCAAATGTTAATTCCAAATTTCATTTGTGTAGAATTAATTGCTATACTAATCGCCTCGATTTAGTGAATGTGTCGTATAGAGTCCCTATATCCCATATAATTCCAAATTTCACATACAATTCCAAAGTGAATAGTATATAAATAAGTGACATATCCACTAAGGGTGTAACGCTGTATTACATAAATTATTAAAAAAGTTATTGCTCTGAAAATAATTTATAGCGCTACATTTTTAATAAAAATTTATTTCATTATATACATGAAGTTATGTACATTATAAACATCCTTTTATTTACATTCGTTTTTTGTCAACTAAATTTTCTTTAACATTTGATTCTCTTTTAAAAAACAAGTTTATCATAAAATAAATTAAACTCTTTTCATAATGGAATATTACGAATAACAGCATCGCGAGACAGCAGATGCCAAAAACAAAATGAGATATCCACAACTCCGACTGAAACAGGTACAACTGAAATGAGAAAAATTAGTTGAAACATTAGTATATCACATATGCCATTAAAGCATTTATATAATATATATGTAATAGAATACAACATAGACTTTACATCTTGTAATGATACTAATTGATAACTCGTAAATGATACCTCATACCTTGAAGAAAGGCTGCTACCATCTTACCCGCTTTTGTATATCTTTTTTTCATCAAGCATAGTAGTGTCTCATTCACACAGCAGAACAGATTCCTGACCCCCTACCAAAAAGTGGAATATACCCCCTATCCAAATGCATATAAAAACCCCGATAATATATGGATACTATTGATAATATAAAAATAAATGAATATACATAATATACACATCAGTGTAGAGCTTACGAAGCCAAAAGAACAGTCTGAATGACCTAATTGAAACTGCTAAAAATCAGCCTTACTGTTAACTGGTTGCTGTAAGGTAAAAATAAAGAAATTTTTTAATTGAATGTGTTTTTCAAATTACAAATCTCTGTAACGATTTTAAATCCTTAAAAACTTGAACTATTAAAAGTTTCTAATTGCTACACAGAGTTCAATTAAAATAACATGCTTAATAAAAATGGATTGTGAAAGTGTATGTAAAACCAAATTTTTTTTTTTTAATTACACTGAATGTTGCAAATCCTATCATCAATAAATACAGCATAAACCGACGTTAGACATCAGCAAAACCATTCTTATTTTTTTTAAAACAATACCATCTTGAAGCTCTTCCTCTTAAATGATGGGGGAGAACAAAAACCCAACAGACTCATTCACAGAAGGAATCACCATTTAAAATAGGCATAATCATTTTTTTTTAATCAAGTTAGTTATAATTTTTTCTTTCGCCCAAGTCTACGTCCTCTGAAATTTCTTAGTTTGAAAATAGATAAAATACTTTTAAACATGACTGTTTATATTTACTGATGCAAGGCTCAATACTTTTCTGACAAATTCAAACCCCTATAGATTATAGACTACAAATCGATAAAAAAACGGCAAGCATGTTTTTTTTTGCGGCTTTACGGCTCAAAGACTACAGTGGTCATGCTGCGCCGAGACCTACAGTTTTCCGAGGAATCCGAACCTCTTGGACCTACTGTTTTCCGAGGAATCCGAACCTCTTAAGGCCTAGGGAACCAAACCCCGGACTACAGTGAGCAGTGCGATCTTTGTGAGATCTCTGAGTAAGCGTTCTTTTTGCACTGCTGGGAGTCGAACCAGGCAAACGTGTTACCACACTGCAGGGCCGCGGCATGCTTTACCATTTGGATTCAAGCCTAGGCCTCTCGTATAATAGACAACCATGTTACCACAATAGTAGGCCCCAATAAAACCGATTTCAACATGCAAGTTGAATAATTCGGCATAAAATTAACAGGTCATGAAGTATGTATCTACCTACCTCTGACATGGATGTTAATGCCAAACATAGTCCAAACGTTAAAAGAACGCAGTGGTGCAGAAGAAAGGTATGAAGGAGCCATGTGATTTTCTTATTGAAAAAATCCTTAATGTACTTTATACTAAAACACAAAATGAACTCATGTTAATCTGCAAGTGAGGTTACAATAATTTAATAGCAAAATATGCAATGTAATTTTTAAGAAAAAATATTTTCTTTTGGTGAGAAAAGATTATTTGTGGGCAACATAAAGTAGATTTACAAACAAGTCTAGTTTGGGCATCATGGAACAGATAAGATCGTGCTGTGCTGGGACTTAACGATTTTCCGAGGAATTTGAACCTGGATCGGTAGAAATGAATGGAAAATTTTAGTTACCATTAAAAGTTAAACTTGGATTTCTTGCACGCATGGCAAACAAACACATTACCTTTACATTATTGCATGGTAATTTCAAAAACGTAACACGAGTAGGATGTGAAAATGTGCGCTACAAATGTTATGACAATTAAACATCCCAATAATGTCAAATAATACTATAGAAGTCCATAACAATAGTAAAGCGGCTTTTAAGTTATTCAAGCCAAACACATCCCCCACTTGCGTAAAAGTTATGCCACAATTTTAACAACTACAGTGGACCTTCGATCATCTGACTGAACAGGCGCACTGCATTGGACATTCAAAGCAGGGGGGGTCAGAAAATCCAAAAAATTTTGTTTCATAAAAAAAAAATATGATTTGTACAACTTTTTAAATTTTTCTTCCGAATTTTGTTTTTATTTACCATGATCCCCGCCCCGCAATGAACCTCCACTTTACGATTGAGTTTAAAATTTTACTATTTAACCGTTTTTAAGGAATGGCAAATGCGTTTTAATTCTTATTTCCTAAGTACTAACGTTACGAATATAAGAAACAGCAGCTGTACAATCAGCTCATTTACTTCTATGTTTTACAGTCCATGAACAGTTACAGACAAGCTGCACTGGGAAAAACGAATCCGAATCTACGTTACCTAGTTAACGAAACCATATATTACAATATGCAGAAATACAGGAGGTATTCGTCAGTACCATTGAAATACAACCTGGGCTAATAGTATGATAGATGAAGATGTTACCATTACGTTAAAGTTGGACTATACAAGGTGTCTCAAAACCCTTAACTGCCCCTTCAATTCTTTAAATATTGATCCTAGACATATGTATTAAATTGGAAAGTGGCGTAAAAAAAGGTACAGAATTTTGTGAAATCGATTAAAATTGCAGTGGATTATTTTTCGAAGAAATACAAAATTTAAATTTTTGTATGGTCCCTGTACACAAAATTGTCCATTTAGTAAAATGTTCCCCATACTCTAGTAGCTCAATATACAAAATTTCAGCATTCTATTGGATAAAAGAACCAGAGATATGAAGACCCAAAATAACGTGACCTAGCAGAATGAATTTCACCTCTTCCCGGAATGTACTTACTGCTCTCTTCAAAAATTTTTGTAAGTCAGTTATTTTGGACTTTGATATCTCTGGTTCTTTTTCCACTAGAATTCTGAAATTTTGTATATTAGCCTATTGGAGTATGGGGCACATTTTACTCATTGGAAATTTTTGTGTACAGGGACTGTATAAAAATTTAAATTTTGTATTTCTTCAAAAAATAATTCTCTGCGATTTTAATAAATTTTATAAAATTCTGCACCTTTTTTTTACGCCACTTTCCAATTTAATACATATGTCTAGGATCAATATTTAAGAAATTAGAGGGGCGGTCAAGGTTTTTTGGGACACCCTGTATACATTTACAAGGCAGAATACGCATAAATTAACAATTAATCATTAAACTGTAACGTTATAAAATTCAAAGTTAAAATATCCCTTTATAATTATCAACAATCAAAAAAAAAACCCTAAGGGTATTTTTCTACCAAACATTGTTCATGATTTTTTACCCCATTATGACTGACAGGCAAGATGGTAAAAGTGGCGAGTAACTCATTCATTCAGCCAGAATAGAGCAGACTGACATAATTAATGGTATAGTTTATTCATGGAAGGTTGACAGATGGTACCTTTAGAATTCACGGGAGCTGACGTCACAAACGGGCTAGTTCATTACAGCAGAGAGGAGGACATCATTTCAGAATTGATTTTTGGAACAGACAAAAGTTCGCTAAAAACCAGTTCTGAAATGACGTCCTCCCCTCTGCTGTAATGAACTAACCCGTTTGTGACGTCAGCTCCCGTGAATTCTAATGGTACCATTGGTCAACTTTCCATGAACGAACTATATACATCGTATTTCTAGTTTGTTATCCTTCACGGTACTGACTGCACCAGATGCTGCTTCAACGTCAGTTATCGAATGGTAACCAGGGTCCCCACTCATTTTGAAGAAAAAAAATTCCTGACTTCAATACGTTAGTTGGTTGTATTTCTATGGCGCAAAGGCAACAACGGTCATTCTGCACCAAGCAAGGTGAAACCGTACATATGATTCTAATGACTTTTCGCTGCAAAATTCTCTAATTGCAAATAAAACTTTAAATTGAACTTCAGTTTCAGGAAAAATACCTTCATACTTACATAGTATTTAGCTATTCAGTAAAAAAATTAGGAAGATCCCCTCCCAAGTTTAATCAAAAAATCTCCCCCTCCACCCCTGACTTTTAGTAACCATTCCAGGTGAGTAGAAACGATGTTTCAGCATGCTGTGGCCATGGGTCCATCTCCAAAACACAAATTTATTCAAAATGATATATTTTTATTTTGACAAAATGTGTTGATGTAATAAATAAAATATACCTGTGAATAATGCGACAAAACATATTGAAGCAATTGGCAAGAAGAAATCCAAGACTTCCATTGGACGTGACAAACACATATGACATGACAAGAAACACAGCAGAAAACACAACCATTTTTTGATTATACCTACAATTGAAAACGCATTAGCAAAAACTTTAGATATTGATTAATACAGTAAGCGCAGTTTATCTCGCTGGTAAGTATTGAAAATAGAGGTTATGTGTTGTTCACGCTTTGCACTGCCATCTCACTGGAAAAATGCTATTTTACCAGTTGTAACAGGGCCGCTGCAACCATAAGGCAAGTGTCAACTACGTCAGCTATATTATCCATCAAAATCTCATGCATTGACTATCGTCAGCCAAACCATTCTAACTCCAACCAAAGCAAAGAAATAAAGACAATTTTTACAGCCATGTCATTTGATATTAATCAGCGCCATCACTAATTATTCCTACATGTCGGAAAACTTACTTCCAGCATTTCCATTTGGCCCTCATTATCAGAATTAAAAACTCTACATCCTATCTTAAAATGCTACTTTGAATTTGAAAAATTTCAATGAAGTACGTGATTTAACCATTAAAAATGGTTTCTGTTTTATGGCACAAGGACAGCTAAGGTCATGCTGCACTGGCACTTACCATTTTCCCAAAAAATCAGAACCTCTAGTGGCCTAGAGAACCAAATTTCAAACTACGGCAGGCAGAAAAAGTGGCATGTGTTCCACAGTATCACTGGAATCAAACCCGGGGTAATGGCACAATAGATGAATGCATTACCACCATAGTGCTTTGATTAAATTAAATGTGAGTCAGATTAGTGTCCCTCTCTGTCACTGGTGAATCCAAGGTGAGGGCAATGCGGCGATCGCCCCTCCCTTGAGCAGGGATTATATCGTATCATGAAAAATTAAATAAGAAGTACAGGGCACTTGGCTAAAAATAGGAATCGGAAACAAATCATTCCCCACCCCCCCTTGAAAGACTTTCTGCCCTTACTTTCTGTAACTACATATCAAACAAATTTCAATTAAAAATGCAAATAATACAAAAGAATGAAGTAGAATACTGACATACCGATCAATTTCTTGTGAACTCATGGTTGCGAAAACAAAACATTCTGTTATACCATTGACAGCAATGAAGAAAATGTAGATGCAGTGCCATTTTAAAAGAGACAGGGCTGTAATATACAATCAGATTTGAAGATTGCAAGTTTTTAAATTAAAATAAGCACATATAGTAATTATTAAAGGCAATACACTTGTACATACAATGTGGCACGTTGGCAAATATAAAATTATATTCAAAGTAGTTATTAATCACCGAACTAATGAAATTTTACAGTATACTGTAGTTTCCTCATGCCAACATTATTAAAATAATTTATACTAATTTTCATTAAAAATGTTGACCGATTTCTACGTTTGAATGTTCAAACAGTTCAATATCTGATAATTCCCAATTATTCAAGAATGCTTCTACATTTAAAAATAAGTATCTTAATCATGAATATTTGTTACACATAAATATTACTTGGGATATCTGGGTCAGAACTCTCAAACGCACACATTCACGAATATTATTCTGCTCAGAATATTTCCACCATAAATTATTTATGCTTAATAATTTTCGACACCCATATATAGGCTCCTTTTTATTTGCCTTAGTATTGTGGTTTGGTAGTGCAGTCACTTTATTTTCTATGTTAGTAGGTCAGACTGAATTTGCTATTATTGTTTGTATTTGAGCATCTATTGTTATTTTTTTAATGACAGGTTGAGCGACTGCTGAAGTGCATGATTTTGTTTGAATTGGGTGACTTAATTAATATTGTCTTCTGGCTTTTTGGTATGTAATAAGGCCAATAATTTTTATTTCTATTATGACTTTTTCTTCTTGCCATTTGGGACAAGAGCGTGAAAATGCTGCGAGTTCACTCTTGCAGTTGATGCAGCCAAGGGTGTTTGATGAACATTCCACATCACCATGGCTTACCAATGTGCATTTTGAGAAAGTAACCTTCCACAAAATCAAATTCTGGAATGTCTACAACACTGGCATTAAAAGCATCTTATTGAATTGGGAATGTATGGCCATACTGGACATGAGAGGTAGCAGGCTTTGATAGATGTTGATACGTTTGGACTTTCGAAAGTTAGGGTGATGTGTTTGGTTTTAATGATATTGCCCTCTCTCCGTATTGTTATTCTTTTTGCTGCTACTACAGCTTGTTCAGAAAATTCTGTAACTATTTCTGTTCTTTAACATCAATTGTCTATTTCAGATATTATACCTTTTGAACTATTTACTGAGTTATGTGGCGATAATTTGATTTCTATATTGACCATACATTTATAGTTTAGTAATGATGTATAATGAGTAATAATGATCGTTGGAGATTTACTTTTATTAATAAGTCAACGGATCTTAATCTTCTTGTATTTTTTACTATTTCGCATATTTCTTGGATGGCTTTTTCTACGTCAAATGGAGACAGTTTTTTTAAATTCTGGCTTTTCGGATGTAACCATAATAAAAGTAGGGAGGATTTTATTATGTTCACTTTCTTCGTTACATTTTTTTTTTTCAGCTTGTCCTTTGTTGGTTTTTATTTATTTTTTTACATTTCATATGAGTTTTAAGAACTCGAAGGAAGTAAAAGGTCACTGGCTGCGCTACCTCCATGCAGACTGGAAGGCTACTTAGAATGGGGTTTTGCCTGTACCTCCTGAGGTGATCGTTCACGACACTGTAATCCCAGTACCATTCAACCCCTGGCATGATCTCACCTTGGCTTGGGTTATTAGACGTTCAGCACCCAAAGATACCGATCTGTAGTAAACAGCAGCATCTCTGAGTGGCCCCCTCACCACGAGGAGGAACATACATCGAGGGGTCTTATGTCAGAAGAGCAATAGAAAAAGATACTGAATGCTATAGAACTCTTTATCCAGAAATGAAACAGAGGAGGACAATTCAACTATCGCTTGGTAAATTTTTACAGAAAACACCAGATAAAAATAAAGCATTGTTTATTATGTATACCAGTATGTAAGCTTAATTAAAAAATAAATGTTTTAAAAACATCATAATTTTTTGTTTTTTCTTTGCATTGCTCTATTTTCATATATTTCAATTCTCGTACAATTTTCAGGAACCAATTATATACGAAAATAAAGGACTGCCTGTACTCTACTTGCATTTATATCTATTTTCATAACAGTAATTTATTTGCTTACCATTCAGAAATAGCATCTTTCCTTATAATGAAATTTATTAAACTAATGGGAGTAGCAAAAAGAACATAAATTCAATAATAAACTCGCATTTTAAAACCATACCTCAATTTTAACTTTCATCTAAACATACATAATTTATATATTTAGTATATACTAAAAATACAGTAATCTCTACCATTAATTTTTGGTGCAAGGACATAAACAACACAGTGTGAGCAAGTCTATAATAGAGGCATTGACTTAAAATATGTAAAATACTGATGGGTTCATTGCACACTTGGCAAATTGGTGCTGGTTTTCCTTCCAACAGATGTCTATGGGTGAGATGGGAATGCCCAATGCGAAGTCTAGCAAGGAGAACCTCCTCTTTCCGATTTTTACGGTATGAGGAGGGCCAGTTACCAATTGTATGTTTAATATGCCGCAATTTGTTATTGGTTTGATGATCCCATTCTTCTTGCCACCTTTGATTCACACAGGTCTTGATAATTGGCTTCAGGTCAGAGAAAGGAAGAAATTGGTTAGAAGCAAGTGG
>QLNU02014176.1:168060202-168094866 GCA_006491805.2 Dysdera silvatica
TGACTAAATGAAAATTACGCACAAAGTTAGGAACTGATTAGTTGAAAATTTATGGTGCAGGGTCAACTAAAGCCATGCTGCATAAAACGAGGAACTAATAGAATTAATGTGTACATTAGATGTGCATGGTGAATAAACGGTGGTGTGTTTATTAATACAAAAGGTAAATGGAAGGCTTCTTAAATCACCACTCACAATTGTAGCATCATTTTCCTAAAGAAAAGGTTCCTTGCTAACGTAGTTTGAAGGCAACGTTATGACATGCCATTTGCATGCAAACATGGCTGAGACGCGATTCATCAGACAATATTTAGAATATACATTTTAAACCACAGTGCCGACACACCATGTGTAATGTAAGCAGTTAAGAAGTGTAAAAAAAAAAAAAAATCCTTTTTTATTTTTGTATGTTTGTGGTTTTACGGCTCAAGGACTATAATGGTCATGCTGCACCAGAACCTACTGTTTTCCGAGGAATCCGAACTTCTGAACCTACAATTTTCCGAGGAATCCGAACCTCTTAAGGCCTAGCCCTTATGAAAATAGTCTATAGAGCTTTAATGACTTCTATAGAATTCTATAGACAGACCTATATAATAGGCTCTATAGAAAGGTTTTTCTATAGAGTTCTATAGAGGAATGTATAGGATGCAGATGACCATATTCTATAGAAAAATATTTCTATAGAATTCTATAGGACATGTATATAGAATGTAAATAACCATATTCTATAGAATTCTATAGGACATGTGTATAGAATGTAATCTATAGAAAGTATTTCTATATAATTCTGTAGATGATATTGTATATACTGAGTTATATATTGTTCTATAGTGGATTCTACAAATTTTTAAAAATTCATAAAATTCTTTTAATAATTATTAAAAGAATTTTATGATGAGGAAATATATCATCTGCTTAAAATGGTTTCAAATTACATTCTCTTGTGGAAGTGGTAAGTTTTCTGACATTTTGTTTTTTATATTTTATTAGAAAATTTTAATTAAGATTTCATTAAAAAAAAAAACTTTTACATTAACACATTGAGTGCCACATCAGTCATCGGTGACCGACACTGAACTTTGCGTTCAGGCCGCGTCAGTCACCGGTGACTGACAGTGTAAAATATGATATCAAAACTAAAAAATTTACATCGTTTTAAGTAATTACCTAAAATTTATTCAACATTCACTTAATTTTTATGTATTACAGGATTGTATCAATGTATTTAAATATTTCTTCTCAAAAAATCGCAGTGCTATACCACAATACCAGCACACTTCTAAGAAGTGTGCATGGCCTGACGGGGATTTCCTTATAAATTCGCATGGCACTCAACGTGTTAAAATAAGCCTTAAAAAAAATTTTTTTTTATCAGGTGGCGAGTCGTGAATTAGAGACGTGCATTAGAGGGTTGCACATTAGAGAATCGCGAATCAGAGGGTCACAAATCAGTCACGAATTAATGTTAATTGAAACCCGCTAAATTTAAATATCGACCTTAGGCGATTTTCTTTCACTTGCTTGTTACAATTTTAATAAACGCATCACCAAAAAAGTGTGCCTCCTCCTCCCCCAAGATGGTATTGAATTTCGTTTCAGAGGCCGACACCCCAAACCTACACAAATCATGGGGCCATTATACTTCATTGCAACTTATGAAAAGACCATTAGCTCTAAGCTATTAATAAGGGCCGGAGTACCGAAAATACATCCGTGCTAAAAAATTTCTAGCCAAATATATAGCGCGAAATTGCGCCAATAAGTAAGTGCTCATGAATAACGAAGAATGGTGTGTAAAAAAAAAAAGCGCATTATATTGTTTTTATTACAAAGACAAAAGAAAAATTATGTCTATATTATAATATAGACATAATTTTTAATACCGGAAGCTAAAAACGAGAGAATAGGACAGAAAGTCAGAAGACTCTTAGTTTTAACTATCCCAAACAAATGTAAAATTGCGAAGAATCGCCAAAATAGCACGATGCAAGACCTCCTCAGCTACGGGTTTACTTTGAAAATTGGTTTTTCAATGCCAGCAAGTTCTCAGACAGAATGTGTAACGCTGGAACTATTTCCGGTGTGATGTAGGGTTACTTGTCGTAATTCGGCCATCGATAGCAACAGTGGTATACAAGCGAAAAACATGTATGCACATATATATTTTTATGCATACTTTAGTGTGTACTTTTGAACATATAGCGATGGTTAAATTATGCATGGATCAAATGGGCAGAAGAAGATTGCTGGGACGTTATTTTGTTATCATAAATCATAGCTAGTAATTTAGATGACAATACGCCGGTTACCGCTCCAATAAGTGTTGGATCTAAACAAAAGTTTGGCAAAGAAGTTCATTATGACTGCATGTTACTTTCAGGTGAGATTTAAGATTTTTAATACGAAAAGGTGAAAATGTGAACAGAATAAAATACATAGATTTACGACTCGGAGGGAGCAAGGGGGATTATTTCTGTGTGAAACAATTTGTACTTTTTCATGAGCCAGCGGATTGCAGGTTGAAGCCCCCTGCTCTATAGCACATTCTATAGGCCCTCTATAGCAATTTCTATAGGTTATTCTATAGCAGTTTCTATAGATTATTCTATAGCAGTTTCTATAGATTATTCTATAGCAGTTTCTATAGATTATTCTATAGCAGTTTCTATAGATTATTCTATAGCAGTTTCTATAGGTTATTCTATAGCAGTTCCTATATGTTATTCTATAAACATTCCATAATAGTTTCTATAAGTTATTCTATAGCAGTTTCTATAGACATTCTATAGAATATGGCCTATAGAAAATGTGTCATAATTCTATAGGACTCTATAGAAAATGTGTCATAATTCTAGAGGACTCTATAGAAAATGTGTCATAATTCTATAGGACTCTATAGAAAATTTTATATACATTTTTTTATAGAATTCTATAAGAAATTTTCATAAGGGAGGAGACCAAACCCTGAACTACATTGAGCAGTGCGATCTTTATGAGATCTTTTAGTAAACGTTCTTTGCACCTTTGGGAGTCGAACCCAAGTTAACAGTGCACTAGGCGAACGTGTTACCGCACTGTGCCACCGCAGGGACAGAAAAAAAATAGTTAGGGAACAAGAAGTAATTCATAGAGGTAAACTTTTTTAGATTAATATGCATGAGATTTTTCTTTTATATATATATAAATGAAATGTCTTTGGTCATTCAGTTGATAAAACTTTTGCTTTATAAAGCAATGTTGACAATTTTGGCACAGTATACCACTACAATGTTCAAACCTTGTTCGCTATGTTGTGAGATGAAAATGATCGAGAAAATTGCCAATTTGTCATATCTAAAAGAAATCTGTCACACTGATTCAACCGTGTGATAAACTGATAAGCAGAGCCCACTCTATCCCATGAAAGGTTCATAGGTAACAAAGAAAGAGTGAAAGACATATACAATTGGTCAAATGATTAGGTTTGTGATCCTAATATGATGCTATTTCAACATTGGTGCACAATTCCAGTTAACTGACTGAGATTGTGCATAATGCAGATGCCAAATTCCAATTATCCGACTAACTGGGGCCACTGCAGGTATGGATAATTGGAAATCTGGGTAGTTGAATGAGCACGGATGTCACAAAGGGGTAAATGTGTGTTTACATGGATACACACAAGGTCAAATTACTTTCATGGTGAAGGATCAAGATCCAGTTAATTAAATGATCTGAATTATTAGTCTGGATAATTAAAACCTATGGAAATACATAACAAAAACCTATTCTTGGTCATAAAATTATGAAAAAATAACCTCACCTTGTTCGGAAAAACTGAGAACCTTGAAAAATGTCATGATGTAACGTTCACCTACAACAAGATAAAAAAAAATTATATTTATTATATTAACATAGTACAATTAACATACCACAAAAAAAAAGAAAAATACATCTGACAAAAAAAAATTCAATCACTTTATGCCATCTAACACACAATTTAAACAAAATAATTCCGAATACTACACACAACAATTTTAGTTTGTGTCTATACATTTTACATCCCAAAACTGTGTTAGGATATGACCCCCGAACCACGAAACATTCATGCATACACTCAGTGGAAGTCAAACCCTGTCTAGCACGCCCAAACACAATGGTTATAACCACTCAACTACATACACAGCAAGACCTATTACTTGTTTTATATAAGTCGAACATTATGTAGATTAAATTAAACAATGATTTTATTAACGTTTATTGGCGTAGTGATACCAGCGCAGATGTTATGGCGTGGTTAGATGGTGAAACGTTTGAAAGAAAAATAATGTTTTTTGCATTCAATGGGACCTGAACCAGGTGGAAGGTCATGGGTTCATCATTTCTTGTCTTTCAAACGTTTTGCCATTTAACCAAGCCACAATATCGGCACTGGTATCACTGCACCAAAAAACGTTGATAAAAATTGTTCTTTAATTTATTGCTTGTTTGTTCTAGTTTTATGATGCAAGGATAGCAAGGGCCATGTTGTACTAGGACCTACAATTTTCCGAGGAATCCAAACCTCTTAAGGCCTAGAGAACCAACCCTGGACTATGGTCAGCAGTAAGTGTCTTTTTTTTTTTTCCATAGTTGGGAGTCAGACCGGGATAACTGCATGCTTGTCATTCCACCACTCAGAGCTCCACAGTAAGAACTAAATATGAATAAATGGTAAAAGATAGTTAGTTGAATTTTTATTGTGCAAGGACAGGGTAAAAGACAGGATAATGGGAATAAAATACAAAATACTAGGGAAAAAATTTACAAACAGAAAGTTAAATACTGGTAGAATATCAAAAAAAAAATCAATAGCAGTCCATCAGGAGTGTTCTTTGATGAATCTTTTTCATTTGCGATATTTAATTCTTTATGTGTAAATAAGAAAACATACATACAATGACCACAAATGCTTTAGACTGTGAACGTTACAAGTGAACATACGATTGATCTAGAACGAGGGCAAATTTTAATCCCATCTTTACAAGGATCTACAGTAAATTGATTGGTTGGTTGTATTTTTATGGTGCAAGGACAATCTACAATAAAGTGTGTTGCCACCCTTCACTTCCTTTAGAAAAAAATCAGGATATAAATGAATAGCAAGCCCACTGATAAAAGATCATTCCCGAGATAAGTAAATTT
The DNA here is from genome assembly GCA_006491805.2 of Dysdera silvatica. Classification (NCBI taxonomy): domain Eukaryota; kingdom Metazoa; phylum Arthropoda; class Arachnida; order Araneae; family Dysderidae; genus Dysdera; species Dysdera silvatica. Next base: position 168,065,369 of record QLNU02014176.1, read on the forward strand.
GAATAGAACAGCAGTTGCTCTTCTACTCTGTCCCGGAGATAGAATCTTGCATTAAAATTATGGTATGCAAAATTAATTTCGTTTATTCACTAATCACAAGACAAATCATCATGCAATGGAGTAAAATGACTTCACACAACCTCTGAAACACAATTGTCCATGTAATCGAAAGCTTACTGGGGGGTGTGTCCAACTTAGTGAGATTAAAGACCAAAATTTCAGTCACCAAAAAGTACATCAAAACCTTTTAATTATGAACCATTGTAAACAACAAGAAACACATTAAAATAAATAAAGGGGGGGGGGAAGATCTTTATTTTACTTAAATATAGATATGCAAGTGACAGAAAGTAACCAAAGGAACGAAAATTAAATTTTCACAAACTCTGTTCTATGGCACAAAGACAGGTAAGGCCATGCTGTGCTAGAACACACAGTTTTTCGAGGAATCCTAACATCCTTCAACTTGGGAATCAAACACGGAACTACGGAGTGTAGAAAAGAAACCAGAAAACACTTGCTTGGAATAAAACATTAGTTATTCACATGAAAGGCCAACATGTCACTATGTCACTGCATAGCTAGTTTATGCAAATAAAACTGCCTCAATACATTATTAAATGAACATCCATCCATCCATGCACACAAACACACATATATACGTTAAAAAAAGGTAATATACAGTACTACAGAATAATGCTAGCTAAAAGCCTTTGCCATAAATAATTAAAAAAAGGAAATATAGCTGACTACAACATACGCCCAGAAAAAAAACGGAACACTGTTAGTAGGCAAGCACTAGACTGGGGACCCCTCCCACCCCACAAAAAAAAGGGGGTATTCCAAAAAATATAGTACAGTATATGCCATACTTTGAAGAACAAACTCAGCAAAGGAACAACGAGGCAAAATACAGATAATTGCTACAATTTCTTTTACAAAAGATATTATGTGATGCTTATGTCACCTTAAAGGTTAAAGGTTAAAAATAAAATGGGAACCGATACTTGAAAAATTACTGAACACAATTTTGAATGCCCCTTCGGAATATTCTTTTAATATGTTAACCTGCTAGTGGTTGCTTTGGGTCCTGCTTGTATAATTAACTATTCTGGGAATGGCCATGAAAAGGATTAATTAAGAAAGCAAATGATAGTAATATAATACTTCACCTTCAGTAAGTAACTGCTTGAGTATAGTCTGCTTATAAAAACTCCATGTGAGGAACAAACGCTTTTGATCAATGAACTGTAAAGAAAAAAAGTTGTAATTTAAAACTAAAAAATAAACAGAAGTATTTTTGAAAGTAAGTAAGGTAAAGTACCTCTTCGGAAGACCATTTTGGAAAGATATCTAAGATTGTGTTAAGTGGTAATGGATGTTGCTTGTCTCGCCATGATTTCAGATTCAGTGCAAAATACATGTAATAGGCAAGAGTGTACAAAATAGATGAAAGAATCTAAAAAAGAAATTAAAAGGTATTTCCAGAGAAAAAATATCACCAATTATCTTTATTAATCCTATCAATTAAAAACAAAATTTTCATGTACACCTTAGATAATAATTGACACTCAGAAATAAAGTAAAACTGAACTCCATTTAACCAGTTGAATGGCCAGCTGTGTGTTTTATCAATATTTTTTACAAAAAAGCCTATATTTGTTTTCTAGATCTCAGATTTTAAGAAAAAAAAAATACAAACGCTATTCAAGAACATAATAATAAAAACAAAATATATAAGAGAAAAGCTTTTTTTTTCTTTTTTATCCACTACGACAGCTACAGCTATGACCTCATGGTGTGAGAACAAAAATTTTGGGGTCAGAGGTACTTCAATGTTGTGTTATGACACACAAATCACATCTGCAGAGTTCTACAAGGCTTCGTTGTAAACTGATTAGTGTGTTGCAGCTGACACGTAAATTCAGAGTCTTAAGAATTTTTTCTGCAGATTTCTCTCTCCAAACCAAAATACTACCATCGGTGGTTAGGTATCAAAATTTAATAGCTGCTACGAAAATAGTTAAACCCAGTACATATGGTCCCAGTGGAGGGAAGGGTAAGTAAACCACCTTACAAGAGAAAACTTAAAAAATGTCATAACCACAGCGTGTTTTTGGATAAATATTGTTTCTTTGCACCTTTACACTGAAAATTGAATTTAGAGATTCAAATATTTATCTGAAACACCCCCAAAAATCCTTTATTTTGGTTAACTGGGATTCTACTGTATATGGTGAATGATAAAATTAGATCATTCATTCTCTTAATCATTCATCCACTTTGTGCAGCCCTGTTAAAGGCATTCATGTGCAGTGGCATAGGCAGAAAGTTCATAAGGGAGGGTTATAGGCTTAATGGGAGGGGTTATAGAGCTACAACTCATATATTCCTATGTTAAATATACAAAATTTCATTGCAATGGGGTTACAACCCCCAAACTTCCGGCTATGCCTTTGTTCATGTGTACTCTCTATGAAATTTGATAGATGTAGTTTCAATAGCAGCCGAGATAAATAATGGTGAGCTGCGACACTCTCGATGTGCTTCTGATATGTTGTCATGTATAAAGACACTCATGTGTACTATCTGTCTATAAAATTTGGTAGATGTGACTTTAGTAGCATCTGAGATAAAGGCACCCCTCGATATGTCCCTGATGATAATCATTTTAAAAGAATGACCATGTATTCACTTAGATAAACGATCATTCTGATTTATGTTCAGGGAATAGGAATAACCATTCTCATTCAGTCAACGGCTCAAAAGAATAAAACCATACATTCATCAAAGTGTGAATGATTTTTCCCCATCATCACTGGGAAACAGTTGAAAAATGACACGGCATTCAGCTTATTTATATAATCCTCTACTCTCACATCGTTATGCATTACCTAAATTTTGTTCCATTATGACCCCTGCGATGGAACTGTGATTGTCATGTGAATAATCCAGGCTTGATTTCAGCAGAGGGGAGGGGGGGTGGAGCCCCAGCACCATACATGTAAAGTTATATGGGCCCGTGGGGCCCAAGCCCCTTCAATAATTTGAAATAAATTACAATTTTACATATATTGTAATGTATAAACATACAAAATATGTGCTTACCCCCAACCCCACCCAATAATTTTGAAAACTTTGCGGTGATGTTCAGCATTACCCATCTCTTTTCTATAGATCTATATGCAGTCTGGGACTTGATTCAGCAAGCAAAGGGTTTTGGACCCCTGAAAAACTATAGGTCCTGATGGCGAAGCATAATCTTGGTTGTTTTTGTGCCATGAAGCAAATCTAACTATGAGTCTGCCTCAAAATGATCATCTCCAAATGAATCAATGATTTTGTGTGGCTCTCAAACTATAACAGCAATTTGCATGAATAAGTTTAACGTATTTAAAAGCAACTCATAACATAATACAAGCATGAGTAATGCTTATATTCAGATTGCCTCATCTCTTTTTCTTTTTTTTTTTCATAAGGTTTGCTATCAAATGCTGTTTTTTGTTTTTTACCATGTAAAGACAGCTAAGATCAGACTGTAACAGGACTTGAGAGTTTTCCGAGGAATCTGAGCCTGTTGCCGAGGGAATCAAACCCTGAGCTATGGGTCTGTACAAAAACAAAATGGGGAAAAGCTGGACACATGCTACAATAAAACCCAGATTATTCACACGATTGTCAAACTCGTTAGCATTAGCCACCACAAGGCCTTGGGAAAAGACTAAAATAGCTGGTAATTAACTAAAAGGTCATGGAAGCCAACACAAAAAGGGGGGTGGGGGTGGGGTGGGAGATACCCCAGGAAAAAATGGTTGAATGGAGAAAAGGAAAGCCTAAGAAAAACAGGGGTAAAACAGTGATGAAGTTTGTTTGTTTGTGGTTTTACGGCTCAAAGACTACAATGGTCATGCTGCGCCGGGACCTACTGTTTTCCGAGGAATCCGAACCTCTTAAGGCCTAGGGAACCAAACCCCGGACTACAGTGAGCAGTGCGATCTTTATGAGATCTCTGAGTAAGCGTTCTTTGCACCGTTGGGAGTCGAACCCGGATTAATGGCGCACTAGGCGAACATGTTACCACACTGCGCCACCTCACGGCCAAAAGTGATGAAGGAAAGCTTTAGATGGAGAATAGTACATAACGATTGTTAAGGAGTTCCATGTTCTTCAAACACTGTAACGCCAAAAAATTGACATATGTCAATATAAAAGAAACATATCTATTAAAAAAAAACAGTTGGTACTAACTTGAGAACAACAAAAGGCAAAAATAGCCGAATCTGGCCACTTATACATCAAAACTACCATAGAGATGCTCTTGAAGGTATGAGACACTCCTTCAGTTATCACCTAAAAGAATCTCGCTTAAAAAATGCACATACATAGGAACTTTTTATGAGTTGTCAAAGATGATATAATTTTTATAAAATCATAATTTATAAATATGCACAATGACACAAAAAGTAAATATTAATAAAGGCATGAGAATAGTAAGCATTCTCTCAAATTATTAATTTCCAATAGTTTGTGTTTTATAGTGAACAGACATCAAAGGTCACGTTGCATTGGGTCCCATAGCTTTCTGAGGAATCTTATAATCTTTGTTGTTGTTGTTTTTTCTGGCACCATTGGGGTAGAACCTGAGTTAATAGCATGTTAAGTGAATTTTTTACCAATGCAGAGCTAAATCTGCAATCGAACAAGTTTTCAAGTTTATTACATCTATAGATAAGTGTCATGGTATGTGATAGGAAACTTTAAATGTCCTAAGTGCTCCAATATATTTACAAAAATATTTGTTTGACTACGGAGACTAAAAAATTCAAGCGTAATAATCATATAATTATACATAAAGCTATGACTATATATATATATATTGTACTAAAGCTTAAAAATTTTACAAGCTGTAATAATCATGTAAAAAAAAATTGAGACGTAAAGGTACCATACCTTCAATTTAACGAAATTAAAATTTTGTCCTACTATATACAATGGCTCTGCCAATATTTCGATGAACGTAGAAATCACAACGATATTTACACCAGCGTGATAATGTGGAATGTCATCTTGATTTGGTATCTCCAACACATGCAGCCAAATGAACCTCAACAATAATCCCGTAACTACACATACAGGAACACTAAAAAAGTAAATAATTTCAAAATGTGGTCATGTTGATAAAAAAAAAAGGTAACAATCCAATATAATACAAAGTGTTAGTTATTTCATTCAAACTGAAAAATAAATTTAATATTTCAATAACATTAATTCCCATAAAACTTAAAAGTTTCCGGATACTCAAAATTATTAAAAGAAATTCAATTTGTTTTTTAAAAAATCTTAAATTGGTAACACGATAAAGCATAATTACTTACGGCATCCATAATAAATTAATAAATTTTCTGCTGTTGTGTAGTTCGAAACCAGAGAGGCAAGATCTTCTAAACGCTTCACGACTTAAACAGTGCGTTGTAGAATAAAGTAGCATCAACCTAACACAGAAAACAGAAAAATATCAACCAAAGTGGCTTTGAGTATTAACCACATCTCTCGGCAATCATGCCATTCCTAGGAAGGGTATTGATATCCTAAAAAACATAAATATGATTAAGGCAATTGTCTCCCAGTGTGTAGTTGGCTGAATGCTTTAGTTCCAACAAAGACGTCCATGGTTCAACATCAGCCAAGGACAATGCCATTTTCCCTTTTGACGATTTACCAAATTTAAGATTGTAAATCAAATGAACTCGAGTTTGGGCAACAGAACATAAGTATCAAAGCATATGATTTAAAAAACAAATATCAAACTAACAAATAACAGAATAGCACTATGTGAGGGTATTTGTTAATTAGTGTATAATCGTCAGACTCTTTACAGCTCATCCCAAATGTACTCCATAGGGATGTGATCAAGAGTTTGTGTATATGGAGGAGAGACACTTAAACATCACTACCATTCTCCTGAAATCATGATCTAACAATCCAAGCCTTATAGCATGGCATATAATCCTGCTAGAAGTATACCCAGCCATCAAGGAAGATGATGATGCATATGAGGTGTATGCCTGATCAGTATTGATACCAAGGTGACCTTGAGCATTTACATGCTTCTCTATGGATGTATATTCTCAATATTCTTTATATATATATATTCTCCACATACAGGGTATCCCAAAAGTGATGGGTCTATTTCAAAAATTAATAAAAAAAAGAAAGAGAAACAAGACAGATGCACCGTTTGCTGCACTGTTCTTGGGAAAGCAGTAATTTTTTTATCAAACAAAATTTTAAAATTAGTCGCAAATTTCAACACCAAATGGCATTGCAGGTGATCAGCAAGAAGTTATAATGAAGCTATAGTCCATGAGATTGCCATTTTGTACTTCGTCTTCCTACTGTTAACTTGTGCTGTTCACAGAGTTTGCTATGCAAAAAATGGTATATTCCTTGGAACAATGGATACTTTTGGTGCTGGAATTCCACTGCCTGAATCATGGTGTTGTTGAAAACAAGACAAAGTTTTCAGCAGAAATTCAATGTGACCAAAGGACTGAAAAAGGATACGATAAAGGCTCTGTTTGCAAAATTTTAACGGACTGGGAATGTGAACAATAGCCATGCTCGAAAGGTCGAGCGACCACATTCGACAGTCACAGAGACCAATGCTGAGATCATCCAACAGGTGATCCAACAGCAGCCACAGATTTCTGTTCGTTGTATTGCAGCTCAGGCTAGAATACCATGAATGTCCACTCACCACATCATGCATCACAGCCTACACTTGTTTCCATACAGGATTCAGACTCGGCAACTCCTCACTGCTGCTGCCATGAATGCACGAGAGACGTTTGCGAATGGCATGCTGCAACAGCTTGATGTCGGCAATATCGATTTGGGAGACATTTGGTTTACTGGTGAAGCGTATTTTTATCTGGATGGCTTTATGAATAAACACAACCGGCGCATCTATGAAATGGAAAATCCTCATGTTGCTGTCCCATTATCCCTGCTTCCGGCAAAAGTAATGGTTTGGGCCGCCATTTCCTCCAAAGGACTCATTGGCCCATTTTTCCAACTTCAAAAGATTTCTGCAGCACATTATCTTGACATTCTGCGTGAATTTGTGGTGGTGCACAATGCCTCAGTGGTTCATGCATGAACACCTCGTGGTTCATGAAAGGTGGTGCCCGGACATATCAAAAGTCCAAAGTGTTTAATTTCCTCAACGAACATTTTGATAATCGTGTGATTGCTTTGGAATATTGCACGCATCCCGCTTCCCGTATGCATGCAATATTGCACGCATACGGGAAGCGGGATGGACTGGCCTCCCTATTCACTAGATTTGACCCCCTGTGACTTCTTTCTGTGGGGACACCTGAAAGGCCAGGTGTACTGCCACAATCCACAAACGACTTCGGAACTGGAACATTATATCTCAGCAACATATGAGGCCATTCCGGCTGAGACATTTGCACGTTTGTGCGAATTTTGTTCTCAGACTACGCCATGTTGTTACTGCAAATGGTGGATATTTTGAAAATATTGTATTTTAGTTTTCCCAGGCTGCAGCACCATCTGGTGTCGAAATTTATACCTAATTTTAAAATTTTGTCTAATAAATTTACTGCTTTCCCAAGCACAGTGCAGCAAACGGTGCATCTCTCTCACTTCCCATTCTTTTTTTATTAATTTTTCAAATAGGGCCGTCACTTTTGGGGCACCCGGTATGTGACGCTGTATGTCACAGTTATATGTCAAGGAAACCAGCTAGTGCTTGACCACTAATAGGTGTTCCCATAATGCATACATTCAGTGCATGTATGTATGAACCCAAAACCAAAATCAAACATACATACATAAGCTATTGCATGCAAAGGTGATACAAGTGCCTTTTTGTTTCATTTTGGGTTACCATCACCAAAGGGCAAGGTCAAAGACCAAAACTGGGAGGGTGCTAAAACTGATTCATTGGTGTTTAGTTTCCTAAATTTGGGGCTAAGGACTTTTTTTAAAATAGTTCATAAAAATTTTCCAGGAAGAGAGACAGCTAGAGCCCCTAGGCTACGCACTTGGAATCATCCATTAAAAGCTCTACCCTAATTGTATTTTTCGCCCAAGAAATGCAAATGTAGTTTCATTACTTCCTCAGATGATGGCACCATTGTCGAAAAAAAGCCAACTGAACAGCACATGCATGAACTTTTACCTTGACCCTTATTATCTACAACAAACCCAGACTTTTAATTTATACCACTTTTATTTTTAGCAACTGATATGTCCAATGACTGTGCCATTCTGGAAATGTCAGTTTTCATACGATCAATAAAGTTGAAATAAAACATGAAACACAATCTGTTTTCATGCATGTGACCACTTCCAACAGGCTTCAAGCTTTGGAATCGAAGCTTATATTTCTCATTAAACTGCAGGTCCAGATTATTAACCCACCTTGGCACTATGATAAACCCAAGTCCGCTTCTTCTAATACATTTTGAGCAGACTACATACATGTATATATGATGGTACTTCGAGATACCTTCATACAGAAGTTGTTTACACATTTTTAGAACGATTTTGGAGCCATTTTTTTAATGTTTAAAATGTAAAGATTATTTTTTTAAATATTCCATCTGATAACCTTGTTTTTGAACTATAAGTCTGCATCATGCTTTCCACGATAGAAGGGCTTTTTGCAACGTTTCCAGAGGTACTGCTTGCCATTGTTGTTCCACAACTTTCCAAAGTCCATCAATGGTAGTGGGTTTGCGCTTAGAGAGAGCTCTTTTCAGCGGACCAAAGGCACAATAGTTCATAGGAGAAACAACAGGGGACTTCTCAGGAATATGTTGAAACGGAATACATGCAATAGCTGTATTAATTTTCATTTTTTCAAGGAATGCAGTGGTAGTTTTCGAGGTATGACTGCTGGCTTTGTCTCATTGCAGTTTTATACTCTGAAAATTGTTGGAATAAAAAAAATGGAATTTCTTCTGTAAATATCGGATGTAAAGCATTTTCCTGATAATATGATGAGTTGATTTTAACCTTTTTTTCCACTTTTTAATTTCCCATTGTAAGAGAAACTTTCGACAATCATGAAGCCTATACTGAAGCTTTCTTTGCATTCTCGGAACCAAGTTTGGACATTTTTTTCTCCGCGCTTGTGATAGTAAATGGACCTTTTTTTTTGTTACAATTATTTAGGTAAACCCATGCTTCATCAAGGGTAACAACGTATTTCCATTTATCTCCTTCTAAGTAATTTTCATACAGGATTCTGCAACATGTCTTGCGTTGAACCACATGTCTCGACAAAAGACGGTGAAGATTATGCTTTTTAGCTTTTTTAAGTTATAAATCTTGGTTTATTATTTTATTTACTGATGCTACAAAAGTATTTAAAGAGTTTGCAATTGATTTCTGCGTCGGTGGATTTTCTCTTGTTACCAGTGATCTCACTTTAGAAATATTTGCAACAGTACATACCTTGTTCGGGTATTCATTTGGAGTCCTCTTTTTATGTAGAAGTTTCGATTGACGGTCTTTCCCTTTTCTATTAATAATGTTGCTTATTTTGCACTTAGAAATCTTTATACCATGCGTTTCACAACGTTTTTAATAGTGGAATAAGAATATTTCTCTTCGGAAAGCGCAAAAACGTATTCTTCGATCCACGGCTTGTTTACAGGCGCCATTTTAAATGAAAAATGAATTTAAAAGTAGCAGACGATAATCTTAATTTGAAATAACATGTTGCCAGATCCATTTTCCCACAAAATATTTTCATTTTTTAATCCTCTATTGAAATCGTTCTAAAAATGTGTAAACACCCTCTGTACTACAGTGTATAAACAACGGTTGTTAATAATATATATATATCTCCCATAGGATAAATATATTGAAGTTGAAAGTTGCAGAAAATAAAATGGTGTATAGAAATTTTCTATGGATATGTATTGTGTAGCATATTACATTTAGAGGTATATTTCCTAAGCAATTTACGTCTTTTTGTAAAAAAGTGAAAATTAATCGCATTGCATATAAGTTCACCTTGATAATTAAAAACAAGAATTAGTGAGAAAAAATGTACAGAATATGCATTTATATTTGTGTAATGCTTTCTAATATTTTGGTACAAAATAAATGTCGATGATGCTTCATCACAAAAGCATTCATGGTTAAGAATGACACAAAATACATTGTCCGGAACATTTTCAGTATATTGAAAACGCCAAGGGTTTATATGTTTGACAAATAAAAAGAACTTTAAAAAAATTCAATATATAAAAAGTTTTTTATGTGTAGAAATAGTTTTTCTGTGTACTGACCAAGGTGATTCAACAAAAGGATTCAAAAAATGTGCGTGTCAAAGTGATTCAACAAAAGGGCCAAGGATTCACAAAAACTTTGATATATAAAGTTTTTCGATATATGGAAATTCTGCTGTATGTAACTTATGTGGATCAAGTAATAATTAAAAGCACATGGAAGTTGTTAACTCTGAAACTAAGTGCTAGATTGAAAAAACAGTTTCTACAAAAATTGTTTATTTTTTATGAGGAAGAAAAATAAAAAATATAGGTTTCTCTTTAAAAAAGTTTGATCTTCAAATGACCTTGAAAACAACTCCTAAGTAAAACACAGATAATGAAAAAAACACCTTCCCCTTTCCGGCGAAGAAACTTTTAAAATATTTTTTGCAAAACACTTATTTTTTTTAGATATTTTACATCATCAAGTTAAATGATATACCCTTTATATATAAACACACAAGATCTATTATAATAACTATCACCAAATTTAATATCAATATACTAATCAAAATTAATAAAAATATTAATATCAATATAATCACCAAAATAAATAAATTACAAATAAAGGATTAATCTTTTAAACAATATCAAGTTATATTCACCTGACATTAATTATGCCAAGGGCATCTTTCATAATGAAGCGAAGAAGTATGGCATTGGAAACGAAAGAAATAATTCTCACAAAAACCTTAAAAGAAAAAATTACTTGTTAGTTATAGAAACTTTTAAAAGGTAATTCCAAACCCATGGAGCAACCTAAGTTTATTTGTAGAATAGCAAATGTGTCTTTTTAGCAGGTTTTGCATAGTTGCATAAAAAAAAAGGAAATCTAAAAAGTTTATATCACAAAACTGGTCAATATATAAATAGACCATATATGGAGTAAGCCATTACATGAAATTTCAGAAAGAGTGACTAGCAAAAAAAAGGTAGGGGAATTGATAAAAAATACAGAAAACTTTCGGATACTGCCTTATTTGGGATATTATAATTTAAACTTTTTTAGGGGAGGAGGGATTAACCCCCCATATCTCTCTCTCTCTCTCTCTCCTTATGCATAGCACTGCCATGAAAAAATATAAATATATATACATATAAAAAGCGTTATAATTAAAGTTTCCTTGTTTAGAGCAATCTACAACATGAACTATTAAACAGAATAATACCAAAATATTTACACATACTACTCAAGGGATGAGATGAAGGATTCAGTAAAAAATTTTAATTCTAAAAATTCGCTGATGGTGAAAATATGGAGTTCCAAAACAGGAAATACGTGAAAAAAGAGTAAAAAAATGAATAACCACAACAAATCTAAAATGAAATTTTCATTTTTAAGTTTGTTCTTTGCAAAATATGAAAGAAATTTAAATAAATTGCCTTAAAACCTCTATTTTTAAAATAAAGAGAACAGGCGTAAAAATAATGCCCTTTCATGGAAAATTCTTTTGGGGAAAAAAAGCCTATTTACACTTCAATGAAATAACCAATATCCAAAACTGCCGAATATACGTAGGTTTTAGAAACCCCAAATATTATTGACCAAATCTCTTTGCATTCATCAAAAAAAAAACTATGTGGTGTGATTTCACAACAAATTTCGTTCTTCGGAAACACTATTTTGAGGAATTACCGTCAGCAGCTACTATAGCTTATTCTGCCACAGCACAAAGGTACCTTCGGATGCTATTTCACAATTGCAGGAAAGAGAGTGCATGAAAATGGATGAAATAATTTTAACGCAAGAGGAGATTCCACCTCGTATTGCATGACCAGTGCAACAGCTGTAATGCCGACATTTCACCAAAGAAAGAATGTTTAATCGATTACCTGATCTTACACCAATTAATTTTGGGCAATGGGTCACATCAAAGCTGATGTTTATTAGGGAAGTGTCCTTTACCTGGCTATTTTAAAGAACAACATAATACGGCATATGCAGAATATTTCTCCAGAAACATTGTGTTCTTCAGTAGAACATGCTGTATATCGAATACAATATCTAGCCCAAAACAATGGCAACCAAGTAGGAATTCAACTTCAATGTCAGAGACACTGTGACTAAACATTGAACGAGTTGGGAAACCATTTCTCACGGTAATTTATGCAAGTTTCTTTCGGTTTTTACAACAAGCACATTTAAAAATGAAATTTTCATTTTAGATTTATCTTAACTACTCATTTTTCATACTTTTTTTTTTTATTTCCAGTTTTGAAGCACAATATTCCCCTCCCCTGCTAGCAAATTCTGCAATTCATTTTTTTTCTGAATCCTTTTCCTCATCCCTTAAGTAGTGTGTACAAAAATTTTGGTGTCATTTTGCTTTCGTTTGTGTTCACATTCTAACATTCTCAGCCCGAAACAAAATGGTGATGCTTTCAAACCTTCTTTGGGAGGAGATAACAGAAGGGCAGATCCAAGGCAAGGAGATACCCCCTCCCCTCTCAATGAACCAGGATTATATCATAGAAAATGAAATTAAAGTGTCAAACTTCCTACTAAATAGGGATTGGAGACAATCTTACCTCCCACATTGGAAGATTTCTGGTCTTAGGAGATGAAGCTATCTTTAGCAGTGAGATAATCAGCACTCAAACTTTCTTGAATATTAACCTCCAAAATCTAAGCGTTACTTAGCAAGTTCCTTTGCATTCACCAAAAACCGCAGTGTGGTTACATTGAATTTCATCACCCGGGCCACTACTTTTGAAAAATACAATATATTATCCAATTCTGTTACAGTATAAAATAATTTTCACGTGCTAGATAACTGTAATTCTACAACTGCAGTAAACAAGCTCCTAGAGCATGAAATTTTCAAGCAAGATAGGTTCTCCCTTATTACTTTAGTGGTATGCAATAACTTTTACAGTACTTCACTTAAAAGAAAAATAGAGCATATTTATTTGTACTCCCTCCCCATATATTTCCTGTTATACAATTACCATATTTTGCTCTATTGGTAGATATACTTTTGGGAAATTGTGAAATCAATCACCCTATCCCTTGAATAAATCTATACAACTATTTAGTGACAGGATGTTTCGAGGTTAATTTTAAACCTATGGGCATCCTGGCATGGATTAGCAACTTTAGTCCCTCGCGATTTCGGAAGATTTTCACAGATGCTGTGAGCATTATACCCTATAAAAGTGGCCAAAGGTACACTGAAGGATTTCTCTAAACTTGTCTCTTTTTAAAGAGATTTTCTACTATCTATTGGATCAATTAAAATTTAAGCTTGACTTTAGTTTGGCGCTCTCATCGAAACAGGGCTAAACATGCTATATAGATTTGAGTGATAGCTGTATTAAGTCGGTAACAGATAGTTAACGTCAATTTATACCTGTTTAGTGAAGGTTAACTTGATGTTCATAAATATATATATTTAATTTTTTTTTATAATTACAAACTTTCATCTAGTGTCATAATTATAAAACCCGTATTATGTTTCGGTATTCAAAATTATAAGTTAATGACCGGCAGTGAGGAAATCTTGCAAAATAATGTTACTCATTAGCAGACTTAACGGCTTCACTGCAGCACTTCAACTTCATGACTCATTTATGCAATTTTAGGCAGAAACAAAAATTTGCAGAAAAATAAAATTCGAGAAAAAACACTTTGGTAGCAAATTTTGCAATATACACAAACGTGTAGGTAAGTAGCTTAGAAGCGTTACCAATATGTGCTGCAATCAATTTCAAAATGTTTCATTTCGGCAACATTTTGAGACAAACCAATAGTTAAAATGGAATGCGTTTTCGAGCCAATAGCAAAGCCGACAGATGTCGCACCATAGATATATGGAATATTTTTTAATTTGAAGAAATTATAACTAGGGACGTGGACAGGATTTACACCAGCAGGTCGTGCTTATGGTTTTAACGATGACCCTTGGTAAAAAACAGATTTTAGAGGACATCCAAGATATTTAGACATAACCCAATGGTAAAAGACCGATTAGTGTTTATCATTGCAAATAAAATTCTCCCTTTTCTGGTGCCTGAGCTGAAGATGAAAGAGAACAATAATGAAGTTATAATTAAAAATAATAGATAACATTAAGTAAAAATAATAATCATTATAATTTATTGACCACCATAATCATTATAACAATTAATGAAAAATTAACTCTCAATGAACGTAGACACAATTACAAAGTATAAATTCATTTTTTCTACCTTTTCGTGCGACGAAAATATACCCAGGAGCGGAAGCCACGAGTCTCTGCAGTGACTATATACCTACTACAATAAACATGATAATGTACATATTAAGCCAATGCAGCTGGCATAACGTTATTTAATAATAACACATGTATTTATTTTGATAACCATTTAGAACAAGTTGTCCAACCTTTTTGGTAGCAGGCCATAAAAATTTTCACTGTTCTTGCGGGCCAGATGTTTCGTAAAGATTTTCCTGTAATTTGTTTATCACCTTCGATATGGAAAGGGTCAACCATGTTGTCTCCGCAGTTTTCTGAGCAAACAATCTAAAATGCTTGGATTTTTTATTCCAAGCAATTTGTTGAAAATATGGCAATCACACGCAAAAGTCAATTGATCAAAATATTCTGTCAAAAGTATATAAGGCAACTAAAAAACTGATTTTCTTGGTACTTGCACTACATTTTTGTCGACCTGGGTGGCCACAGATCGCCCGCACCTAAACACGGCCCTGACTCTGGGAAGTTTAGCGGGTGGAACCCCCCCTCCCACCACCAATCCTTCCCATTGCCCAACACTTTGCAAGAACTAAAAGCCAACGGATACCTAGAAAGCATCCACTCACAGGCCCACTCTCATCTCTACGGGGTTCATTTCGCCGACAATCACTTCACCTCTTCGGCCACGTCATTTCGCGCAATCAGGTCGTTTCGTTGACATGTCATTAGGCAGACAATTTATTACATTGTTGCCGGTTCTGCAATTTGTAAACTATTGAATATTAATTTCTTGACAACCAATATAATATGCTTAATTATGCCTAAATAATAATGAAATGCAAATTAGCTAAAAGATAATTATAGGCGTATTAAGACAAGATACAAAACAAATGAAAAAGTTTTGTGCGCCCATACGGTACTAAACTACTTTCTAGAAAAATAATTGTTAATCGTCGTTTGAACAACGGTAATGACTTTTATCTTCGTACGATTTACAATAACAGCTAACATCTTTTCAGGGACTTTCGACATTAATCGTATTTCTTTCACATTTGGATCGAAATCCATAATTTGTTGTTGTTTAACAGTTTCTAAATTTAGAATTATATGCTCGAGTTTAGTATCAAAGTAATGAATTTACATCGTTTCATTGGATTTCACTGGCATATCACTTCTCAAACAACAATGTCAATCAATCAACGTTTATTGGCGTAGTGATACCAACGCCGATGTTATGGCGTGATTAGATGGTGAAACGTTCGAAAGAAAATAAATATTTCTGCGTTCGGTGGGACCTGAACCCACGACCTTCCACTCGAACACCGAAATATTCATTTTCTTTAAACGTTCATCTAATCCCTCATATCGTTAATCATCACCCTTATGGTTCGATGATAATGATGTTAATTAATCGATTGGTGTGATTTATATAAAAACACCACTTCTCCCTTTT
Organism: Dysdera silvatica; assembly: GCA_006491805.2. Lineage (NCBI taxonomy): Eukaryota > Metazoa > Arthropoda > Arachnida > Araneae > Dysderidae > Dysdera > Dysdera silvatica. The sequence continues at coordinate 168,081,310 of QLNU02014176.1, forward strand.
GAACATGGCGGAAGTACGGAGCGAGCGTGAAACGCGGCTGAAGACACAACTTTTACCTTGGCTTTGTGGGCGAAGTATGTGTTGCAAATGAAAAAAAAAAGTTACCAACTCCAAGGCATTAAAAGTTTCAGACTGGCAGCATAAGAAAACCCTAAATCCAACGGAAAACCGCTATATTTGAAATGGCCTTTTTCTTAGCTTCACCGCGACCACTAATCGAAATTTTAATGCGTACATAGAGAGATGTGAATGTTTGGAATCGGGATGAATTGAAACAGCGGCGTGTCAAAACGCATATCAGGGGATACCTGTACTTATTTCTAGATATGACAAACTTATTAAAATCTGCTTGTTGATTGAAATGAGAAGTGTTGGTATATAATTGCAGTTACAGTTAGACCATAGAAAATCAATTTAAACAGAAATATAATACTATTGTTTAAACCACTAACCACTTTCATGATGTAAGACAGATCTTGCATCACTGACTGCGCCTATCAATTAACTTTTAGAAAACTTGCTCGGTTAAAAAACTTCTAAAATTGTCTGTGTTTTGACGCGAATGCGTCTATGGAAATCACTAATACGGATAACTATCAGAAATTGTAATGTAACGTTTGTTGAGTATAGCAAAACCCCATACGCCAGAAAGTTCGTAAGGTGGGGTTATGAAGCTCCAATGGGGGGTTACAGACCTGCAATTCACATATATTCTTATTTTAAATATACAAAATTTCATTGTAATGGGAGTTACAAACCCCATCATACACCCTTGGCCAATACGCCAATGCCAAAACCACTGAATAACTCGAAACTACGGGTCGACTGGAATGATTTTTGCAATAATTCTAACTGGTATATAGCGGCGAACTGAAGAATAATGGAGGGTGCCTAAGGTAGTCTAGCAGAGGATGTGTCGCCAGTTTTCTGCCATGTTACTAGTCTTAGCAGATATAAACATATTTCATGTAAACTATTCTCCTGGCAAAAATGAAACAAAATCGCATGCTTCATTTCGGCCTTGCGGTATTCATGAGACCAACAACATGGCGGCAAATGGTGACATTTTCCAAACAAATCTTCCCTCTATTAGCTTCTTTTATACTCCTTTGGTATATGGTCACATTCCGCCAAATCATGCTCTTTCGCTGCATGCACAGTATGCAAGGCAGAGCTCAATGCAAAAGTTTTGGGCTTCCGCAAAAATTTATAAGAATTACTGGCTCATGGCTCTGGACTAACTTTCGCCGAAGTGACTTTAAGGGATATTTAATGGTGTCAAGGGTTAAATTCACTGCAAGGTGATTAAGGGCGATAACAATATGAACATTTTCGTCAAATGTGGAGGACAAAGCATAACAACCACTCCAAAATACATTGACCGATTTGTAGATACGTGCTTCTAATTACATATAATTTAATTTAGATAAACATATCGTACATAAAATTTGTTTGGTAATATATATAATGAGGAGCAATTTTGTAGTTAATAAAATATGCAGGAGAATTAAAAATATCAACATAGGAGTCGAAAAGAATCTGGAAAAATTAGCTTATGAGGAGAACACCGGGAAATATGAGGAGTTGGTAACCCGACATGACTCTAACAGCTACGGCACTAATTTTTATCTCCAAGCGACGAATCCCCGATTAGATCTACGTATTTCCATGTTCAAACAGAACATTGGCAACTTTAATGCTTGAAAAAAATGTAAAACAAGAAAATAAAATTGCAAAATTTCCAAATATCAATCAGTGCTGAATGTCAATATGAAATATATAGAATGTATATAATAGAAAAGAGCGTCTCGGTAGCAATCAGAACATACCAATTTTCCAGTGGATTCGGGATTAACCTGTGGCTAGCCTTAATCAACTAGCTCATCAACTTAAAACCAACTTTATTGATTCGGCTAGAATTTTTAGGTGCAAGTTAAAGGAGAAAATCTTCAAAAATCTTTTTAGCAACTTACTCCCGGAATTGGATAATAGGAGCAAGAGGCATAAAACGCAAATATGCATACTTCGGCGGCGAGGTCAACCACGGTTTTAGGTAACAATAAATGTATCGATCCATTTCTGAATTGCGTTGGATTGAGAACATATTTAAAGATTTGGTTCCTCGACTTCATGCATTCTATCACTGTCACCACCTTTTTAATTATTGTTGAAGAATTACGAAATTTTATTTTTAGACTAAATATGCGTGAAAAACATTTAGATTTGTTACCAAAAATTAAATATGAGCCTACATATAGAAACTATCATTAAATTAATTATTGAAAAATAAATATAATTAAAAATCGCTGCGCAAAAAGCTCTTTCACCCGTATCGTTTAGGTACAAAACTTATAAGTGGTTAAAATGTGGTGCTTACCAATAAATGGAGCCTCCTCCTCCTCCTTAAAATTTAGATGCCGTGTAAGGAAACATATAAAATAGCAAATGAAACAGGGAGGAGAAAACATAAAAAAATGAAACTTTTTTAATTCTTAGCAGAAATATTTAATGCATTCTTATTGGACGTTACAGTGGGGCCCTTTTTCGTCTTTTTTTTTTTTTTTTTTTTTTTTTAGTAGCAAATCTTCAGTAGATGTCTTCAAAGTTCGATTATCTGGCAAGTTAGCACTCCATCGACAAAGTATTGTGTCCATTCATTCTTAATTATTCGATTGTAAATCAGAAAATAGTGTTCATTTGGCTGGAGTGATCTCTCTCTCTCTTTCTCTCTGCCTCTGCTTCTACCTCTGGAGGGTGCAAAATAGATACCAAAGCAATGCAAACATTCGAGACAGATTATCCAGCTTTAATTCGCTGCTCTTTTCAATAGCTGCAAGACTTTATCCGTGTTTTTCCAAATTAGCATAATTATTGGACTTTAAATGTTACACTTCATCAATAATGCCCATATTTATATATATCTTCAGAGAAGTTTTTAAGCAAAATTCTACATGTCTCAACTATAAAGGTTGCTGATTCAAACAGCTCCATAGAACATTTAAATATTTACATTTGAGTTTTACTTCATCAAATCGCTCCAGTTAATTCCTAAAATAATAGAATTAATAAGTATGTAAAAGGCAATATATTTAAAATCCCTCTCTTCTTCTTGGGACTCAATTACGTCAGTTGGAAATCTGAAGAATTTCCATTTTATGATTTCTTCATAGAAAACCTCACCAGATATAAATTTTGTTAAATAGTTCGCATATTATACAGAGATATATTAAAATCGTCTATTTTCATCTGTTCTTAGGTAGAATGTTTACATTTCTCTGTAGGGGGTTGTTGACTTTCCAAACTATTTAATAATAATAATTTAATTGTTTATTAGTGCTTTTAATTTTATTAGTATTAAATATATTGTACAAAGTTAGGAGACTAACTGCGCTAGTGTTTTCTGCAACTTTCGTATTATCATGGTTTTTAATGAATCCTTTAATGCTGAAGCGTTTTCAGCATTAAAATCATTAAACTTTGTTCAAGTGGATACGATTATTTACATAAGGCAATATGATTCACAATCTATTATTCAAATTCATTGTTTAGGCAGCAAGGGTAAAACTCTGGCATCCTTTAACAAAGCCTTGCTTCTCTATAAAAATTCAATAAGCATTCAGTTGCCACGTGGGGAGGGCTTGTACTTGTCACTGATTTTGATGCTGTGTAATATAACGCGATGCAATATAATCTATAATTCTTCTCTTTGTTTTTGCAAATTTCAAATATGATGGTCGTTAATAAATGTCATCTAATGAAAACATTTTCAACATTAAAAGTACAATAAATATTAAAATGTCGGGGGAGGAAGGAGGGAGGAGAAGAAAAAGAATTAGTGTAAATTGGTAGTAAACTTATAATTATTAAGTGAAGGTTTATGACAACTTCCAAGTTCTTATCTGCGATATCTTCGGCTTTGTTTTTCTTTTAGGGTAAGAATTTTCAAGCTCATTTGTGTTATCGCACTTGTGAGGATTAACCCACATCATTGCTGAAGAACAAATAACGATAAGCCTTTGGCATCATAAATATGCAACAAAGAACTAAACTGTTTTACGACTTCGTTTAATAACATTAATTACCCGCATAATTTAACTGTCGCGCCAATTTCTGAAATTTTCCACAAACTTAGTGAAAATCAATTACAAAAAAAAAAAAAAAATAGCTAAACTCAGTGTTATAGTTGAGCCTGGTGAATGTAGCTAGGACTGGGCGGCAGTGGGAAGAATTACTGGAAATGATTAACTAAGGTCTGAAATTTCTGTAATTATTGATAATTGTATACTGATCCTCTTATTTTGTCTAAAGAAAAGTACGTCAAGATTCTCAAACTAATTTACAAGCGTTAAGCTTCTTAACACAGAGGCGCGATCACTGGCGCACCCACGTAGAATCAGAGAGTGCGTTTGCCAATGGGCACGTTGGGCACTGCCCGAGGCGCAAAATTCTGGGGAAAACGCAGGGGCAGCGGATTTTTTTATTTTATTTAATTGCAAATTATTTATCATTAGAATTCTGTTAATCAACTCTGCCGAGAAGGCGCCCTCCACCCCTTTATTCTAATCTGACATTCCGAAAAAGTGCGTAAAACAACCTTGCCCCCAGGCCGGATCCGGGCGGGGCATGCGCCCCCTGAGAATAAATTTACATTAAAAATTATTATTTTCAAGTAAAATATTTAAAACTAAACTTACAAGTGAATTTTCAAGCTTTGCGCCCTCTCTGAAATTCTATTCTGCATCCGCCCTTTCCCTGCCCTAATATTAAAAGTAAAAAAAAATCGTTGTCAAAGAAACTACATTACGTCAGTCAAAAGTAAGTTTTACTCTTCCAAAGGCAAAGGGTGAATTGAGGAAAATACTAGAACGACATTTAGCACATCAAAGTACCATTTAAAAACTACTTTTAGACGTAATCCCCTCTTTTATCTAAACGTTTGTCAGGCGTGGTGCTTGTTTTCCATTGCCTTGTGCGAAAAATTCCGTCCAATTTGGGATATCCATTATTGTTAGGTTACAGCTTTCACCTCTGATCAAATGATTACTTCTCTTTGCAAGTTCTTGTTACATGGTACCGAAGACTTGGAAATCACATAGTGCCATGTCTGGACTATAAGGAGTGTGTGGTTCTATACTTCCACTTAAATTTTCAGATAGAATGTCCTTCTCTGGGTCTCGAATGTGGTTTTGCATTGCCGTAGGAGCGTATTTTGAAGTTTCCGCAATCGCTTCAAGGTTTCACACAGAGCTGGGCAAAATACTTAGAAATATGTATTTTCGATACAAAATACATAGAAATATGTATTTTCGATACAAAATGCAAAATGTATTTTAAAATACTTTTCGAAAATACAAATTACATTTGCCATTGGTCATTTTTAACTTGTCGTTAATACACTTGGGCAGACTAAGTTTGGCTTATTAATTTCATTATCTTAACCATATCATCATGATTTCATAATAATATGTAATCACGTAATTCCATAATAATATGTAACCACGTAATTCCATAATAATATGTAATCGCGTAATTCCATAATAATATGTAATCACATAACTCCATAATAATATGTAATCACGTAATTCCATAATAATATGTAATCACGTAATTCCATAATATGTCAACATAATTTCATATGTCACCATAATTTCATGTCATCATAAACGCATATGTCACAATCATTTCACATTGTTTGAAAATTCACAATTACAATTGAAAAAATATTTGATAAGAAATGAAATCGATTTTTTTCGTTCTTGCCGCCATAAGACTAGTTCCGTATTTCCCTATAAACTATACTAGATTATAGTCTAGGGCGGCAAAATTTGAGACGCGGTATCAAATTATAAAACTTTTTTTTTTTTGCTAGTATATTTTCTAAAATGACAGTAAATATTTATTTGGTATGGGCGGCATTTTATCATTCTGCTTGGGGCGGCAAAACCACGAGACGGTATCAGATATAAAAAAATAAACAGTGAATAACAGTATATGATATAACAAAATAATACCATATGATGATATAATCAGATGTTTTACCGAGAAGACAGCTAGACGTCATGCTTGCCATGTAAATTCCAGTGCTTGATAGGCCCTTGTATTTTTGCCAAATTTAAAATATATTTCTATAAAACTGAATTGGATTTATCATATACCAAAAAGAAGTAACACCTCAAAATAAGTTAATATTGTCTAACGTTTATGTTTTAATTTGTGAGTTAGTTTTTTCTCATCTTTTCTGTACACACAAAAGTTTTTGGCGTATATTGAATGTAACGATTTTATATGCCTGCCACTGATTTGGAGGGAGAGGGCGGGTAGGAAGGGGCGGCCAATAAAAGTAGCGTAGGGGCAGCAAAATGGTAAATCCGCCCCTGCATAGGACTAACTAATGCGCTATATAATGTATAATTAGTTTTGTGAATATATATATATCTGGTGATGAATTTAAGGTTACGAGCACTCTGAGAAGGGAGACAATAATAGCAGAACGATTTAAGTTTGAAGTAGGGAGGGAGAGCAGAGAGCCCCTTGATCTAACAAGCATTTAAAAGCAAAAAGCCTAACTTTTTGCCCCTGATTAAAATAGTAAAAAATAAATTCATTCAAAAAATAATCATTTCGAAATAAATTGAAAAAGCGTAGCGAAATACAGAATAAAGTATAACAATATTCATCAGTGATATTTATGTCAAAGTTAGTACTGTAGTGGCTCAGAAAAACTGTATTATAGATAAATATATTTAAAACAAGCGCACAAAGCGATGAGGAAGTCCAATGGCGCATTTATAAATTGCCGCCCTTAGGCACAGCCTGTACTGCCGCCCCCTCCCTCCTTTACAAAGAAAAGAATATTTGTAAAAAAGAAAGTATATCATACTCTTAGCGTTTCGTATGTAACGGCTATTTTTCATATAATTATTCAAATTAATAAGATACAACTCAAAATTATTGCTACCATATTCGCCAACTTCGTAGATTCCAGACAATTTTTGAATAGCTTTCGAGGCAGTTGAGGAGCGAAACGACAGAATTTATTTATTTCTGTTGCTACGACGAGGGAGGGCATGGGCGTAACTATAGCTTCGAAGTGCAGGGGCTAACTTTTTTCTAGTGCGTGGGCTAAACCATATACCTCAACGCTTAGAAGAAATTTTCTTGGGGGTTAGCCCCCTAGTTACGCCAATGGAGGGGGCGCCAAAAATCGTTGTGCCCAGGGCGCCAAAAATCGTTGTGCCCAGGGCGCCTCACACCCTAAATCCGGCCCCGCAGCCAAGGGGCCGCACCCCTTGGGCTAACAAAGCGAAAAATTATTACGCCAACAGACACTGAAATTATTATTTTTTTTTAAGTAGTAAAATTGAAAGTAATGACGATCCCAGCAACATTTCCCTGAACTCTGGTGACATTGATGAGACTGCTGTTGAGGCAAAACGAAAACTTTCTTAACAATCTCACCCTGACTCGTTGATTTAAAAGATATTGTAGATCTAAGTATTGAAGAAATACAGTAATTTCATTCAGTTAAAAATAATATTTTATTATAAGCTTTAAATATTTAGGGTAATTGATTAATACGCCAAAAGATCAAATGAAAATACAACGTTAAAGCAATTTATAAACCTTTTTGACGGAGCCTCCGAAAATTACATGTGCACACTTTGATGATGAATGGAAGACTGATTATTATTATTTTAGTAATCGGAATGCAGTTGCATACCGTTGCCAAATACAAAAAATGAAATTATAAGAATGAAATATATGTTTCCAGACACGGAAAGTGAAATTACGTGTATTTGGAAAACATCATATAAAGGGAACAATTTAGCATGTTGTCAATTTTAGAAGCTCTAATTATTATATTTACGTTTCTTGGTGTTTTAAGTGGCAACGAAAAAGGAAACTTGTAAACTGAACAGGCAGCATTTCTATTATGGAAGCTCACAAAACTGTTTAACAACAAGAAATAATCTGTTGATGAAACGACGTTAGCAATTAAATAATCCGCTAACTAAGGACACTCTAATCATTCAATTCCAGTAAAATGATCTAATGAAAAAATAACCCTGTCGATGCAGTATTCTCGATGAAATTGAATACAGTACTTTACTTACCGTCACCGATTAATAATAGATTGTCATCAATCAAGGACGGAGCAATTCAAAAACTATGAGGGCCCAAGCAGCTTCAAAAAAGATTAAGTGATTCAGCTTCAAGGAGAACAATGTGCTTAGTCATCCAATGGGGGGTTGCCTTGAGCCCCCAAGCCCCTCCCTTTCCCACGCCATTAGTCTGGTGAAGAAGTTCCTTAATTAACCAAGCAACATGCGTGGGGCGGGAACTCAGGGAAACATTCGTTCCTGGATTGAATTGGAGCAAGCATATCCAAACATATTGCTACCATTTCATATGTATTATCAGGTGCGATCTTTAGCCCTTCTGTATTATATGTCCAGTCTGGACCAAACTAACTGAATATAATATGACCGTAACATGATTAACATAAAGGTCTCACTTATTAAACTGTCTGACTCGGGCTTTCTGGACTCATTGCTCCATAAAAGGCCATGACTTCACCCAGGGGCAAAAATATAAAACACATATTTTTTTCGTCATAAATTGCTTTTACAGGACCTAATGAATATGAATTTACAATTTTTCTCAAATGCGTTTACAAAAACTCACTCTAGAACTTAATAAGTAAAGCTATTTTGGTTGTAATTACCAGTATCGAGACAATCGCTTTTACGCTTCTCTTATGGGGGAAAAAATAAATTTTATTATAACACCAGTTTTTCTTAGAGAGGAGCCAAAAAAATTATTCAGAGGCCAAGAAGGTTCTGGACCTAAGGCATTAGAACCTGCTTAGTATATATTATACTTGTTCTATATCTTGCTTTATCTGTATCATAATTGTTTACCATTATTTTTCATATCATACTTTCTTATATCATACTTTCCATATTATAGAAAATAATCATATAAGCACCCTTCCTAATTTTCTTTCGTCCAATAATTTCCAGCTTTAACCAAATTTAACAGCAAGTACTCTACCGAATCAGGTACGCCCACAGTTTTTGTCAACTTCCTATAAGATTCATTTAAAAATGGTGGGTAAAAAGAGGGTACAAAATTTTTCATTTTTATAAATACATATATTTATATATTAACTATAGTTAGACTGCTTAACTTAGAACTAAAATATAAAATAATCTTAAAAATTAAATTATAACCCAAAAATCTCAACTTCTTGTAAACCCAGACTTTTTTAAATTTTGAGCTTTTGTGAATAAGAGCATATTTGCTTACTACAATTGCATAGAGATAATATGATACCATTTTGAAATGGCTTATGTGCTCTTTTAGGTGAATAACGCATGCATTATTTCGTATAGAACAAGTCAACAAATTTTTCGTGTTTGTATTTTCTTTTCCTGTTTAAATTTTCTTGTTAAAATTATTGCCCGAAAATTCAGAAAATCCGGCTTCAGTTTGTATTTTTTTTTTTGGACTTTTAATGTACTTCGACCAAAATTGAGCGTTTAACACAGTCATGGGCGTAGAGATATTGGCCCATGGGGCCCGAGCCCCCCTCCTTCAATAATTTGAAATAAATTGCAATTTTACATATACTGTAATGTAAAAATGTACGAAATATGTGGTTGCCCCCCCTCCCAATAATTTTGAAAACTCTACGCTTATGAACACAGGGTTGTCCAACATACGGTCTGCCGACAACTATTTGGAATCAAAAATTCCCTAAAAAAAATGTTAGACTTTTTTTTTTCAGAAATAAGGAAAATTTGCTGGAACAGCATGGGTGACCCCCTTCTATATCGCAAGTGAACAAACAAATAAATGAAAGAAACTATGAAGGGAGGCTCTTAAGTCTAAGGTTTTTTTATCTAAAGGAAATCGCTGGCCCGCTAGACCCGTGACAATTTTTTAAGTTGCCCACTGTCCAAACAGCTTGGCAACCCAGATTTAACAACTACAGTATTATATAAAAAAAAACTGTATTTAATTACTTTGATACTACTAATAATGACTTTACGAACTATTATGTTGGCAAAAGTAATAAAACTTGCCACAAGAGACTCAAATCATTATTGACAGATGTCAATCACGGGCAGATGTCAGACATGTTTTTGTTTTCTTTGTATTCCTCGGTTATATTGAATTGCTTATTAATAGAGATTTTCAATGAATTTAATTAACAAGCCCGGTTTTAACACCTGCCCCCATCGGAAAAAAGATGATAGGGGCAAAAAAACTAAAAGAATGTGATGCGTGTATGCAGATATCTAGCGACGAATGCGATAGACATCGTTTAATATCCCACACCGAACTTTAGCATGAATGTCAAGAACTTTTTTGTCTTGGGTTCACTGTGCATTTTGTGCACACTTTCTATGCAAGAAGTGCAAGAGCTAAATGAAGATTATGACGCACAAAATAATTTACCAAATATTGTAAGTTGGTCAGTGCTTGTTAATTGGTCTGTGTGTGTGTGTGTGTATATATGATGATTAATATTCGATATAATATATGTCTCTATTTTGAGAAATTAGATATTTTGGTTTTATTTCGTACTTAGGATACCATTCCTGCACTTAATCCTGACAAAACGGAGGATGGAAATATTTTATTAGAAGGAGATATGGCTGTTCCCCTGAAAGGACAAGAAACTAAAGGCGTCATCAATGTGGCAACGTTGTGGCCAAATGGACAAATTTCATACAATTTCCATTCATGTAAGTCAACATTTATATTTTTGTACAGTATATTGTTTAGTATTGCTGCAAGATACTACTATACAAGTTACGCAATTGTCTGTCTTACAAAACACTAGAATATGAATGCAGCTAGCATCAAGAAGTTGTTTTTTCTACCGATTTGTATTTGAGGTTTCGCTTTTCTAAGCAGCGGGAAGTTTAGATCTCCTTATAAATTACAAAGTAGCAAGATCTTAAAATTACGGCCACACCATAAACTCTCTTTTTTTTTCAATTCCTTTATTTTTAATACAGACAATAAGTACAGACAATAAGTGCTAATAATAAACTAATGCCTTTTTACAACCTTGGTAAATCATATCCTTCATAATGAATATAAATGTGATTTTTCCAAATATTTGTTACTGGCTAATTATATTTCTCCTTGTAAAGATCATTCGCTGAAATTACAATTATTATTATTAAACTCTCTTACAGGTATCCCTCAACTTAGCGATTAATTGGTTCCAAGAAATAATCACGAAACGCGAATACGCGAATTCATTTTAACATGGGCGAGATAGGGATTAGTTCCAAGAAAAACCGCGTAAATGGCCACCGAAATGGAAATTTTAGCATTTTTTAATTTTTTTAAATCGCGTTATGGCTAAAACGCGTAAAGTGAGATTGCGTAAAGCGAGGGATACCTGTACTAATATTCAGACATGTAGAATTTGCAAAAATATTGGAGGTGGCGGGGGGGGGAGCAAATATGTATTATATACATTTTATTTTACAATATATGTAAAATTACAATTTACTTTAAATTCTCGGAAGAAGGTGAGGAGGGAGGGGGTTCGGGCCTCACAGACTCATAAAACTCTGCGCCTATATTAACACTCTTTTTTTTTCCTTCAAACGATTAAAGATTAGAACACGCTTAATTCAAAACATGTTTTTTCATCCAATGTAAATGATTTTGCACATACCATTCAACAATATGCATCATTCTAATTATACCCCCTACCTGGTTCCCTACTTGCCATGTATTATAATTAAATAAATAAATCTTCTGTCTCTCATCTTGTTAATTTCTTCAATCCAATTACGCACATCAATCACGTCGCCATATGGAATTGGTTTTGAAAATAAGTAGAGCCCGGATTATATGCACCAAAAACCCAGCATGCATGTAAATATTCGCTAAAAATACCGCAAAATATGCATTTATACGAACTCAAAAGAATAAAACGCGTGCATACAAAATAAAAAATATTCAAATATTTGTTCACTTATTTGGAAAACAAATATCCTGTGTCGTAAATCAAAGGACTGATTTTATTACTAATTAGCCGAATAGAAATATTTGATATAAAACATTATGCTTTGTAGAGCATTATTTTTGTTACATCACAATTTTTCTATCAATATTCTAAACAACTGAGTTTTTTCGTCTGTTATTCAATAAAACTTTATGCCAAAAATCTTTTCTACTGAGGATATTGAACAGTTTTTATAAAATTTTACGGGTAGTTTAGAATAGATAGTCTCTATCCATAATAAACTATCAGCAACGTCTATTATTGGTAGATGATGGTAAGGAATTTTACCCTATATAAATGCTTGTTATGTTTAGTCTGACCTTAGATTATCTACCAATATAGAACAATGGAAATAAACCCTTCCGTCTCACTGCTAAGGGTAGTGCTTAATTCAATTACGAATGTGATTACATTCTTTGATACGGATTACTCTCAGGACGCATAATTAAACGTGTACAGATACAAGTCTATATCCCTTTCTGCTCATCTGGGAGTAAAAGGGAAATCTAACTTTATCAATGTGTGAAAAATGTCCGATAAAAAAGAATAATAAAATTCTTAAAATTGTCGAAAAGGAATTTTCGAATATTACGTAAGCACCTTTAGGGGAGAGAGGTTGCTGTTGTGCTTATGTTCATATGTTAGCCAATTTAATTTTTGCTTACTAGTGGGAAGGGTATAAAATGGTCAAATATTTCTTACGTAATACTTGAACCCTGCCAATCCCTTGAAGTATGCATCTAATTATTCCCAAAATTCACCGTTTGTATATGCATTTATATGCACTAACGCTAAAAAAAGCTAAAATACGCAATTGCATATTTCATATGCATTTGCATATAATTCAGGCTCTAAAAATCAGTCTAGTCATTTCAATGTTAATATTATTTTGAAATTATTTGAAAATTTATAAAAAGAAACGAGGACAAGTTTTAATTATATACTTGCTAAGTGGTTTTTATTAAAATATATTCACTGCACTTGAAATTTATTTTCTAATTAAAAAATCACCAATTAACGGTCAATTTTTTTCCTATCAGCTGTGGATGAAGAAAGTAAGACCAATATTCTGAAAGCTCTTGAACATTGGGAAAACCGAACGTGCATCAGATTTACAGAACGGAATTTAGACTTTTCATATATAAGATTTCGCACAGACAAATTGGGGTAAATAATCAATGTGATATCTTTTATTGACGCGTTTGAAAGTAAGGGGAAAAGGACAGTTCTACGGCAGTGGCAGGTCAATGGTGGCTAAACCTGGTGGTGGTTTTTGAAACTTTTGTAGTGACTTTTATTTACTGACACTCCACCGTACTGAACAACAACAAAAAAAATTCTGGAGTAAGCAGGCAGACGCCCTCTCTTGTCAGTGGGCCATCACGAGTACGGTAGATGAGCCCTTATATTGCTTTATATGTGTAGTCAAGGAGTTATTTTTCTTATTTATCCTCTCGGTTTTTAATATATATTTTTGTATTATCCAATCGGATTGTGGTGGAAGCATCGATGCGTACAAT
>QLNU02014176.1:168108397-168129217 GCA_006491805.2 Dysdera silvatica
AACATACCAAACCAATGGGATTCTGCAACAGTAATTCTTTTGCATAAAAAAGGTGATAAAGAGGATTTGAAAAATTACCGACCAATTAGCTTGTTACCTGCTATTTATAAAATCTTCACAAAAGTTCTAACACATCGCCTGCAGAAAAAATTAGATGCAGCTCAACCAAGAGAACAAGCTGGATTTCGAAGTGGATTCAGTACAGTGGACCATATTCAAGTATTAAGAGAATTAATTGAAAGAACACATGAATATGAACTTCCATTGTGTGTTGCATTTATTGACTATGAGAAGGCCTTTGACTCTATAAAAACATCAGCAGTCATCAACTCTTTAAGATCAACAGACATTGAGGATGTGTACATTGACATGGTGAAACGTGTGTATAAAAATGCAAGTGCAAAATTTCGGTTACATAAAGATACCAAAACTATCAAACTTGGCAAAGGGGTGAGGCAGGGAGATACCATTTCTCCAAAACTTTTTACTTCAGCTTTACAGATGATTTTTCAGCTGATAAATTGGAATAACAAGGGAATAAAAATAAATGGTGAATATTTAAATCATCTGCGGTTTGCTGATGACATTGTTATTTTTTCAACGAACCCATCAGAACTCCAAGACATGGTACAGGAGCTCTCAACTAGAAGTGAAGAAGTTGGACTCAAGATGAACCTACAAAAAACTAAGATCATGTTCAATAATTTCGTAGAGGAAACAAAAATACAAGTTGACAACATTGAGCTAGAAATTGCTGATTCATATATTTACCTTGTTGTTAAAGGAAGTTTATCTGTTGGGAAGAAACACATCATTGCATTAAAAGGAGAGGATGGCACCGTAACAAGAAATAGGGAAGAAATACTTAGAAGAGTTGAAGAATTCTACAAAAATCTATACGAAAGTAACAGTGGATTAAACGAAGACTCTGAGATAGTCGAAGGAACAGCTCCTAAAATCTTAAAAGAAGAAGTTTCATTTGCAATAAAAAGTATGAAGAAAGGAAGAGCCCCTGGTGATGATGGTATTACATTAGATATCCTAAAAGAAGCTGGAGAATATGTAGAAGACATACTTGCAAAATTCTTTACCAAATGTCTTAACAGCGGTAACATACCAAACCAATGGGATTCTGCAACAGTAATTCTTTTGCATAAAAAAGGTGATAAAGAGGATTTGAAAAATTACCGACCAATTAGCTTGTTACCTGCTATTTATAAAATCTTCACAAAAGTGCTAACACATCGCCTGCAGAAAAAATTAGATGCAGCTCAACCAAGAGAACAAGCTGGATTTCGAAGTGGATTCAGTACAGTGGACCATATTCAAGTATTAAGAGAATTAATTGAAAGAACACATGAATATGAACTTCCATTGTGTGTGGCATTTATTGACTATGAGAAGGCCTTTGACTCTATTAAAACATCAGCAGTCATCAACTCTTTAAGATCAGCAGACATCGAGGATGTGTACATTGACATGGTGAAATGTGTGTATAAAAATGCAAGTGCAAAATTTCGGTTACATAAAGATACCAAAACTATCAAAATTGGTAAAGGTGTGAGGCAGGGAGATACCATTTCTCCAAAACTTTTTACTTCAGCTTTACAGATGATTTTTCAGCAGATAAATTGGAATAACAAGGGAATAAAAATAAATGGTGAATATTTAAATCATTTGCGGTTTGCTGATGACATTGTTATTTTTTCAACGAACCCATCAGAACTCCAAGACATGGTACAGGAGCTCTCAACTAGAAGTAAAGAAGTTGGACTCAAGATGAACCTACAAAAAACTAAGATCATGTTCAATAATTTCGTAGAGGAAACAAAAATACAAGTTGACAACATTGAGCTAGAAATTGCTGATTCATATATTTACCTTGGCCAGCTGATTTCAATGGATGGCAACATTATGAAAGAACTCAACAGACGTATTAAACTTGGCTGGAGTGCATTTGGAAGAAACAGTTTTATCCTGAAGGGGAAATTGCCTTTGTGTCTAAAAAGAAAGGTCTTCAACCAGTGTGTATTGCCAGTCCTCTCTTATGGATCAGAGACATGGAGTCTAACAGTTGGAGCAATACGAAAGTTACAGACAACGCAAAGGAGCATGGAGAGGTGCATGCTTGGAATAACTAGGAGAGATCGAAAAAGAAACACTTGGGTGAGAGAGCAAACTAGAGTAGAGGACATCATTGTTAAAGTAAAAGGGCTGAAATGGCGATGGGCTGGGCATATTGCAAGAAGAACTGATCAACGATGGACAACAGAAATTCTGAACTGGATTCCAAGAGACCACCGAAGACCTAGAAAACGTCCTCAAACTAGATGGGTGGATGAAATAAGAAAACAGGTTGGGGTGACGTGGAAGCGAATTGCTCAGGATAGACTTGTGTGGAAAGCATTTGGAGAGACCTTCATCCAGCAGTGGATAGATAATGGTTGAATATGATGATGATATAATAGGTAAACATTCTAACTAGAATGGTAAAAGCATTGAAAAAGAGTTTGTAGAAAAACCAAGTAGAAAAAGTACCTAGTAGAAAAAGTAAGTAGAAAAACCTTGTATGTAATTAATGGGAAAGTTTCAACAACAATTCTATATGTGACAATGTGCTGACAGCTGCAAATAATCAACATTAGAAAATATATGAGTAAATTAAGGAAGTATATGGAAATTGTGCATGAGGAAGAGAATTTTCAAAGCATGTAACGTATTATGAACTATTGTAAGTAAGAAAAAAAAAATCATATTGCTGAAAAAATTGGTGATATTATTACAAAGAAGTGTATAAAGGTATTATTTACCGTTATACTAATAGACGAAGATAAAACTGAGTAGAATCAAATAAACAAATTCCATACACATAAATACCTTAAAGTAACTCAAAATGGCAATTTATAACATATTGACATAACATAATGACATACAATATTTTCATAGAATGTATAAACATATACACATAATGCATTAAAAAAATTACGACGAACTTAACGAATCTCCATACAAATACAACGTATATTATATAAAAAAAATGACAATATTTTTACAAAATATATCAACAAAATATACAAAGACCCTAGAAAACTTTTCATCAGGGGAGACGTTTACTAAAGGTCTGAATAGCGGGTTGTTTCTGATAGATATTCGGCATTTGCCAATGTGGCTCTCCAGGCTCCCAAAAACCCATTAATAGTTTAATTACTACATTATAAAGAAGTTTCAATAGTTTATATACATCACCCATATATTTATACATTTAGATTTCAAAACAGGCAAATAAACACCCGTTATACCAGAGATAAACAACAAGGTGAAAAAAGTTAATGCAAGCGTCCGTTTTTTCAGACAACTTAACTTTATTGTCCGCACTTTGTTTAGAACTGTTCACTTCTTCTTATATTACAATTCCCCTTAATGCTGTCGACTTCTTTCTCCGCACACGTGTTACATGGGCAAGTTCCAAGATTAGTTTAGAGGGAGAGTGGGCTTTATAGCCTACACCCACATGTCCTTTGAACTGTCCTGTTTGGGAGCGGGTAAGTATAGTAGTTTAAGCTATTTTGGAGAATAACGATAAAAAGAAATTAATTGGAACTTGATTCTTCATTAGAGATTTTTTGAGCTTACGAAAGGCATTTTCTGTTTCAAATTAATTGTTGCAATTTTTTTTTAATACGAAAAATTTGTGTAATGATAACTTTTCTATATATTTTCAGGCTTAGGTTCGAAAAGAAATTAGTGAATGAATTGACATAAAAGTTGAATTCATCCCTTTTATCATGTATGCCCAAAACGTTTGAATTACAATCAAAAGAAATGCCAAGAAAACAGGTTTTTACCATTGGAACTAATTTTTTTGAGTTTTAGGGAGTTGGGACATATTTTTCTGTGGATATTGCCGAAATCAGATCAGTCAAAAACAATAATATCTTCTATGTAGCGAAAAGCAGTTAGGTTGTAGATTTTTTTTGGCTTTCATTTCGTAGTAGTATAAGAATAAATTTGCCATGGAGCTGAAGTAGGAGGAGCCCAGAGATATTCCTTTGATTTGTAAAAAAAATAGCTATTGCCGTTGTACTGCACAATTTCGAAAATGCAAAATTTTATAAACTTCTCCAGTATGCGAAGTCGACTTTTATATTGTCAACATTTCTGTGAAGGAAATCTTTTTGATCTTGAAAATCAATGGGGAAATGATTTCCAACAAGCTAGAAGAACACTGTGTATACAAAATATGTAACATGTTTCAAGATAGAGAAATGGCACTTATCTGGGACAAGAGAGGCAAAGGAAGAAATAAATTTGCTAAAAAAAATTCCTTATCTCGGCCTGGAAAATGTAAAGAAACTTGAAGACCAAGAAATCAACCCATTTTTAATCAAGGATATTAGGACTCGCATTTTTTCCATGAGGAACAGTTTTATCAAATTTCATCTACAACAAGGACATTTCAATTTTGTCCGCAAACATTTTAACGACATTGTCAAAGACCTCATTAGATTCAAGCTTAAAACTTCTACCCTTTGCTTATATAATAGATCTGGGGAAGTTTCTACAAATTCTGAATTTTTTACTATCACATTTATGAATAGAAATTTCAATGGTCTCCATCTTAACAAAATCTTTGGAAACAATGTTTCGGATTTCCCGTTAAAAGATGCCCTCAATATAAAAGTTTCCTACAAATTTGGCGAAACATTAAAAAAATTGTTTTGTAATTACCATTCCTTTAGTAAAACTTTATCCGAAGACGAAGAAAACTGTTTCTAGGAAAAATATGTGGAATATATAGACTCTACCCAAGAACATATAATTACTGAAAACATGAACATTATTGAAGATAAAAAGCTCGCTGCTATCATGAAAGAAAAACAGGTTCAAAAATTAGACCGAATTATAAATTCTCTAAAAAAAATTTTGATCAATCAATTCAAAACGGGACTAAATTTTTTCGTTCTAAACATTGCCCTAAAATATGAGTGTTCAGTGAAAAATTTTAACTGTTGAATCACTAAAATGGTTTACGATTTCGGAAATGCTATTGGAAGATCGAAACACTTCAACTACAAAGATATTTGTAATAAAACTAACAAGAGAATCAAAGAATAAAAAAACAAATTTGTCATTACCACAGTGGACAAAGCGGGTAACAACTTCTGTATTATGTACAAGAAATTCTATAAAAAAATTATTCTCCAGGAATATACTACTAATGACACTTTTTAAAATTCTTCCTAACTCAATCAATATTTTCAAGAAGAAGATCATCGCCTTTCCTGAAAAACTCGATATATAACTACAGGACTTCAATTTCCTTTACTTATACCTCACTGTTAAGTTCCATAAAAATCCTGTCTGCTTCAGATGTATTACCTGCGGCCATAATGCTTACAATAGATCAGTTTCAAACAAATTTCAAAATAAACTAAAAAGCATTATTAAAGACATTGAAAATCAACATTCTTCCTTCATCAAACAAGATAATCTGAGAATCTTAGAGTATATAAAGAACTATTATAAAAAAAGTATGATAGTCAACACATATGACTTTGAAAATATATCCACAGGCATTCCATTAGAAAAACTTAATGAATTGTGTTAATTTCTTTACGGGAATGTTAAGGACAATATAAAGGTTAACTTGGTATACTGGAGAAGTTTATATAAATTTTGCAGTTTCGAAAATGTGCTGTACAACGGCAATAACTATTTTTTAAAAATCAAAGGAATATCTATGGGCTCCTCCTAGTGAAGCTCCATGGCAAATTTATTCTCATACTACTACGAAATAGAAGCCAAAAAAAATCTACAACCTAACTATTTTTCGCTACATAGAAGATATCATGGTTTTTGACTGATCTGACTTGGACAATATCTACAGAAAAATATATCCGAACTCCCTGAAAATCAAAAGAAATTAGTTCCAATGGTAAAATCTGTTTTCTTGACATTTCTGTTAGTTGTAACTCAAACGGTTTGGGCTTACATGATAAAAGGAATGAATTCAACCTTGATGTCAATTCATTCACTAATTTCTTTTCGAACCTAAGCCTGAAAATATATAGAAAAGTTATCATTACACAAATTTTTCGTATTAAAAAAAAATTGCAACAATTAATTTGAAACAGAAAATGCCTTTCGTAAGCTCAAAAAATCTCTAATGAAGAATCAAGTTCCAATTAATTTCTTTTTATCGTTATTCTCCAAAATAGCTCTAACTACTATACTTACCCGCTCCCAAAAAGGACAGTTCAAAGGACATGTGGGTGTAGGCTATAAAGCCCACTCTCCCTCTAAACTAATCTTGGAACTTGCCCATGTAACACGTGTGCGGAGAAAGAAGTCGACAGCATTAAGGGGAATTGTAATATAAGAAGAAGTGGACAGTTCTAAACAAAGTGCGGACAATAAAGTTAAGTTTTCTGAAAAAACGGACGCTTGCATTAACATTTTTCACCTTGTTGTTTATCTCTGGTATAACGGGTGTTTATTTGCCTGTTTTGAAATCTAAATGTATAAATATATGGGTGATGTATATAAACTATTGTAACTTCTTTATAATGTAGTAATTAAACTATTAATGGGTTTTTGGGAGACTGGATAGTCACATTGGCAAATGCCGACTATCTATCAGAAACAACCCACTATTCAGACCTTTAGTAAACGTCTCCCCTGATGAAAAGTTTTCTAGGGTCTTTGTATATTTTGTTGATATATTTTGTAAAAATATTGTCATTTTTTTTATATAATATACGTTGTATTTGTATGGAGATTCGTTAAGTTCGTCGTAATTTTTTTAATGCATTATGTGTATATGTTTATATATTCTATGAAAATATTGTATGTCATTATGATATGTCAATATGTTATAAATTGCCATTTTGAGTTACTTTAAGGTATTTATGTGTGGGATTTGTTTATTTGATGCTACTCAGTTTTATCTTCATCTATTGGTATATTGGTAAATAATACCTTTATACACTGCTATTTAATAATATCGCCAATTTTTTCAGCAATATAATTATACTTTTTTACTTACAATAGTTCATAATACGTTACATGCTTTGAAAATTCTCTTCCTCATATACAATTATCATAAATTTCCTTATTTTACTCATATATATATATATTGAAATATCAATTAAAAAAAATTATTTAGGAATGAATAATAAAGAGATTAGGAAAAACAGTAAAATGGGCAGCATCGTAAAAAACTATTACACATAACAGGTATAGTAAAAACGATATAAACAAATACGTTAAATAAGATTAAACAACAATAGAAGGAACATCATGGGGTGTACTTTCCAGAAAGCGTTCAAATAATAACGTGAATAATAATGTTAAAAAGGGATTACCAACATAAGCAGAGTTAAGTAGTAAAACACCACGTGGAGCAACCAGAATTTTCGATGAAAAACGTCATAACATGGAGCAACAAAAAACCTTGTATGGATTTAGTAAAAAAAGGGGGGAATCGAAGTCCATTTGATTAAAATTCAAGCGAACCGGATTGAAAGAGGATAAAAGACTATTAGTAAAAACTTCTTTTAGAAACACGTGTGAAGAGGTTATCAAAGGAGGCCTTTAAAGTGTTCCATCTTGCTTTTTTTTCCTAATTTCTTTTTTATTCTTCCCTAAATAGATTTTTTTATTTGATATTTCAATATATCTACATGTTTCTTATATATCTCTCATCAATGCATTTGCTTGCAGCTGGCGCACCGTATCCTTTGACGAAAATAGCTTTTTTGGAATTTTTTGAAAAACTTATTTTAATCCAATTCCACTTATTCTTATATATATATACATTCGCAAGATACGTAACTCGTCATTTCGATATACTAATCATCAGATTGGAATTAGATGATACGTTAGTCATCACAAGACATTTAAATACGGATATAATTACAAGATATTTAGATATGGAACTGGAATGACCATATAGATAAAACAGCAAACAAAATAAGTAAAAGCTTAGGAATTCTAAGAAGAATTAATAGAACAATGAGGGAAAAAACAGTGTAGAACTGTATTATTCATTGATCTACAGTCATCTGACATATTGTAATTGCGTATGGGGGAACTTAGGCTCAGTAAATAAAAATATGTTGAAAAATATTCAGAAAATACGTTGAAATTAACAGTGATAAAAGACTAAACTGGAAAAACTTACTTTTCCAAATACAATATATTACCAATAGAACATTTACATGAATAAAGTATCTTGGTAAAAACACATGAAAGAATAAGGGAAGGCAATCACACTGAACTTATAAGAATAAAATTAAATGAAAAGGATAGAATACACGTCGTAAGTACAATGATCTATTAGTCCCAAAAATAATATCCGAAGTAGGAAGGAATAATGTAAATTAAAAAGGTGCAAAACTTTGGAATGAACTACCAGAGGAATTCAAAAAATTGAAAAGTAAAGAAACATTTAAAAAAGTCTAAGAAAATATTGGATATAAGGTAATGGAAACTAAAAAAAATGGAAAAAACATAGTGAAAGAATATGTGATTCACAATTAGTTGTGTGTGTCATCTTTGGAATCAGATTGTAATCTTAAGGTCTCAGGTATGTCATATCCTTGCTGATATTTTCTTGAGATCTTTCATTGTAGAGTCTAATATGATGTACTTTTAGTATATATTGTCGGTATTATCGCTGTAGTTAAACAGTATATTGCTATTATGATTTTACAAATGAAGAATAAATAAAGCAGGGATTTGATCAAAAGACGTTTAGATACGTTAGTCATCAGAAGACATTTAGACACGTTAGTCATCACAAAATATTCTGATCTTTAGAAAAGTACGCTCTTCATCCACAAAGCATATTGGCCATTTTCTAGATATACTGATCATGCGTAAAATACATTGGATATCCTAAAGTACTCTGGTCATTTACAAGATTTACAGGCCTGCACAAAAGTTTAGACACAGAGGCAAATTATAAATAAAAGCGAGAATTTGCATTGAACTTCGCCGATATTGTATCTAAATAATCCTAGAACCAATAATAAATTGTGCAACTTAAAAGATTACCAAAAGTACTGAAACAAAATATCCCAACACCGTAATATTGGAATCTGCATGCCACAAATGTTTAGGCACATATGTCAGATTTATGCAAATTAACGGCGCGAAGTTCCCAAGTGATCGAAGGGGCGTTTCCCAGAGTTGTTATATAAGGCCTGAAATAATTTAGAATGCTTAGAACGATGCCGAAGTCAAAGCAATTTACGAATGACGAGATTTTGAAGATTTGGAGGCTGAAAACTAAAGGTAAATCTGTTACTCAAATTTCTGTTGCATTGAACCGTTCAAAGCGAGGCATTTATCGAGTGTTATCCCGGGGTGATCAGTATCAACCAAAATCACGATCTGGGAGGCCTCGAGTGACCAGCATTCGGGATGATAGACAAATACGAAGATTGGCTTCAAATGAAAGCCTGTCTGCAAATCAAATAAAAAACACGTTAGCAATGCGAGTGTCAAGAGAAACCATACGTAGAAGGATTGTAGAATGCAGGCATTTGAGATATGCAAAAATGCGCCGCAAGCCCTGCTTGCAATTACATCATAAACAAGCACGACTACAATGGGCAAGGCAGCACATATCATACAGTGACGAATGGCTGCAGGTGTTATTTAGTGATGAAAAAAAGTGGAACTTAGATGGTCCCGATGGCCTTTCGCACTACTGGCACGATCTTCGAAAACGCCCCTTAAGTCGGTTCAGCAGACGTCAAGGAGGAGGTTCAGTCATGGTTTGGGGAGCCTTTAGCTTCAATGGACAGACTTCTTTGGCGTTTTTGAATGGAAAACAAGATTCCAAGGCATACCAGGCAACTCTTGAAAGTCACCTATTACCTTTTGGCGAACTTTTATGTGGACGAAACTGGGTTTTCCAACAAGATAATGCGTCCATCCACACATCCAGGTCAACAAAAGAATGGATGAGCGCTAAAAATATTACAGTTCTCGATTGGCCTGCTCTTAGTCCTGACTGTAATCCCATCGAAAATGTATGGGGCATACTAACGAATGTTGTGTATGCCAATGGAAAGCAATATCCGTCCGTTTTAGAACTTAAAAAGGCTATAGAAGAAGCGTGGTTTAATTTTGAACCAGAAACCTTTCAAAATCTTGTGCTTTCAATGAACGACCGCGTATTTAATCTAATACGAAGTAATGGTGGCTACATTGATTATTAAAATTGTTCATTTCCTTATGCAAGTGCTAAAATTTATGTTTGTGCCTAAACTTTTGTGCCACATATTTTACTTATTTTAAGTTATATATTGCAGCAAGTTCGCTACTGATGTGATTTCTGTTCTCAAATTTTTAATTTGCATATTACATGTGTTCATACTTCGTAATATTAAAGTTCCTACTTCTTCAGTTTTAATAGTATTTTGTTATACTCAAATTTGTGTTGTGTCTAAACTTTTGTGCAGGCCTGTATTGATGTTTTCGCAAGAATTATCGAACATCACTTACAAGAATCGTCCACTCTTTCCAATACCGTCTTGTCCAAACTCACTCACTCATCTACAAGACTGAGGATTGAAGACAACTAATCACGAACAAGTATCTTTTCAAAAACAACAAAAATGTGACTAGTCCTAATAACAAAAATAGCAGACTATATTGTTAATTCTACCGTCTACGGAAATGCCGTCGTTATTATTTTGTGGAGAAAGAAATATAAAAATGGTTAAACATATTTTCAGAGCAAGATAGATTGTTCTCCCTGTGTTTTGTCCTATCCCGACGCTAGCCGACAATATGATACCATCGTTTCTTGTCCAGTACAACATTAGACCAAAACATGTCTGTGCAACTGTGTGTTTTATATAAATAATTATTTAATAAAATATATAAAGGAATATTTAAAAATACATGCTCCATTACAACAATATGCATCGACTAGAAAAATCAAACCATCGCATGTAGTCCTACACATTCGCAAAAATAATTGGTTGATAGCTCTCTCGCGAGGCACAATGATGCACGAAACGTATTACTACTACCCACACACCCAAAAAATCTCTCCAAATTCTCGAACTTTATTACTCGTCTTACGTTTCGATCTATTAAGATGGGAAAGAGGGATACAAATCAAAGTAATTTTATTCGTGAAGCCTCTGAATTGAGCTATCGGAGCAGCTTGGCGAAGAAAGTGCTTTACTCAATTCAGCTCTTTTAGGTCTTCAAAGTGGAATCTAAAGGTAAAATGTTTCACTCTTTCTAATGAAAAACTTAATCATCCCTTAATTGGCGTCCGAGTCGGTGATTTTTTTTATATAAGAAGATATTTGATATTTTTTTTACGTCATTGGAAGTGGAAGTTGCAGCAGTTTCTTAATCTTTGGCACGCTGAAAACCTCGGAGAGTTTTATGTATTTTTAAGCTTTCAATGAAATTTGTTTGATCTAAGTTTTTCAAGCCTTGCCTTTTTTATATTTAAAATTAATAGTTCTTATACTATAAAAATAATATTAAACGGAAATCTGGACAAGCAAATGGACAAAAAAATCCAAATTCAGTTTACCTTATAACAATATTTATACAGGGCATTAAAAATAAGGAACACGGAAATGCTTTCAATATTCCGTTTAATTTTACGGCCATTTCGGCCAAACTGATAAGCGACAGACGATAACTAAATACTTTGACTCGGAAAAGAAAACAGCCTCTACTCCGTGACGTGATAGTTAAATCAGAAATAATTAAAATTGCCTTTTACTGAAGGTTGAGTTTATGGACCAGTAAAAGCACATCGTAAATGGAAGAGAAATGGAAATTGTTTGGAATATATTTAATATAGTTAAATAATAACGTATACTCTATACAATTACTTTAAGCAAACGATTTTTAGGTAGATTGTCTTTTACACAGAAGACTTCCAGACCATCCCAATTTCATTAATTAAACTACGATTTTATAGATTTCTTATCGCTTTGCAAACTTCTATGCCCAACAGTCAAGAATTATAACATCAATGTATTTCATTCAGGTAGACGGGGTCCTCTATATCGATGGTTTAAACCAGGCCTGCATAATTTGGAAAATGGAAGGGGCAAATTGGACCAATAAAAATTTTACAAGCCACAAATAGAAATAAATTCGGGCGAGCTTCAATTGAAACAAAATCAATGATCTTATACTTAATGCAGTTTCTGAAAAACTAATTACGATTAAATAATCGTATATGGACACATAAAAATTTATGTGTTGTTTATCTTCTTAAAATTTTAAAAACTTAATAGAATATTCACTGTGCAAGAATAAAAACAATTTCTTTTACCATGTTTGGCGCAGTATAGCCCAGATGCTCTTGCGCCATAAAAAAGCCAAACAAACAAACAAACAAACAAAAACAATTTCTATAAATCTTCGTGAGCAAGATATGAATCCCAAACTGTGTGATCTAACCTATAGATGTATTTAGATCTAGGAACTCATCTACGACGATGCCTCCACCTTTCTTTCCCATTACTTCAGATACAATTATTGACAGAGTAGATGGCGCTTATCTGACCATGGCTTTATTAATGCGATTTTGCAGTAATTACCATAGAAATCTCTGGAAATTTGCAACTTTGTAAAGGGAAGCTCCCCCGTGCTACTCGGATACGTATAATCGGTTTTTACTCAAGTAAATATCTGGCTAGTTGGTGACGAGGGATGCAACGGCAATCGGGGAAGATGCCTTTACAAATTAGATTAAAGGGTAGGCGTATGTATTACTGAAATTCGTTTATTTTTGGCAAGAAGCCCATACAAATTGAATATTAACCTGTTAACCGGGGAATAAAATTTTGTGAAACTCGTTTCACACTGGGGACTTTTTTTCACAGTGATAAGTAATGTCATCACACCATCACGCTAGGATTAAATATATAAGAACTACATAAAACGTAATGCGTTCAACATAATACGGTTAATTTTAATGACGAAAAATGTCGTCATTCGCATTTTGGTAGTCTTATGGGCATGACGAAAAATGTCGTCATTCGCATTTTGGTAGTCTTCCGGGCATGACGAAAAATGTCGTCATACCCAGTTAACAGGTTAACATTAATACCAGCACAGGTGATTATACAATTATAAAATTTGATACAACGACACATTAAAAGAAAAAGCATAAGGGACATTGGCGAGAAAAAAACTATGAGTCTGACAAAGCTCACTGCTGTCCCGGGGTGTCGCTTCAGTGAAAATTGAGGCAGCAGGCTGGAACACAGTAAAAGTAAGTGGTTATATATTTGTAATAAATGAATAAAGTAAATTTTTAAATTGAGCAATGGGGCTGGCTGATTTAATTTCCATCGGCAAGGTATTCCATAATCTAGGGCCCAGTGCAACAATACGAGAAAGACCCAAGTTAGTCCTGGCGATAGTTGGTATTAATGAATTGGGATTAAGAAAGAAATATGTTTGACTTGTTTGTGTCCAATTCTTGCATTGAAATCCCCCATGATGAGCTTGATATGTTGTTTCCCTTTGGTGTGTAACTCTTTGATTTCTTCATAAAATTCTTCAACCTCTTCGTCGGTATGGCTTGATGTTGGTGCATATACCTGTACTATTTGAAGTTGGTATCGCTGGGTTAGTTGAACAACGAGCCTCGCTGCTCGATCTGATGTACTTTCAACTTCCAGAAGACAGTCTTTAATTCTTTTGTTGATTAAGAAGCCAATATATATATATACATATGAATATGTGGAATTGTAGCTTTATAACCCTCGACCGTATGAGCTCCTGTGTACGTCAATGGTTACACAAAATACTTTTATGTAAGAAACCGTATATATTTGCAAACAATATGAAAGCGATTCCATCGTTGTGTGTTTTCTTTCCTGCCTGATAGATTGTATTACACTTTGATCATTTTCATGCTTTTATTGTGTATTGGTAATGGCCTTTCCACAGCTGTTTATCGAACCATTAGCGATAGAGGGAACTCTCTCCATCTCTCACTCATAATGTATGTTCTCTCCGAAAGTAATGCGTCACTTTCCGAGACGCCGTCGAAATTGTCCACTAGTAAACAGAGTGTGCTTGCATTAGTTCCTATGGATGGCCCTTTAATCTATTCTCCATCAATTTCGGAAATTTTCACTAATAATTTTCATAAATTCCTCACGTATTAAAATTTATACACTAGAAGCTGAAGTTTACTTTTAACTAATTTTTGCCTTTGCTATTGACAATTTCTGCGTTCTCTCTCTCTCTCTGTCTGTCTGTATAAATTTCTACGTTTTCTAAAGAACAATTTCTGTTTTTCCCATGGAGCAATTTCTGTGTTTGCAAATTCAGTTGTTGCCATTCTCCAAATGCGTTTCTATTTGTGTTATTATTTTGGAAAAATGTAAAATACAGGGAGTAAGGCAAAGAAAGAAAATCAGTCGTTTTGTGATTTTTTTTTAATTTGTAGATTTCAAAAGGGTATTTCAATAATTCATATCTTAAAATTCCTTCCTATTTATATTTTATGTAAAAGCGTTTTATAAAAAACGACCCGCCAACGCCTCGTATCTTTCCTGTCTATTTCAATGTTTGCACTTGTCACATTTCTGTCTTGCGCATGCGCTCCACCCTTTTATGCCTCGTGTGTCACCTTTCACCATTTGCTTGTCGTATAAATGAATTGCGATGTCTTTAGTGACGTCATCTCTCGTTGCCACCAGTTACTTCGTTTTAGTTCAAATAAAGAGGGAAAAAGAATTACTTTTAAATTTTTTCAGCAATTTTTCCGAAACGGTTATGGAAATGAAAAATTTTCAATTATTTTTCCTCTCATATTGAACAAAGATACATTTTATGGTACAGCTTTTCGAAACTGTTATAGCTATAGAAATCAGCCTGAAAAGCATTACTACAAACAAGGGCGGACATAGACTTTCATTTTGGAGGGGTCAAGGACAGAATTTGCCATGGTCTTGGAATAACACCCTTCATTTATCATGAAAGTTGGAATTTTTTACAGTGAAAAAATATATTTGGTGGGTCATGATCCCTGTGTCCGCCCTTGGCTACAAATGGGAAAATATTTCTTAAATATTGCAGCATCTTTAAGTATATGTTAAGCATATATTAAATATAATTTAAGTATAGTCTAACCTTGATTTAACGAGTTTCACGGGGCCATTGAAAATAATCGTTAAATTAAGAAATTCGTTAAATCGGGGGAATACATTTATCGGAACCAATGATGCACCCATGGGGGTGGAGCCATGGATCCCGGGATCTATCCGGGCAAAGTACGTTGAAAGTAACGACTATGACCCCAAAAAATAAAAATATTTTTTTCACATCTTCGGCCCTCCCGCGAGCAAAAATCATAGGTATGCTACTGATCGGAACTGAAATGAGTAATTATGGAAAAGGAAAAGCATAAATATGCTTATCAGCATTCTGAGGAATACGTGTTGATTTTAATAAACATAGGAGTCAAATACGTACGTAATTACTACTTCGAAGTAGTAATTACGTACTTCGAAGTAGTACGTAATTACTACATCGAAGGAAAATCTTTGATTGACCTTCGTTTTGTTTTTCTTGGGAGTTGGCATTTAACATTGCCTTTTCGATTTTTTCAAATGCATTGACAAGATCATTGTTGACGTCAAAACGCAGTAAATGTTTTTTCACATATTGTAAAATAGCATTTGCTTTAATTGAGTGAACTTAATTGGAGTTAATTTTTTAACGGCAGTTGATCTTCTAACTGAAATTCTACTTACAGCTACTGGCTAATGATGAAAAGTTATTATTAAATATAGGAAACTAAACGTTAAATTGAGGAAAATATGATGCTGGGATCAATATAACTTAAGAACCAATAAAAACAATCGCTAAATTGAGTATCGTTAAATCGGAGGTAGACTATATATACATATATATATAAGCATATATTAAATATATATAAACGTATATTAAATATATATAAGCATATATTAAGTATAGGAATAAAAATAAATGATGAATATTTAAATCATCTGCGGTTTGCTGATGACATAGTTATTTTCTCAACGGACCCGACAGAACTCAAAGACATAGGCTCTCATACACAGGCGCTATACAGGCGCTATACAGGCATATACAGGCGCTCTCAGCTAGAAGTAGAGAAGTTGGATGCAAGATGAACCTACAAAAAACTAAAATCCTGTTCAATAATTTCGTAGAGAAAAAAGAATATAGGTTGACCACATTGAGCTAGAAATTGCTGATTCATATACTCGTATTTACCTTGGCCAATTGATTTTAATGGAAGGCAACTTTATGAAAAACTCAACAGACGTATTAAACTTAGCTGGAATGCATTTGGAAGAAACAGTTTTACCTTGAAGAGAAAACTGCTTTTATGTCTAAAAAGAAAAGTCTTCAACCAGAGTGTATTGCCAGTCCTCTCTTACAGCTCAGAGACATGGAGTCTAATGATTGCAACAATATGGAAGTTACAGGTAACACGGAGCATGGAGAGGTGTATGCTTGGAATTACTAGGAGAGATCGAAAAAGAAACTCTTGGCTGAGAGGACAAACAGGAGTAGAGGACATCGTTGTTAAAGTAAAAAAGCTGAAATGGCGATGGGCTGGGCACATGGCAAGAAGAACTGATGAACGATGGGCAACTTAAATTCTCAACTGGATTCCAAGAGACCACCGAAGACCTAGAAAATATCCTCAAACTCGATGGGTGGATGAAATAAAAAAACAGGTTGGGGTGACATGGAAGCGAATTGCTCATTATAGACTTGTGTGGAAAGCATTTGGAGAGACCTTCATCCAGCCATGGATAGGTTATGGTTGAATATGATGATGATTATATTAAGTATACATAAACGCATATATTAAGTATATATAAAAGCGTATATTAAGTATATATAAGCATATATTACAACGAAGCTAAATGATCCGCGCAAATATTCAATGTACGTGAATTCGATATATTTACACCGGCTGATGAATACTGAAAAGTGCAAAGTTCACAGAAAAACTTCGACATCTCTGTGCGTGTCCGACTGTATTAAGTAATATTAAGATTTTAATTAAATACGCATATTTAAGCGTTATTTAAGTATACATGAAGTATTTATAGGCATTTTTAATATAAGCATTAGTCAATTACTTCGTTTAAGGTAATTTGTAATTTCATTGCCATTATAATTACCCTCATATAAGGGCTATAGATTACACTCTTGTAACAATTTGGTATAGAAGCATGCAAAATCGATTCGCTGTTTCGTTCAATGATACGTTCACTATATCATTTACTACATTCGTTCCGTTCATATATAATGTATTTATATTGCCATTGAATTTTAATAACAATTGTGTATGCAGTAATGTTCAGCGCTATTGAATTTCGATCACTATAAACCTTGTATTATATATACATACAGGAAAAATCCGATTACGATTAATTGTGCCAAAACACCCCAGTAATCGAAACCGCGATAATTAGAACATACTGTATATGAAAAATAAGTTATTTTTGCCTAAGCTTCGGAAATTATAAGGTTCTTAAATGAAAAAAATGGAAAGATAATGATGCTAAAACATTGTTTAAAGATTATGTTTATAAAGTTACTAAATAACGTTACAAGGTGTTACGTATTAGCAAAAGAAACTAGGTAGGTAGGGTATTGTTACTGTATACATAGGCTTATGTATATTATGCTGTATATATTAATGCTTATTGTTTAAAGAAAATACATCAAGAAATTCGCTTGCTGTAAATGTTTCTTCTTTTCTTCGTACATCATTTTATAACAACGAATTGAATTGTCCATTTTTTCACGCAACTTCGAAGAACATTCAAGGTTAGGATCTGCATCCATAATCTTCTGCTTAAAAATTTCCCATAATACGAAACATTTCTTCTAATTCTTTTAAAGTGAATTTTTTTGTTGTCATTTCCACTTTTTTTCATCTTTCTCAGGGTCACACATTTAAATCGGAAATTTAATAAATGCTGCGACAGCCTCGTTGAAGACGTTTCTGGCTACAGATAGGAAATATACTAGCACTAGCATCAGACATTTGCCACCATGTTTGATGACCAAATAGATGCTAATTACTGTACTAATTATACAGTATATTATATGATATAATAATATTAAAATTTTAATTTAAAAATTAAAAACTATAAAATATATCTAAAAACATTTTTTTTTCCATTTGTCATTCTTTGGAAACTTCAAATAGTAAATCGAAATCCGCAACAATCGGGGTTTTCCTGTATATTGCATTATTATTATAGTAGATATAGTATTTAGTTGCATGAAATCATATCAGGTTTAAAATAAAATTGATGAAATGTTAATTTTTCAAGAATCTTTACTCATTGTTTGCATGCTGGATTGGTGCCTGATTGACTCATTATTTTTAACAAAATATTATGGTGATAAAGAGGACCTCAAAACAATCTTCGAAATTTGCGTAATATTCGTAATATCTGCTTTCGTATTACACAACATGAACGTTAACAATATTTACCTTAAAGTAGTGGTTTGCCCATACTTAAGGACCTTATCAAAGGTCTTATTAGGGACAATTAAGGACCTTATTAAGGAAAATCTACAAAGGTGGATCCAGAGAGAGATTTTGGAAGGAGGGAAAATGCGGTAAGACTCACTTGTAACGAGCCCGCATTTTGCGAGTTGACGGATATAACAAGGGAAATATGGATTTTGTTTGGTATAATTTGGTTAAGCTCAATATAATTTACCGCTTTTAACGAACAAGTCTTTTTTGGACCCCGGAATTAACGAGCAATTTAAAAAAATAAAATGGGAAATCAAACTTTTTGTAAAAATTCCGTCTTTATATGCGGTTGATCGTTATAATCGACGCTCGTCATAAATGATTTCCTACGCATGTTTATGAATTTGGAGAGGACACTAGATTTGGGATCGCTGAGAAAGGTGGCATATCACCATCAGATACATATATACGAGAACCAATAGAAGCATTCCTGGAAAGAAAAAAAAATAGAAATAATTCTAAAATCCACCATTAGAGGGAGCTAGAATAGATGAGAAAGGTGGCATGTGGCCATCAAATAGGTATATAAGATAACCAATAGAAACATCCCTTGAAACAAAATATTTACAAAAAGTTTCGAAATCCCCCGCCAGGAGGAGCTACATTCACTAAAACAGGGTACACGTGACCAACAGCATGTGACCGTCAGATAGGTATATCCAACGATCAAGAGAAATATCCCTGAAAACAAAATATTTATAAAAAGTGCCAAAATTGACCACGAGGGGAGCTAGGAATGCCCATAAGGGGATCTCGTGGCCCTCATATAGGTATATACAATAAGCAAGAGAAATATCCTTTGAAATAAAATATTTGCAAAATGTACCAAAATTTACCGCTAGGGAGAGTTAGGATCGCTGAAAAAAGATGGCATGTAGCCATCAAATATGTATACATGATAATCAATAGAAACATTCCTTGAAACAAAATATTTACAAAAAATTTCAAAATTTGCCGCCAGAGGGAACTAGGATCTCTCAGAAGGGCATCACGTGACCCTCATGTACATAGATGCAACGATCAAGAGGATTGTCCCTCGAAACAATAGAAATCGAAAGAAATTCCAAAATCTGCCGCTAGGAGACCCCTCACCCGTGCAACCGCAACCGGGCAACCCCGAGACCATCCGGACAACCCATCTAGCTAAGACTGGCTTTTCCAATGCCGTAAAACCCCCAGTTTTCCCCTACTTATCTACATATTATATGGAGGAGTGTACTGACTTTATATTGACCCATTATGCGGAGCCTTGTATTGACACGTTTTGGGACACATTATAATGTGCATAGAGAATAATGTGTGCATATATTATATCCACATTGTTTGCCTTCCAAAAGAAAATAATGAAAAACCCATTCAATTAAATTAAAAATAAATTAACATTCAAAGCGTTTTTGATTATCTTTAGTTGGAAGTATCTCATTTATTGTGAGACCAAAAATAAAAAAGCGCGACCAAAATATGTTAGTGAAAAACATGACAAGTTTAATGGATTCGAGTTCAATGAGGGCTTTTTTCAATGCTAAAATCAGTGAAATTTTAATTTTATATATATATATATCCGAGCTACTAAGTTAAATTCAGTAAAACATTTATATTATTTTGCGATCTAGTCGTATGAATTTTTAAATCTAAAATGAAAATAAGAGATATGCATGTTATATATAATTCAAATTTGTGAAATAATTATTCGCTCTTTGCTCTAAATTTTCTTTCTCCTATAAGTGTTTTCGACTTCTTTCTGAAATTTCTCTTGTTTTTTGTCCAAGAAATTTTATACAGACTTGCTATAAAAATTCCACACGTTAACGCAACTTCAGACATTGGCAGAGAGCAGATAAAAATTATAGCGTAAAAATCTAAACATAGCAACAGAAATCAAAAGTTAAGGAACTATTGCATAAAAATAAGTAGCAAAACAAAAAATAAACAACTTCTGAGAAATACGAAGTGCCCAACTTCCAAAACATCTTTCATATTGCATTGGATTAATTCCCTACACACACGCACTTAAAAGCAGTAATACTTCTTAATGGAAAATGCAGTTCCAAAAATAGCCTTCAGATTCATCTACCCGCCAGGGAGAGTTTCCTCAACAAGCTATCCACAGCAGACAGGTGACCGTACCTTGCGTTTCGCTGTTTAGAAACCCGGGTCCATTGATTGTAGCTATTTTTAAACCAACGTGCAGGTACTGAGGACCTTAAACGGTGGGGGGGAGGGGGCTTAGAACTGAAATCGAATATTCA
>QLNU02014176.1:168129317-168143075 GCA_006491805.2 Dysdera silvatica
TGAAGGCAGAATGTTCCTTGTTGTCTTTGATTCCAGGCCTGGCGCGACCGTATGACCGGTGAACTAGGCAGCCGCTTAGTGTCGCACCATAACAGTTTTTTTTAACATACTTAATACTTTAGGATGGTTGAGATTAACTTGGCAATACATAAATGCAACTGAATGGATTATTTTCGATCGAATGCCTTCACAAATATTTACTCTTCCTTGCATACAGTTCCTTTTATCCATTTCTTTTCCATGCCCTTAAAATCTTGCTTTCTTAGATTAGCAAATTTTCCTCTTCCCAATTTGCGTAACGTTTTCTCAGTATTTCTACAACTTTCAGTGGCACGCGCAGTACCGCTGCCGCACTATAAAGCCTGGAGGGCATTTCTTCTTTTCGATATTTTTGTGCACTATGACAAGGCATGAGAATTGCAATTTTCTCCTTCAGCAGTAAAATCCCAGACTTTTTTTAATCATTTATTTGTGCATTATAAGATAAGCGGTAATTACTATACTTCGTTTTAATCGGAACTATAGTGAGAGGGTGGAATGTGGCGTATTTTTTCACTTTTCGATTGTTGCAAGATGTATTGGGGGTGTCGATTTCTTTACAGAGGGGGGGCACACGTCTTTCACCCAGGGCTGCATATTTGCTTGCGCCGACCCTGCTTGCGCCATAGAAACGTAACCAACGAACTATTTTCTGGAATCATGAGTAACCTGCAGCTTGAGGAATTTTACCATAAACGTCTCAAGACCTTCATCGGGCCCATGGGAGGCAAGGAATCGATCCCTCCTAGTCGCCCAAAAATGTGATTTCCCCGATTCTGCTATGCATTTACTTTAAAAAAATTTAGTCACATTTTAAAATAAGGTACTTTTTAGCTCATTACTAATTGTCAAGCAGTATCAATTATTTTTGTAGAGTTTTGGTCTCTTGTACATTCACTAAAATTCTTGACAGCTATGAGAAGGAGGTAATAATTTACCTCTAAGGGGTCCCCCCGCCAGAAGTACTCGTATGGGCGTCCATGCCAGGGCCTTAACTGTTATTTTCACCAAACATCGAGTTGGAGATGGCCATCTGACCTCATCTGGTGTAGGGAGTTCTCCAACTGAAGCTAATTCATACCAAATGACGCCAGATGGAGATTCCCAACATGCGGTTTAGGACTTTCACATGACTCTTCATTCGTCCTTCACTTGACAAAAGGAGCAATTGATTATCGAAACGTCATGTTTTTAGACTTGACGTGAATGTCGAAATAACAGTCGTTCTAAATCTTTTGCGTTCATATTGATAATAAAATGTTATCAATAAAGTAATAACAACATGTTAATAACGTGATATTAATAATAAAAAATAGTTGCATGATTAACGGAGGTTTTTAAAATAAAAAAATCTGGAGTACCAGAGAAGAAATTTTCATTCACAGGACTACGCACTGGTAAAATAGCAAATGAAAAATATCGCCAAAACTTTGAGAGGCATCAGCAGCAGTCCTTCATCAGGAGTAATTTCGATGTTGTGAAGAAAAATAAGTTTTGTTGGAAAAGAAATGAATTTATTATCTTCTTGTTCCTTTAGTCTCTAAAAAATTCCAAATGGAAAAGCTACGAATTTATAACGATAATAAAAAAAAATACATTGATTCAAGATAAAAAGATTTACTTAACAGACGTTGCAATCCCAGACTGCAACATAATCAAAAATGATTTGAAAAAAAAAATATATACATATAGTAAATTAGCCATTGGAGTCAATAGACTTTGGCAGAAACAGGGTAAATTTAGTATAAAAATAAAATTGTAAATTATTAAAAATTTAAACTTTAAATTGTAAGTGAACGGAGATCACTTGAATCTATTTCAACAAAACAAACATGGAAAACTTGCACATTTCGGCTGTAACTACAGTAGGTCTCCCAAAAAATTTTCCTTGCTAGGCACATCTTACCTATTAAGAAGCTTATGGACAGTTCTCAGGTCTCGAGACGAGACTTGGCCTAAACCAGTAACAGTTTTAATTTGCACTTTGAAATACATCAATGTATAATAACAATGATACGTTTTATTAAAGCTAATCGCTGGATACCAATCTACGTTGATACAGGATGATAAGTGAAAATGACATTTCAAGAAGATGTTTTTTTTTAAATTAAAATTTTTTTGAAACGTATGTCTATTAAAACTTTCAAACCCAGAGTTATTAATAAAAGTAATCGAATTTTAAAAAGTTTCAAACAAGAGACAAAATTACATAGAACTTAATTACTAAATATTATATAAATATTATAAATGAATCCATATTTTTTAAATTGAAGACAAGTTAATTAATGATTCTAATTAAGCATTAATTAGAGTTCAAAAATTAATAATTTTTCTGCTTTATTTGTACAGCTCAGTATTTTTGCGTCCATTTCAAATTTGGAAACTAAGGATCTAAAATTTAGGAGCGTGGGTGTTAAAATTTAGGAATTTACAGAAGAAGGTATCAACCCAAACCGAATTTTGTTTCTTTACGCATTTGAAAACTACACAAAAATATTTCTCAAGATCAATACTTTCATCTTAAGTATTACGTCAAATTCCTGAAATTATATTTCGAGAGCAAACAATTTTTTTTTTTTTTTTAATTTTTCTTTGAAGTCATTTCCAATTTTGTAAGTTGAATTTTTTCCCGATTACTTTTGACTTACAGATTTTCTTAATAAAATGAATAAAGTGAAGTGTTGAAAATTTTTTTTTAATTCCAAATCGAACGCAAAACACTCAAAGGATATATATCAAAGTAAATGAGTTATATATTAAATATTTATTTGTATAACGGTTGGCAGTTTTTATTCTATTTGTTTGTAAGCTATATATTTTTATTGGACTTGCTCATTTCTCTCTCCCTCTCTCTCTCCCCCTCTCTCTCTCGTCATTTTCAATAAAACTTCTAACGTCTCAATTTCTCCGTTTGCTTTCCAATATTTGAGAGGGAAAAAGCATGGGGTCTTTATTTTTTCTGGTGCAACTACTAATAAAGACAAAGAGAAAATATGCACGTTGATGTACTAACATATAAATTTCATTATTGCCTTTGTAGCTACAAACGAAGGTCTTATCATTCTTTAAATATTGGCGTACTAATTTTTATGAGCATTTAAAATGCAAATAAATTTCGCTTTTAAACTTTGCATGTCTTCATGGATTTGCTGTTAATTTTATTGTTTAATTTATTTGTTTAATTTATTTACTAAAACTTTAGTTCCATATCACTGGTATCTCTCATTACGTCAAGAGTGCAAAAACGCTTACTCAGTAATACGTCCTTCATCTCAACAACCACGATAATAACAATGATAAGTTTAATTAGTTCTGTGGTTATTTTGACCGATTGGTCACGACCTTTGTGACCGATGGGTCACGAACTTCATGATCGATTTGTCATGACCTTTATGACCAATTGGTCACTGACCTTTATGACCGATGGGTCACGAACTTCATGATCGATTTGTCATGACCTTTATGACCAATTGGTCACTGACCTTTATGACTCGTTGAACAGTCTTAAGACGTAATAATTGCAAATAATCAACAATTCTGTAGTTCAGAGGCGACCTTAGAATAAGGCATGTCAGGAGACCAGTGGCGCACCCACATAAAGGGCCAAGGGGGCTCAGGCCCCTCCCTTGGGTTAATAAAAAGAAAAATTATTACGCCAACAGACACTGGTAAATTATTTTATTAAAAATGTAAGATAAAAGTAGTGATGTTCCCAACATTTCCTTGAACTCTGGTTACATTGATGAGACTACTGTTGAGCAAAGCAACAACAGAAGTGGCGTGAGACTGTCGTTAAACGCTTTCCGGGTGGTAAAAGTAATCCAAAACACAATATAATGAACGGTTGAAATAGAAATTCTGACTGCAGATATTTGTAATTATGTCAAGAAATCTAACCTCACTGATAGAGATAAGACAAGAGTGCTGGCCATTGTAAAATTGTATAAACATAATCTACTTCTAATTATTTAAGTATATTGCCTTATAGAATTATTAGTAATTCAAGAATGATAAATGTATACAAAATGGCAAACGTAATTGATATGGCGTCTGGCCATTTTTTCCACCAAAACTTCTTTTCACCACTGTGGCCCCTCCCTTGGAAATACTCTGTGTGCGTCACTGCCGGCACCCGCCTAGGGCCTCTCGTCATCTGGAGCTCCGAGTACTACTTTATTAATTGCAATAATTTTTCTAAACTTAGAAAATCTATACGAACATTCAAATATTTTTCATATTAAAAAAATTAATAAGAAAAATTTTACCAGTAAAAATTTCAAATAGTGTACAATTTCTCCGTTTAAAAGCAGGCAAGGAAATACAACAAAATGTTATGTTCCTGCAACAATAAAGAAATCATGTTTAATTTATGGCATGAGGACGAGGAGAAATGAGTCTGAAATTTAATGTAAAAAAGAGATAAGGATATAAGGTGGGCATGTAGGGATGTAAAGAAGACGAATCGAATGGTCAGTAAGTAAAGCTAGTCTTAGTAATTACTACGTTTATATTAATTTAATCATTCTTAAATTCCGAAATAGCTTCAGTGAATGCATAAGAAAATTGTGCAAAACATGAAAAAATGTCAATAATGAATAAAAAGGGTATCACTGACCTCATGATCAAGATCTACATGCATGAGTAATTTATTTAGAGGTCTCGTTAGGATACCGATCCCATCCCAGATTACCTGCCACGCTATGGACGTAGGAAGTAAGAAAACAGTATAATAATTTGCAAACAATTCTAGTTATAGAAAAGTTTTATAGCACAAAAATATCATGATTTAAGCAATTGTTTAGATATGAATTTCTTAGATTAATAGAACCAATTAAGTCTGCAAAATTAAGTCATGGTATTCAAATCAAATATTAACATATACACGTGAGTGATTAAATATGACACGTGGTGAGTATTTAATTATATATATATATATATATATCATTATCTTTTATTTATTTGCCTCTGCCCCCATTCTCCAAATCAAAAACATTTGGAAAAGTTTTCAAATACAGCAGGACTTAGAAGCGTAGCTAGGGGGAGGTTTTGGGGGTTTCGACCCCGATCGCAATGAAATTTTGTATATTTAACATAGGAATATATGAGTTGTAGCTCTGTAACCCCTCCCATTAAGCCTATAACCCCCTTATGAACTTTCTGCCTACGCCACTGGCAGGGCTCACACATAACGAGCACATTTAAAGAGTTCCTGTACATATATAGCGAGAGAAATATGTATGTTATTTGGTATAATGATTAAGTTCAATAGAATTTAATCGCTTTTAGGGAAAAAAAGTTTTGCTGACTCCGCATTTAACGAGTAAAAAATGCGATATTTTCTAAAATAAATGTAGAAAATTGTAAACAAAATCAATAATTGAGGATGGTTTTCTAAACGAGGTAATTATGACAAAGCAAATTCTCCAGAACTTGACACTAGAGAATTTGTGAGGACTCTCATTCCTTTCAAAATACGTCGTAAAGAGTTTGCAATAAATGTTTTTTTTAAGCAATTATATTCAGCAATTAATTCGGCCCGTATACTATTATATACAGGTCCTACTGTACAGGCCCCCGCAAACTCTTTAGTCGCCTGTATTGTAGTTCCCAATCTTTTTCTGTTGACGACATTATTTCGAGCTCAAACTAGAACTGTTTTTCATTTAGGATAAAAAGAGACGCCGTCCTCATCCTGGATTCGAATCAGGGTCCCTCCGTTTATCCCAGAGTGTCATGACCACTAAACGAACGAGGACAAGAACAACGGTCTTTTCCTTCTTATGGATGTAAGATATTATTACCCTTCACAGGGATAACACAAGTATTTCTACATGGGTGTCGAAAACTATTAAGTAAAAATAAATTCCTCCATGAAAACTCACAAAAACTCGCCCCAGTGACTTTGTGTGTTGACCATTATTTGGCAATTGTGTTATCCCTTTTAATTGTAAAAATATCTTACGTTATTTCCAGATTTTTCCATGGCGTCAAATGTTACAACATAGGCCTCCCTGCAACTATTAGGGAGGCCTATGTTACAACATAGGCCTTTCTAATAGTTGCAGTGTGCTGTTGTCCATTAGACATCCTTTTCTGCCATCGCATCCATAGTCTGATCCTAAAATTACGATGACCAAGTGTCATTTCAATACAAAGTACGCAGCAAAGGGGGGCAAATGCCCAGGGGCCCAGTGCTAAACTTTTTTGTTTTTTCTTTTCTTAAAATTACTGTAAGGCTACTCGTTAGCCAACACTCACCGAAGAGGAAAAATTTTTCCCCAAAAAAAGGGATATTATTGTGGAGGAATTTTGACTGAAATTTTTTTATTTGACGTGAAAACGGCAAGTCCATAATTTGGATTTTTTTTTTCTAAGCTTACAATAACAAACCGACGAATGAAGAACTACTTCCACCACGCATGGTGACGCGATGCATCGAATCAGGTTTAAAAACATCGAGAGATTTCGCGATGCATAAATCATCGAGACAATCGACTACAACATCTCGCAATCGCGCATCACTAAAGTAAAAAAGTAAATTTGAAATAAGAATAATAAAAATAACAAAAAAAAGAAAAAGAAATTAGAAAAGGTTAAAAAAATAAAGGGAAGTGAAGAAAAAATAAGGTTAAATAAAAAGAAAATTAAGTAGAAAAGAAAGAGTAAGAATAAGTAAAATTTACCAATAGCATAAGAAAAATATCTCTCTAGATAAAAGCTAAAATGTTTTACACTCTTCATGATGCGAAATGCATCTATGTACTAGAAAAATAATAGCAAAAATAGTTCTAACAAGTTATTAAAAGAAAATTTGGAAATATTGAATTTGCGTTTAAATGCAACGTGTGTGTGTGCTAGACTTATTACAACCTCTGCAAAAATGTTACAAAAATTGCTGGAATCGTACATCTAAAAATTCGTTTAGTGCTTGAAAAATCACTAGAT
The DNA here is from genome assembly GCA_006491805.2 of Dysdera silvatica. NCBI lineage: Eukaryota > Metazoa > Arthropoda > Arachnida > Araneae > Dysderidae > Dysdera > Dysdera silvatica. The sequence goes on from QLNU02014176.1 coordinate 168,136,302, forward strand.
TTCTCAACGATCATTAACATTGGCATGCGGAATATGCTCATAAACGCATGCAATTTTGGGACCAGTATTGGTACTATTTTGTCTTCTCTTACTGACACAACGTGCAGAAGCACCCATTCGTTGGATCTCAAAGCGTACTAAAATAACTTTAAGTGTTTCCTAAAAATAGCTAAAAGGAGAATAAACACAATGTTATGTTCAAAAATACGCCCTCTATATCTTTCGAGGTTATTTTGGTCAACACATAAACAACATTTCGTTTCGAGCTGAGATATTAAAGGCACAAGTTCTTTTGATAAGTTGCGAAATATGCTTTTAGCGAAAATAATATAAATCTTGTTCGTCAGCTCTCTTCCAATTTCAGTCTGCTCATCAGAAGCATATAATTTTGTTGTTTCTTCCAAGCGTTTCAATACGGAAAAGTAAATGATTATTAATAAGTAACCATTATTATTATATTAGTATGTTGTAAACGGACAGTCCGTCTTGAAATTGATGGATTGTCTGAAATCAGTCTTTTCCGAGGGCCTAAATATCACTGGTATTTTCTTAGAATGCAGAAAGTTCCAAGTTAAGCGGTTTTTGAAGTTGTTATATTGTAATGTTGTCCATTCCAAATGTCTTCAGATTTCAAGGGATTGCACTCAATACTGCTATTACTACGGGGGACGATATTTGCTTTTTTTCCATGGCCTTTCCATTTCTATCCGTTGATCTTTGTATTTGGTGATGTCAAGTTTTTTATCTTCTATTCTTTAGCCTCCAGGTATAATCAAACCTAATTTACCTGCTTGCTTATTATTATTAGTAGTAGTAGTAATAGTAGTATTGCTGTTCAGATTCATAGCTCATGTTGTATTTGTCTAATTTATTCCATTTAATTTTTTAAATACTTTCTGAAAGCCTCAGTTAATTAAACGTATCTACGTATAACATATTATTCCCAGAAATTTACCTTTTATTTTAATTTAGTGGCAATATTTATTGTTTTAGAATTTGGGGAATTCTATGCACCCAATGTATCTTCCACAATTGAAACAACTGTAGCCGCTCTCCCCCAGAACTCTTATATTTATTATTATAATTTTTATTTTCTTATTACGTCTATTTTGGAAAGTCTTTGAGATATATTTTCAAAATTTAGAAAATAATTAGAAATTATTTTATGCAGTGCTTAAAATTAATAAGTTATTATAATAGCTTTACTTAAGAAAACGCGTCTTAAGTGAATGTATGTCTAGTCCAGTGGTTCCCAACCTTTTTCAATCAGCCACGCACTTTTACAGCAGCCAAGTAATAAGCGACTCCCTTTTATAGTAACCAAAAGTTCCGTGACCTCCTCTGTCTGCCACCGCAACATTTGCATAATAAAAGCATTTTTAAGAGAGTAAAGGAAACACATTAAATATAAAATTATATTATATTAATTATATATATTAATAACTAATTATAATTATTAATTCACCTTTTTTCTCATAATGCGTTTGCAAGTATACACTTGTAACCGATTTCTATTGGTGACAACATTGACGTCAGCATAATACGAGTCGTTTTCATAAACAACGAATGATCTGTTTGTTTATTATGCGAACATTTTTTCCTTCCTTCCTTCCTTCCTTCCTTCCTTCCTTCCTTCCTTCATTCATTCATTCATTCATTTCATTTCTTTCCTCGAAAGACATAGACCTCCTTAGTGATTTCACAAAAAAATCGATTTACGATCCACAGTTTAAAGTAAACAATGCTTTAATATATGATGGACTGATCCTGGATCATAAAAGACAACTGATTGTAGTAAACGAAAGTGAAAATGTCAGAGAAACACGTTGCCAGTATCATTTTATAAAGACTTCGAGAAAGTTGCAGTAAACCGAAAAGGTGTATGATCGTGTCGCTGGAAAACTAGTCATTAGACTCAGAACATGAACTATAATGATCATAAGGATAATGACATATTACAACCTGTGTTATTGGCCCAACTTAATTGGGAAACTAGCTTATTAAACTTCACTACACGAATGTCCGGATCAATCCATTTAAATTGTTCCAGACTGTTTAATTAACGTCCATTTCAAACAGAAATTGACAAGGTGAAACCAACAATCTCAGTCTCATTGAAGTTTGTACATTTCTTCCGAAATGCAAATTGATGAAGTGGACAAATGAGAACGAGAAGCGAAATGGAAATGTTTCCTCTCTCTTTCTCTCTCTCAGAAGCAAATATGACGTCGTCGAGAGAATTTTCTCATTACTCAATTTAATTAAACGGCAAATGAACCAGCAACAATCACTTGTAAAGCTTCATAAAGGGGCTTCGCTACTAGTGCTCTCTTACGGCCAATTTTGATAATAAAATCTCGAGTTCCCTTCCGGAGAAAACTGCGGTGGTTTTCTGCGCAAAAAGGAAAGGCCAAGGAACTTGAAAATGAGGCATCTCCTCTGAAAGAGACGAAGAAAGGTCGAAATTTATTAAAATTAAATTTCATGCCGCAAACAATGCCTACCATGAAATCATTCTTTATATGAAGTGAAAGATGAATCAAATATTTATTATCATTATACTTGCTTAAAGTTACAGATTAAGCATCAAGAGATCGATGTGACAAACTAATAATCGTAACCAAATTTACGGGATCAAAATAGAATGTAATATATTAAATATAAAGTGTCAAGATAAAATATAGAATAATAGACTATATAAATATTATAACTGATATGTTCTAATAAGACTAAAGATAGATGTAGTCTATATTAATATAAAATGTAATAGGCGCAATACAAAACAATTGACTATAAATGTAGATTGTAATAGATTAAACAGATTGTTATATACTAAATATGGATTATAATAAGATAAATATAAAATGCAGTAGGCGGAATATAGGTTAAATTAAACTAAATGTGGATTCTAAAGAAGTTTTCAAGTATTACGTCAGCACCTTGGGGTGTTCCATTTTTTTATTTTCCTGTGTTGGCCAATGTTATTTTTCCTACAAGGGAGTTCAAATGGCCAAAATATTGCTTAGGTAATACTTTAACGCACCTTAATATAAATTTTAATAAACTAAATGCAAATTATGATAAACTAAATATATAGACTACTCTATTAAAGTTAAGAGACTTCTGACCACCTGGAAATAGATAATCATCGAATATTATTATACATGCAATAAACAAATAGAGTTCATCCATATTGTAATCTGGATAAAATATTTAAAACGTTGCCACTCCCAAACTAATTTTAAAGAGGTAATTGGGCATTGTCTTAATGGTAAGGGTGGCCGCCGAAAGACACACTGTAATCCCAGAACTTTAAAGAGGCACACCTAACATCCCTTATACTCAAGCCAATCATTCGACTCCTAAAAACGATTACCGACTAACTGCTCACTGTATTCCGGGAGTTGGCTCCCTAGGACTTAAAAGGTCCTGATTCCTCGAAAACTGTAGGTTCCGGTGCAACTTAACCCATACTATCCTTGCACCATAAAACTCGCAAACACAAACCCACACTATCAAAAATGGAAACACGTTATTGTTTTGAGATTTTAAAATACTGAGTTAAACAGGAATTCGGCAATACATTTCTTCCTGACGTATGAGCGATTTATTTCATGAAATGTTTTTAATTAATAAAAACAATTAAAATTTGCAGTATCCATATGCACTAAGAAATTAAAATTTTTATTAACTATTTTTAACTATGTATATATATTTGAGCTCATGGGGAGATTATCTCCTGATAAAGTTTTCTTCCTCCTGTTTTTTTTTGTTTTTTTGGGTTTTTTTTCCGCGGTTTTGAATTTTTATGTGTTTTTTTTTGCGGATGGATTGGTATGGTTGAGTCCATACAAGGCCGGATTCAGGCTTCGCAGGGCTCTATACAAATTTTTCCGGGCCCCTTATAGTATAAATTAAGCCTGTGTAATTAGAGTAAGATCTGTATATAACGAGGATCTTAGGGCCAATAAAAATGCTCGCTATTTCGGATCGATTGCTAAATCAATATTGGAATTTAAATTTTAAACTTTGAAAATAAAGTTGGTACAGCTACAACGTATACATACGAAAATTCTAAAATTCGCTGAAAATATCGTGAAAATTCGCGCTGTGATAAAAATTCTTCTCCGGCGATAAGGCCCGATTGTCAACGATTTTGAAGCAGTGTTGAGTCTTCACCGCGCTGAGCCCCTCAAAAAAGCAGGCCCCAGACATTTGTCATGTTTATCTGTGCAATAATTCGGCCCTAATTCCATATGATGTGGTTTGTTTGTTTGTTTGTTTTTGGTTTGTGTGTGTGTTTAAGAACTGCTTTGGGTGTTGGTTTATGGGTCGATATTTATTTCATTTTTATTATAACTTTTAATATTATTTATCTCTAATTCATATTTAATTTATTGTGTAGTATTCTTGAAGCGCAGATACATATGGTGAAAGTCTATTTTTTATTTTACATGTAGAATTTTTACATTTTACTTGGTTTTATTCGCCTACTTTTATATATATGTATGTGGATTTTTCTCTTTGGAATGGAACTCAATGCTTCGGAAATCGAATTCTTAAAATTTATTCATGTTGAATATATATATACAATTTTTTGTTGCAGATGGCAGAGACAGCATAGAAAGGTTGGCTGATTCTGGGCCCCTAACAAAGGCTGAAAGAAAGAAATTGGAAAAAGTGAACAAATTCAACATAGACTTGCAAGGTAAATAAACAAAAGAAAAAACCTTTGCAAATCAAATACGACAACGTAACAATACCCAGTGGACCAAATAAACTGTAAGAATATAAAACATCAGTTGCTACATCCGTATAATCAACACAGGAAGCTGTTATATGATTTTCTGAAAAATAGCTCAAGCTTTTGCTGATTGTCTTTGAAAAATTGGCTTGAAATAATTTTAATATAAAGCAAAAAAAGAAATATACTAAGGTCACCATTCATTCGCAGGGTTATCACAATTACTAGCTTTATAATATAGAAAGCCACATGGACAGTATCTTTAATAATTTTATGGGGAATAAATATTAAAAGGGGCTTAACACCCACGTTTTAATTTCAAAGTGGAAATGTATAAGAACAGGTCTGCGGCCAGGATGAAAGGGCAACTAAGGCAAGGCAAAGGTCATACAGGTCACTGGAAATCCGGTGATTGTTCTATATATATGAATATATATACATATAGAAATAATATATGTATATAAATAATAATCTATATACATATGCCCATGAGGCTTTCTACGTTGGACAGCAGGTAATCGTGACATCCCTACGAGTGAATGGGAATAATATCCTGACCTCAGTATATTTCTTTTTCGCTTTACATTAAAATTATTTCATCCCAATTGTTCAAAGACAATCAACGAAAGCTTAAGCTATTTTTTTGGCCAATCACATAACAGCTTCCAGTGTACGGATGATATCAATGGGGTAAATGTGGCCACGCCCCTTCTGGCCCCGGCTTGGCTACAGGCCCGTATAAGAAGAAGAAGAAAAGGAGAGAGGTCGTATATTCTGGGGCTAGAGACGATGTTCTTATGTAAATGTATCATCTCCCAGGCTTTGATAGTTCAGTCCTGTGTTTCCCCAAGTGTGCTCCGCAAAACACAGGGTCTCACGACAACCCTCCAAGGGCCCGCAAGCAAGTTACATAACGCAGCAGAAAGTTCTAAGGAAATTGGCAAATTCTTTGGCTCCTCTCTTCCTTTCCCCCATTTAACAACCCCTTAGATAAACGAACTTTAACCAATAAATTATTATAATAGCTTTTATTTACCGATCTATTGAATATTTTTATGTTCTTGTCCAAGCAGAGATAAAGATTATTTATAATATTTATAAAATGGTTCTGTAGCTAGGCACATGACAGGGTTTTGTGGGATAAAAATTTAAGAACCACTGGTCTGGTTAATTATGACGCCTCGCTACAGAATTCGTCAGAAACATCTGCGTAGTGTGGGTTGCCAGCACCCAGGGAAAATTAAGTATTGTGCCTGCTAAAACCCGTTAGCACTCCCTTTCACCAGTACAATATTGAAATTTTGAGCCCCTAAAATTTTTAAACTTCTATGTGACCCCCCACCGTTATCTGCTCAAAGATTTTCATAATAAACTTCCTTTTTTTTTACATATATATATAATTGTGGACACCATAGTTTTGAGGAACACCAAATTTAAGAGTGATACATCTTTTGTTTCGCATTCTACCATTTGTTATGTTTCTTAAAAATTGCACTGTTTCCACAACTTTGGGAGATTTTCTTTTGCGATCGCATGCACATCGTGCATGCGATCCTACTAGTCGCAAAAAACTAGTAGCAAATTCCTACTAGTCTTGAAAATTTTCGATATATAGAACAGTTTTTCTATATTGTGACCACAGGAATTCCCTGAAACTTCAATATACAGCAATTTTCGATATACGGAAGTTTTATTTCAAATACATACTTCGCGGTTATGTATTTTAAATGTAGTTTCTAAATAAATCAATAGATGGCGCTGCAGCAGATAGTTATTGCTATCATCATCATCATATTCAACCATTATCTATCCACTGCTGGATGAAGGTCTCTCCAAATGCTTTCCACACAAGTCTATCCTGAGCAATTCGCTTCCACGTCACCCCAACCTGTTTTCTTATTTCATCCACCCATCTAGTTTGAGGACGTTTTCTAGGTCTTCGGTGGTCTCTTGGAATCCAGTTCAGAATTTCTGTTGTCCATCGTTGATCAGTTGCAATATGCCCAGCCCATTACACATTTTAGCCCTTT